>JAJQQW010000005.1:97359124-97721624 GCA_025583905.1 Ia io
GCATGCTCTGCCATGGGGCAGGGTGTCGCGAGCTTGCTTTTGGGTCAAGGCAGGAGCAGGAGTCACTGCCTCTGAAGTGTGAAAGCCGCCTGAGCGAGGCCGGTTAGCACTGGGAGCTTCTCTGAATCACATCAGTCAGTCCAGTACCCTGCAGTGCAGCACCCCTCCACTGAGGTGGCACCACCCCTCAACCCCTGCCTTAGGGGTGAGGGTCCTTGTCCCTCTGCCAGGAGTCCTTCCATGCCCCTTGATCCCTGGCTGGGCCCACCCACGTCTTGGGGGCACTGCAGAACCTCTGTCTCTCTGCAGATGAGGCAGATCCCTGCCCTAGGTCTCTGCAAAGCTATGAATCTGTGGCCAGAGGCCTGGTCTGGGTCTCAGCAACCACATGTCTGCAATGTTCCCAGGGACCCCAGGAGCGGCTGGGCGGGTCCGGCCACACACCCCGGGTTGCCAATTTCTGGGAGCTGGCTGAGCCGGCTGGCCACGCCCCGGGGTTGCTGATCTCTCCAGGGACCCCCGGGAGAGGCTTGGCGGGCCTGGCCACGCCCCCCCAGGTTGACATCACCGCAGGGACCCTCGGGAGAGGCTGGGCGGCCTGGCCACACACCCCCAGGTTGCCGATCTCTCCAGGGACCCCCGGGAGAGGCTGGGCGGGCTTGGCCATGCCCCCCCAGGTTGACACCACCCCAGGGACCCTCGGGAGCGGCTGGGGAGGGCGGCCATGCCCCCCTGGGTTGCGATCTCCCCAGGGACCTCCGGGAGAGGCTGGGCGGGCTGGCCAAGCCCCCCCAGGTTGCCGATCTCCCCAGGAGAGGCTGGGCAGCCAGGTCTCGCCTCCCGGGGGCAGGGACCACCGGGAGCGGCTGGGCAGCCTGGCCTCACCTCCCGGGGAGTAGATCTTCCCAGCGACCCCTGGAACTAAGAGGACTGGGCACTGCCATCTTGATCTTCTCAACGGTGGGATAAGCGCTTTAGGAGTAGGAGTATAATATAGTGATCTAACATTTCTATACCTCATAATGTGATCACCTCACTAATTCTAGTAATCACTGTCACCACGCAAACCCAGCACAATATGACTGACTATATTTACCTTCACCTTTTCACTCATCCCCCACCACTTCCCTTTGGCTCGATTCCTGTAAGTCTGTTTTTGTTTTGTCTTGTTTGTCCATTTAGATGCCACATATACGTGAAATCATATGGTGTCTGTCTTTCTCTGCCTGACTTGTATCACTAAGGGCAGGGGTGGGGACCCTTTTTGCTGCCTAGGGCCATCTGGATATTTATAACATCTCTGTGGGCCATACAGAATTATCCACTTACAAATTAGCTTGGTATATTTCCTCAAACATTTAATTAACTCACCCCTAATGTGATGGCTGGAACTGCTTCCTTTTGGTGAGGCGTGTGATGTTAGCTGGTTCTGATGCTGTTGCTACTTGCAACTGTTTTTCCAGGTTTGTGTTGATCAGTCTGAGCGCAGTTGCCTCTTTGAGGTGGTAAGTTTAGAAAAGAACTGCTCACAGCAGCAAGTTGTTCCAAACACAGATGCATATTTCTTTTTTTTAAAATATATTTTTATTGATTTCAGAGAGAAAGGGAGAGGGAGAGAGAGATAGAAACATCAATGATGAGAGAGAATCATTGATCGGCTGTCTCCTGCACGACTCCTACTGGGGATTGAGCCCGCAACCCAGGCATGTGCCCTTGACCAGAATCGAACCTGGGATCCTTCTTTCTGCAGGCCGATGCTCTATCCACTGAGCCAAACCAGCCACGAACAGATGCATATTTCAATACCTGTCTCCTCAAAGTGGGAAATTCATCATTGCTTATGTAAGGTTTATAGAACTCAAGCAGTGGGGAGTGGTTGTACCTAGCTTTCAGCTCACCATCTCTTTGCAGCTGAATGATTTATGTGGTAGGTTATCAGGCACATCAGCTGGTTCCACATTGAACCGTGTGGCAAAGATGTTTGATTCCATCTGCTTACTTTTCATGTCCTGGGATCTTTCCTTAAATGCCTCAAGTAGTTCTGCACATTCACCAGCATATTCAAGTGCCGTAGAAGGCTTTGTCTTTCTAGAGTGGGAAATGCACTGTGCTATTCCTTTCCAGTTGCACTTTCCACAGCCTTAATTTAGCTTCAAACGGTCTCCCATTTGAAAGCAGGGAGCTGAGAAGCTGGTTGGGCCCTGCGGCTTGACGTTCAGCTCTGAGAGGCCCTGGGTAATGCCACCATGAGCTAGATCACACAGCCTCCTGCTGCCACTGGGTTCCCTGACAGGTTTTCCCTTCAGCTCCATGAAGTGCTGGGTTTCATCCCGCAGTTCGTAAAACCTCATGAGCACGTTCCCGCGACTCAGCCACCACACTTCACACAAGATCACCGTACTCAGCCAAGATGTTCAGTAACTCCTTAAACTATTGGCTGTGAAACCTTTTGCTCTTGACAAAATTTATGCATGACACTACTGTTGACCTCACATTGTTGAGCCAGAGCAAAGGTGCGCAGAGACTTTCCTGGTGGATGATGCAGTGACACATAATTAAATCACTTGGATCAAGACTGAGACCATTCAGTTCCTTCTTGACAAATGCAATTCATCCTTTTTGTGAGCCAGCAGTTGCTCCATCTGGAGTAAAGCCACTTAACTTTTCAAATGTTAGCTCAACATCCTATCTAATAAAAGAGTAATATGCAGATTGACCATCACTCCAACACACAAGATGGCTGCCCCCATGTGGTCAAAGATCCTGCCCCCATGTGGACACAAGATGGCCAGCAGGGGAGGGCAGTTCGGAGGCACCAGGCCTGCAAGGGAGGGCAATTGGGGGTGATCAACCCTGCAGGGGAGGTCAGTTAGGGGTGACCAGGCTAGCCAAGGAGGGAAGTTGGGGGCAAACAGGCTGGCAGGGGAGAAGTTAGACATTAATTAGGCTGGCATGGGAATGGTTAGGGGGTGATCAGGGTGGCAGGAAGAAGTGGTTAGGGGCAATCAGGAAGGCAGACAGGTGAGCAGTTGGGAGCCAGCAGTCCTGGATTGTTAGAGGGATGTCCGACTTCCCATTTAGGCCCGATCCCAGTGGATCCCAGATCTGAGGGGTCCCAGATTGGAGAGAATGCAGGCTGGGCTGAGGGACACCCTCCCCCCCCTCAGCCCCCATGCACGAATTTTGTGCACCGGGCCTCTAGTTTTTTCATAATAAAACCAATCTCTCAAACAAGCCCTCACCTCTTGTAGTGCCAAGTGTGGCTTCCAGTGACAGCAGTTCCTCTCGTGTGTCAGACGCTGCAGTTATCCCACAAAAGAAAATTGTTATGTCATTGTCTCATCACAAGCCAGAGAGAAAACTGGAAATCTGCAGAATCCTTCAGTATTTTTCCAATATCTTGTGCTAAGACAGTAATCCAAGATGAGATGGTTCTCTGAGACAAACTGACACTCTGATACTCTGAAACAATTTTACCTTGTCTGGTGATAAGAACTCTGCAGCAGCCACCATGCACTCTTTCACAAACTCCCTCTACAGGAGTCCTCAGCTTCGTTGGGGTTAGCTCGCTTACTACACAACTCGCCTGAATAACGTTGTCTCTGTCACCAGGCCTAGTGAAAGTGGTGTGCTGTGATTCCAGCTCTCTTGAAGAGCATTGATTTTATCCCGATGCATTTGGCCGCCAACTCATTGAGTTTAGCGTGCTTTGAGCTTTTGTGTCACTCCAGACTGGCTTTTTCCATTACTGCTAAGGCATCACCACAAACTAGGCACACAGGTTTGCCTTTGACTTCAACAACAATGTAATCACTTGTCCATTTCTCTTGGAAAGATCGACACTCTGCATCAACTTTTCTTTGTAGTTGCCATTTGTAGGATGTCAGACCACTTAAATTTTAATAACTATCCAGTATGTGTGTTGCTAGTGACATGATTATTTTGCTTTGATCGCTGTTCTAATCCTGCATCTTGGATTTGAAACACATCCAACATTCATATCATCGACTCTTGAAGTCTTTTCTGTGTACTGTAATTTCCTTAATCTTCATTGGAGATTCAGTTTTGCCAGGATAATTGATCATAAATGTGTGGAAAAATTTTGGATTAAAGTTATCATTTGTGTTGACAAAGAAGTTGACAACATCGTCATCAATCATGGGAGGCAAGGTCATCAACATCGTGAGGAATCATCTAATCTCATGTCATTGTCACCGGACCGCTGTAGTTTCGCCCAGTGTGTTAATGCTTTCACAGTGTGTACACTCCCAGCCTGCCTGGCACTGACTGTCCTCTAAGTCACTGCAATACAGGCAGATGGGCCACGGGAAGCCTACAAGAAGCATACATGTCTGCCTTCATGTACTTGTATGTGCCCTGTCTATCCTATAATGAACATTTCTTGCTTGGCCCTCAAAATTTACATTATTATTATGATTCATTTAATATAAATTTATGTTGCTATGAAAAAAACTCCTAGATTTATTGAATTTTGAGTCCCACCTGCGATTGCCTTGGCAGAACCAGACCAAATGATATTGCAGGCCTTATAATGCCTGCGGGCCGGATGTTCCCCACCTCTTATTTACTGTAATACCCTCTAGGTCAAGCATGTCAAACTCATGGCCCACAGGATGCATGCGGCCCACAATGAATATTTTTGCAGCCCAGCCAATATAATGGTATGTAAGAAACATTTTAATAAAATTTTCATAACTTAATTTTTACAATATCCTGTTATACATAATCCTACCTAATAAAGGAGAAACATGCAAATTGACTGTACCTTCGCTATGCCTACAAGCCATGTCCACCAGCCAATCATGGCAAGTATGCAAATTAACCCAACCAACATGGCGGTTAATGTGCATATCCAGGCCAGAGCAAAGACTGAATTCAGCGTAGAAAGAAGCCAAGCACTGCAGAAGGGTTGCGTTCATTGGAGAAGGGAAGGAAGCACGCAGGGAGGCAACCGCAGCAGCAAGCCCTGATGCAGGAATCTTCCTGCAACCCTTAGTTATTAATCTCTCTACAATGTTTGCTAATGACTAGCATCGCGAATAATTTCCCTTATGTGCCTTGCACACAGGCATACCATTTCTCTCCACTAATACTAGCAGCGAATATTTTAGCAGTCAATTGCCACAACTTTAGTCTTGGACTGACTTGTTTGGTGTGTGCAACAGGAAATATTTTGCTTTAGGAGAACAAGAAAAATAGGTTTATTTGTGTTACACTTATTAATTTGTGCAGTTATTCAGTGTCTGGTAAGTTAATGTTTAAGAAAAAATATTAATTTTTATTAAAATGTTCTATTATTTTATGTTAACGACTATTCATTTATTTCAGCCCTTTGTATTCAGCATGTCTCTATAGAAATAAACCTATATTTCTGTGAAAATTGAAGCTTTTGTTTTTTTGTGGCCCACATAGACCTTAAACCTTGTTTATTTGTCCCCCGTTAGCCTTTGAGTCTGACATGCTTGCTCTAGATCCATCCATATTGCAAATGGCAATAGTTCATTCTTCTTTATTGCTGCATACAATTAATGGACACTTAGGTTGTTTCCATGTCTTGGCTGTTGTAAATAATGCTGCAAGAACATAGAGGTGCATGTATCTATTCAAACAAACCAAAAAATAACATAGAATCAAAGGCATTGAAACAAGAAACAGACTGATGAATCTTAGAGGGAAGGGGGGAGGGGAGGAAAGAAGAGATTAATCAAAAAATGTATATGTATATATGCATTGCCCACAGACACAGACAACAGGGTGGTGAATGTCTGGAGCAGGGTGGGAACTAGGTAGAGGCGGGGAGTGGGAGGAAATGAAGGGACATCTGTAATACTCTCAACAGTAAATACTTTTTAATACTTTAAAAAGACAGAATCATATTAAAAGTGAGGACTAAATTAAAAATAGATAATATATCCAAACTAAAACAAAATAAGGAACATTGCAAAATGGTATAAAAGAAGAGTCCAGAAATTGACAAGATAAACATAGGTTAACAGGTATCAGTGATTGTACTGGGTTTTCTCTGATGCATAACAGATTACCACAAATGACAGGTTAAAGTAACGCACATTTATTTTCCTACAGTTTCTGTGAGCCAGAATCCATTCACAACTTAACGTGTTCCTCTACTTGGGATGTCATCCTATCACATTTTCTACATGACATGAGCTCATCAAGGACAATTCGTCACCTCCACCATATTACTGGTTGGAAGCAAGTCACATTTCCCGTTAACTTTCAAGGCAGGAGATTATCCAGGGGTCCCCTTGGAGTGTGTCTCTTGGTTTCCTCTCTGGATTCTTGGTTCTCCTGATTCATCCTTCTTTGCAGTAGCGCTTGTTTGCAGCTCAGCAGTTTATCCATCCGCTTCTTAGTGTCCTTTCCTTCCAAAGGAAACTAGGGAGCCCCACAGCCTCCCTGTTTGTACTGTCTACAATTAAGTCCAGGAAGAAGTATGTCTTCAAAACTGTCTGAATTCTGTGGATTTTTTGAAATTCACTCTATTGGACAAAAGCCACATCTATTAATATGTTTGAGGTCATCACTTCTCTATGTTGATTGTGCTGAGAAGTCTGAGGAACAACTGAGAAGACTGGTAAGGTGCACCTTCAATCTCTGAGGATGGTGAGGCACACCTTCAATCTCCTGAGGGGATGGTGAGGCACACCTTCAATCTCCTGAGGGGATGGTGAGGCACACCTTCAATCTCCTGAGGGGATGGGGAGTCTCACCTTCAATCTCCTGAGGGGATGGTGAGGTGAACCTTCAGTCTCTGAGGGCCCCTTTGGGTGACTGAGTTCTCTACCCGACTGATTTTCCCAGATGTGTCTGCCACAGCGACACAGTGACTGATATAGACAGCAGGCAAAAGGAGGTAAACATGTACACGGGGATCCTTGAAGAAGAGAAGACAAGCTGCGACAATGCTGCGTTTTTATTTTCACCTGCGTTCATTGTGAAGGTGACGAGGGAGCACTCTTAAGGCCCGTGAAGAATTATTGAGCAGTTTTTGATGGGACTCGCAGGAAAGGGTCCGATCGTGACAACAAAATAGAAGATGTGAGGGAGAGAACAAGGTTCTAGCTACCATGAGCCACAGAAATGGAGAAAAGGTATTGAGGAAGATTTACGCAGCAACCTCCAATGGCTGTATACTAAGTGTCTAGAAAAGGTGAATGGAATGAATCTAGAAGACTTTTTCCTGAGCTTAGGGAATACTTCAGTCTTTGGATGGATTATATTCATGCAATTTAAAGGCATCAAGCAGAATAACGGAAATGTACAAGTAGTTACATACGTAGTGATGAAATTTTTGATTATAAGACCAGAAACAAAATAAAAGCAAACAATGGTAAAACTCACTTTAAAGCTACCAAAAAGGAAGTAAAAAAGCTAGCCCAAATAGTTCATTATACATAAAAGGACAGGAGGAAGACAGGAAACAGAGTTCATATCTGAAATGTTAGATGCCGGGAAGAAATGGAAAGTAAAGGACGCTAACTGAACGCAGGAAGCTGGATGTTTTGCTGGAAAGGCAGCGTGGGAGAGGAGGTTTGGGAGATGGAAGAGAGATAAGGGAGAGGAGAAGATTGCAGCAGAAGCCACAAGCAGTAATGAGGATGCTAACAATCTCTGTGAGGATGATGGAAAATTCTAATTGTACACTTTCAAAGGACTAAATTACGTTTCAAAAGATTTCGGAGTTATATTTTGTCTTCCTTTTGGTGTAAAACGGTGCTGAAGCACATTCCTTCTACTGAAAGTGCATGACCCCTCTTTGCAGCTGTAAGGGTATTACCTGGGTGACGTTCACCAGCAGGAGGCGATACTGCACTTTCCCTTCTCTCTCCCTGTCACATCTGGACTGGGAGATGCCAGCATTCCTGCTAGAGGGTGGCAGGCAGCCCACCCAGCTCTAATTTCCCTGACTGTCCCTTCCTTGTTTCCAAAATGTGATGCAACCTGCCACACCGTTAGGGATGTTTGAGAAGCAAAGAAGCATGAAATGGAGCAGATCCCAACGCCTGCTTCTGCCTGGAGTCCAAGGAGCTCGGTGTTTTACATGTTCTAACAGGTAAGAGATTAATGCTACAAACCTGCAGGCTCCAAGCACCTCCCTGCCTGCACTCTGGAGCAGGCCACTGTCCTTCCCATGAGCTTTGATGGTCCCCTGCCACCATCTAGTGCCTTCTTCATGCCTCGGAGTGACATTTTACTCTTTATTTAAAGACAGTCAGGAGAATATATGCATATAGTTTAAAAACTGAATAATTGTGTTTTAATAAAACCATAGGAGCTCGTTATGTCTTCCCAAACAGGAGTCCTTAACTCCAATGAAACACACGCACACGTATGATCAAGTAAGTATCCATACATTTTTATTCTGTGAGGTGATTTTAACATGAGCAGACCCTGAATTATGTCAAAAGTGTTTTGTTTGTTTGTTTTTTGGGGGGGAGAAGTGGGCAGAATTTAAGTATCAATGAATTTTTAAGGATTAAAATCATACAAAGATTGTTCACTGACAAAAAGGAAATTAAGTTAGAAATCAATGCAAAAATATATTACTAAATATTTGTAAACTTATACACTTCTTCTGAATAAAACATGGGTCAGAGGAGAAATTAGAAGAGGACTTAGAAAGCATTTTGAGGCAAATGAAAGAGAACACAATGGGTCACAGTTTATGCAGTGCATCAGAAGCAGGGCTCCAATGGACAATGACAGCACAAATGCTTATACTAGAAATGAGGAAAAATCTCAAATCAGTGCACTGAGATTGTTCCTTAGAACCTGGAAAATTTGCCCTAGCTGGTTTGGCTCAGTGGATAGAGTGTTGGCCTGTGGACTGAAGGGTCCCGGGTTCGATTCTGGTCAAGGGCACGTACCTCAGTTGCAGGGTCAATCCTCAGCCCTCGTCAGGCAACCAATCGATGTGTCTCTTTCACATCGATGTTTCTCTGTCTCTACCTCTCCCTTCCACACTCTCTAAAAATGAATGGAAAAATGTCCTCTGGTGAGGGTTAAAACAACAACAATAAACAATAAGAACCTGGAATATTGAATAGTAACTTAGGCCCAAATTTAGCAGAAGAAAGAAAATAGAGCAGAAATCAATAGTATGAAAATCAGAAAAATAATAGAGGAAACCAATGAACCACAATATAATTCTTTGAAAAGGTCACTCAAATTGGCAAACCTCCAGTGAGATTGATCATGAAGAGAGAAAACAATTCACAAATATCAAGAATGAGAGAAGAGCCATGACTGCATATTGTGCAGAAATTAAGATGATAATAAAATAGTGTATGAAAAACCTTATCCTTATAATTTGGACCACTTAGAAGGATGGAAAAAAATCCTTGAAAAATACAAACTACCAAAGGTCAGTAAAGAAAATAGAATGACCCCAAATAACCCTGTATCTAATACAGAAATTGAAGATTTGCAGCTGAAAACCTCCCGTAAAGCAGGTGCAGGTGCTTCCACTGGTAAATTCTTCTAAGCATTTAATGAAGATGTAACACCAGTACCTAAGTTGTTCTAAGAACATACAAGGGTCGGGGTGAGGCACACCTTCACCCTCAACTCATTCTCATTACCCTTATGAGAGAAGTTAGCTTTAAACGCAGGCAGACAGGGCAGGGTCCCGGGGCAAACAAGGGCGGGTGGAACACAGGCGGGGCAGACAGGGCAGTCCGAGCAGCCTAACCACAGGAACAACCACAGGAATAATAAAACGTTTCTGGACTCAAAGGAGGAGCATGGGAAAACAAGGCAGGGCTTGCAACAAAAAGGCCAACTGAGGCATAGAAACAGGAAGTTCCACACAGGAACAGAAAGCACAGAAACAGGGGAAGCTCAGGCCCTCTGCTGGGCAGGAACAATTGAGGAATCAATCAGGTGAGGACACAGGCAGGCATAGAGCAGGCTTTTAGCAAACATAGACCCTGGACTAGAAGGCTTCAACGGGCAGCCCATTGTGAGGCCCCTCCCCGTGAGGGGAGTCTGAATCTGCTTGTAATAAACTTTCCACACTTTGCTTAAATCTTCCGGTCCACGGAGCTCATTCTTTGGCGTCTCGAGACACGACCCTGGGAAAACACTCGGCTCACCGTTCTGGTTATCACTTACACCCAAATCAAAGACTAGAAATAACAGAAGAGAAAACTACAGACCCATATCCCCCATAAGCATAGATGCAAACATTCTTAACACAATTTTTAGCAAATTAAGCCCAACTTTGTAAAAAGAATGATACAGCATGATCAAGTGGAGCATGCACAAGGAATGCAAAGTTGCTTTAGCATTCAAAAACCAATCAGTGTAATTCACCATATTTTCAGATGAAAACAAACCCAAAAACCTTTGACTCAGCTAATGCAAAAATATATTTGACAAACACTTATTCATGACAGAAATGTTCAGGAAGCTTAGGAATAGAACACACTTTCCCAATCTGAGAATTGGATCTAAGAAAAGCCTACAGCTACCATTAAACTTACTGGTGAAAGAATGAATGCTTTCCCTCTAAGACTGAGACCAAGGTAAATTTTTCTGCTCTCACCACTTGTAGTCACTATCATACAGAAGGTGCCCCAGGTGGTTTGGCTCAGTGGATAAAGCATCGGCAGTGGACTGAAGAGTCATGGGTTTGATTCCAGTCAAGGGCACATGCCCGGGTTTCTGGCTTGATCCCCAGTAGTGGGTGTGCAGGAGGCAGCTGATCAATGAGTCTCTGTCATCATTGATGCTTCTATCTCTTTGTCTATCTCCCTTCCTCTCTGAAATCAATAATAATATATTTAAAAAAATACAGAAGGTAGACCCAGTGCAAAAAGCAAGAAAACTAAATAAGGGTCATGCTAATTGGGGAAAAAACACAAAATAAAACTGTCTTTATTATAAATAACAATTGATATTATGATGTGGGCATTAGCTAACTGTTTTGGTAAAGGGCCCAATAGTAACCATTTTAGGCTTCGTTATTTAAGGGGCAAAATCAAAGATATTATGCAGATACTTATATATAGCAATTGAAAATGCAACCCTTTAAAAATGTAAAACCATTTTTAGCCCATAAGTCATACAAAAACAATTGTTTGCTGGTTTTGGCTCAGTGGCCATAGTTTGTAAATTCCTATAATAGAACATTTTATGGACTCTTCAAAAAATCCAGTATAAGCAAAAAGTTAGTCTATCAGGGTAGTAAGATTATCAATTTTATTTCTACATACTAGCAATGAATAATAAATTAATATTTATAACTTTTATTTACAATATCATCAAAAATATAAGCCACTCAAGGATAAACTTGAAAGAAGATGTGGCTGCACCAGTCTGCATTCCCACCAGCAGTACGAGGTTTCCCTTTTCTCCACATCCACTCCAGCACTTGTCATTTGTTGATTTGTTGATGGTAGCCAGTGTGGTATTCTTTTAAAGAAGCAAGAATTAATTGCCTGGCATATATTTAAAAACAATTAAACTTTTATTGGAGACTCTTGAAAAATTTCAAATTTGGTTTATATTTCTGACACCAAGAAAAATGATTTAAAAGTCTATTAAACTACCTTCCTCCCTAAAATCTCACAGTAGAAGTTCTTCACTCACTACAGCTTTTTCACCACAGAGCGCTTTTCCTTCTGCTCCCCCACAGGGGCCTAATGGTCAAACACTTGTCTCCTGACCCTCACACCCCACTGAGCTCCAGTCCCCACCAGCTACTGCCCTTCGCCCCCAAGCTGGATGGACTCCAGAAGAGTGAAGTGGGCCCTTCTGCCTTCCTCCTGCCATGGAGAAGCAAAGAATATAACCTATAGCACAAGAGCTTCTTAGATTTATCTCTGTCCCCCATCCCCAAATTTTCTCACAGGATTAACTGCTTCCTAGAAATATAGTAATTTCTCAATATCATTGATTTTATATAAATTAGTTCTGTTCTGTGAACCTAATTTGATTCCACAGTTGCCCTTTTTTGTTAGCAGTATACATTTGTTTTAATTTATAATCATTTGTAAACATCTGTTAGAACAACCTCCCCCTTTATTAATAGCTATTTTTGTACATTTGTTATTCTTGAAGAAAGCAGAAACATTTTAATTATAAAACAATCTTATCGATAGTTAGATGAAAGCAACACCGAATCTATGTATCTGGTTCAGGAAATTGTTCAAGGACGGGGTATCTATTTATTTTTAAATCCTTTCTGTCTTTAAGTCAACTTCCGCTCTTTTCTGTGCATTAGACACAAGGCTGGTGGAGTTTGTTGCTCTGATATTCTGTATATGTATTGCTCTTCTAAGGAATTCTTTTCTGGACAGACTAAGAGGCTTTGTCTGCTGGAGACAAGTGATGCTGCCTCACATCTGCTCAGGGCCTGGAGGGGAAGCATTTACTGAGTTAACTTAAATACTGAGTCTGTGGATCCCCCTTTACAGCAACATTCCATATTTGGCTACTCCTGGTCTAGGAACCACTTCCTCAGCCAAGACAGCCCCTCCTCCTCCAGGAGCTGGGCACGTGACAGCAAATGTCCTTTGTGGTCATTACTCACTGCTCACACCCCAGTGTTTGAGCTGCCAGTTGTGTGCGTTCCCTTCCAACGAAAGCCTTTCTTACCAAGATAAAAGGAAATTTGTATTCACTTCTCCTCACAGTAAGTTTTATTCACAAAGTACATTAGCCTGATCTACAATTAATGATTTTTCACAAGTGTGAGGAACGTAGGCATGTATAATTTTGAAGCAACATCAGTATGATTATAGGACAGAGTGGGCAGATTCAAACATAGCTTTCAACAAGGCAGTCTTTCTATGAGATGCTTTAAAAAAATCAAAATCAATTTGAAGGATATGGACTGGGGAGGGAGCATGTCAATGAAAGGCCAGCTTCACGTCCCACTTAGCACATGAAAGGCAGGGAGGCTGGGGGAAAATGCCAGGCTCTGCAAGATGGGGTGAGGTGTGGGCGGGAAGGATTGATCTGGTCTGAATTCTAGACACAATCCCAGCTGCTAAGTTGCCATCATCATCAGCTCAAATGAGATCCTGTCCTAAAGAAAAGAGGTTTATTTCATGTGAGTCTATATATATAGCACTCCAGGAGAAACCATTAAAATAGTTACATTCTCATTTATTCCCCACCTCCCCCTTTTTTTGTTAAATTAAACTTATTTTAAATAGCTAACACACATTCCTGACAAAAACCTCAGCACAAAGGAGTATGACAGTAGGAAGTGTTTCTGTCCCCCAACATGAACTCACATCAATCAGTTGTGCTCTCAGGAGGCATCACTGTTGGAGCCTCTGGCTCTCCTTCCATAAGGACCCTACTCACACACCAGCAAACACCTGTCTCCACTAGTCACCCGAACAGCTCACCATTATTACCTTGAGCCATAATCTGCTATACACTCTGCTTTTCCAGTCAACCATGTATCTTAGAGGTGTTTCCATAGCTGAACGTAAATATCTGCTCATTTTGTAAATAGTTCCATAGCGGTCTGATAGTGATAGACCTTGAGGTAGTTTTCCCTCTTTGCTCTTATAAACCAGCAAATAGCCTTATACCTGCATTACTTTCCACATGTTCATATGTAGCAAAATAAATGGTTAGAGGTGGAATTCCTGACCAAAGACTGTGTATTTATCATTTTGATTGACGGTGCCAAATTTCCCTCCATAAAAGTTTATCAATGTAAACTCACACCAATGTGTGAGAGTTCATCACCATACATCTTGGGTTCTTCCCATTTTATAAGTGAAAATGATGTGTCCACACCCTTTTTTCATTTGATATTATTAGAGCAGGCCAGACTGCTGTAATAAATCAGCCCAGAGTGTATGTTGGCTCAAACACAGAAGTTTATATCCCACTAATGTAACAACAGGCAGGTTGTGATCCTTAGGGAGGAACTCTCCTCCAGGGGGTGACTCAGGGACCCCGGCTCCCAGACTTCAATACGGTTCCTCTCGTGTCTTTCCTGTGAAGGTTAACACACCTCAGTTATTCCTCAAGAAGAGAGGTCAGGAAGAGTGGCCAGCTGTGATCTCCTACATGACTAAGGCATCGAGGTTAGTGTGTTTGCTACAGTGCCCACGGCTGTAACTGGCCTCTTACTAATATTCTCCACTGCCCAGGGGTGCGCATCTTACCTCAGCACCTCCTCCTACGTTCAAAGGAGTAACCAAGCCATTGAGAGACATCGCTAAGCTATAGCAGCCGTCAACTTCCAAACAATGACACCCTGTAATCCAACCCTTTAGGGAACAACTGAGCCCGAATTAACCTCCCCCCACCTTAATTAGTTAGTTAATCAGAATTCTGTGATGACATAGATGTAGGTTCAGGGAGAGGTGATGGTGCTGTGGAGGAGGGAAGAAATGGCAGTTTAGACTTATTGTTCATGTCCTTGACTAAGTAGTTTGGATCTGTTCCAGTCTGGTTGTAAATGCAGAACTCTAGGAGCACAGTGGGTTGTGGTTGTAAACGCTCAAACTCTGATTCTGAATCCTTACATCCAGCTACAAGTCGCACAGTTTATAAGTGCTAAGGGCCTGCCAGGAAGAAGATGCACATCTGGGTTTAGAACATGAGTTCATGCAAAGTCACTGTCAGGGAAGTTATCCTGTGGCCCCTTTTGGAGCATGTGGTCCAGAGCTGTGACTTTCGCTTTATGCTGGGATAGAGGGATTGGTAACAGACACAGCCTACAAAGGTGGACAACTAGAACACAGGGAAAATGTATAGGTGACTGCTGTCAGATATTGAACAGCAGGCCCTACAGCACTGTGATTCCTGGGGAAGCAGCAGAAGATAAAGGAGCCCTGTGATTGGCTGGATTTCTGCCCAAATGGCCTCTTTCAAACATGGTGCACAAAAGAGGTCACAAGTGGAGGGAGGTGGACGTGTTGAGTTGAAGAGAGGGTGATGTGAGCTTGGGAAGATGAAGGAGGATGGAATTTGAGGGGCAGAGTTTCAGAGAGGAAGGAAGGCTGGAGGAAGAGCTCCAGGAATCTATGTTGTGTCCCTTTGAAGCTGAACTGCACGGAGTGGAACTATAAGCTAGAGGAGATGGGTCCGCGAGCTTAGTCTGAAGCGATCCCAGAGGACACTGAATTTGAGTTCGTCAGCCAAAGCACAGAGTTCCTGTGAATTCCTGGCATTCATTGGCCACCAGAAAGACCATGCTTTAGTAGTGACTACCCCTTGACTAGTACTACTCTAACCCATGATAAAGCTTACAGAGAAACCCCAGAGGATTACGATGATCTGCAAGTAAATCAACTGCCTGTTATAATAAAATGTTATAATAAAATTAGAGGCTTAGTGCATGAATTCGTGCATGGGTGCGGTCCCATCAGCCTGCCCTGGTTGGCCTGCTCAGGACCAGGCTGGCTGTGGGTGAGGGCCGAGGGTGATTGGCTGGCTGGCCCCACCCCCAATCAGGCAGTTCACTGGCTGCAGTGGGTGTCATAGTGATTGGTTGTTATGGCTGTTAGGGAGTGCCAGTCCCTGGCTTTTTATGTATATATATATATTAATATTCTTTAAAGATATACAACAAAGCAAACAGTTGAAATAAAATCCACAATGTTCAGCCCCTGGTGAAAATTATCAGACATACACAGAATGAGAACAATATTGAACTATAATGAGGAGAGAAAAGAGTCAGTGGAAAAAGAAAAATGGAGAAAAAATATGGAATTACTAGCAAGCAGACAAGGATGTTAAAACACCCATGATAAATATATTCAAGGATTGGCAGGAAAAAAGGCATGATAAATGAATAAAATGGAAGCTATGAACATAATAAAAGACACATCTAGAAATGAAAAGTCTCTGAAAAAAAAATTATCTGGATGGATTCATCTCCCCTATCTCCTTGTGGGTAACAAAGCCCCAATCTGCAGGGGAAGGGCATAGAATCAGAGCCCGTGGATACTGGTGGGAACCAGCTGCATCTTGGTTGGGGGGACGGGAAGAGGTCCTGCCTGGCTTGTGAAGGCCATCGTGATAAGACCCAAGTGCACAGTGCCTGCCTGAGACTTGACATCAGAGAATGACAGCACTGCACAGCCCACCAACATTTAACAAGCCGTTTTTTTGTTTGTTTGTTTGTTTGTTTTTTAAGAAGGCATTGATTTAAAAAGATGAATAAAAGTGGGTTGTAGCTGGGAGAGCTCAAAAGACAGTCTTTGCCTGGGAAGAGGCACAAGGTTAGGTGGGGAGACAAACACAAGTTCACTGGAGGAATCTGAAGCCACAAATGCATGGAGACTGACCACTAACAGCAAATTCACACCGAGGTCAGTTAATGACCAGATCAATGAAAATCCCCACAATAAATCATCACCCAAGGATATCTTTTTATTGGTTTCAGAGAAAGATACAGAGAGAGAAACATTGATGTGAGAGAGAAACTTTCCATCCCCTTCTGTATGCGTCCTGACTGGGCATAGAACCCACAACCTAGGTACGTGCCCTGACCAGGAATCAAACCCACATTCTTTTGGTGTATAAGGACATTTCAATCACCTGCGCCCCTGGGCAGGGCTCCACTTGGATAACTTAAACTGAAGATCCTTAATTACAGGACCATTTATGGAAGTGTAACTGTGTTAAGGTGTGAACAGGACAAGGGATTTTGAGGTTCCTGGAGACTAGAAAGCATGGGAAGTCTTGAAGAGAGAGAGGGAGCTGGCAGGTGCTATAGTTTGGTAGGACCAGCCACTGCCAGAACAATTGTGTGCCAACCAGGAAGGGGTAGAGGAGGAACACCATGTCCTTGCCTTCTTCTAGCCTTCCAATTTCCTGCTGGTACCATCCACTGGTTGAACCCAACTAGAAACCATCTAGAAAGTCTAACCAAGTGATGCTATCCTTAGCTCAGAGGGCAGAGAGCAGGACCAATAAGGACAGAGAGTAAAACTGGTTAAGCAAACTAAAAAGAATCAGTACACTCCTTTTAACTACATGGGGAACCAACTGTAGGAAGAAGCCAATGCTGGAGCCAGAAGAGCTGGGAGATAGGAATAACTGGATCTGTGTTGACATGGATAGAGACTAAATCAACTGATCCTAGAAACTGCCTTATTTCTGGAATTTCTATTATAAAATATTAAAAATGTCCTTATTTATGAGCTAGTCTCAATGGCTATTTTTATTACATGAAGGCAAAAGCATACCATCTCATATTAGTAATTTACCAATTGCTTGTGTACATGATTATGAAACACTTTTCTTTTCTTTCGAATTTCCTCCCTCCTCCACCTTAATTCACCACAAATATAAGTCTGTTGCATACAATATCTTTTCAGGTTTATATTGAGGCTTCATATGTCACCATGAAATGCAAAAAATAAAAGTAAAAATTTCATATTATATATTTTTGTCAAAACCATTTTAGGTTCCTGACTACTCCACTCCTTAGAGTGCCTTGCCTTTTTCCAATTTATTACTTTCTTTTCTTTCCCTTTCTTCCCACTTCTGTCTCCTTTTCTGTCAATGCCTCTTACATTTCATCTTCCATAATTAGATTGAAAATAAGGCCTACATTATTTTTCAGATAATTCATATTATACATTTATGAGCAACATTCAATTAAAAAAATTTGTTGTTGATAGTATTACAGATATCTCCCATTCTCCCCCTCCCACCTTACCCCTCTCCTCCCACCCCCTACTCACCCCCAACCACCATGGGCCATTCACTTTTATTGGAAGGGTATTGTGATTATAACTAACTAGAGACCCGGTACACGAAATTCATGCACTCAGGGGTGGTGGGGAGGGGGTGTGGTCTTGCAGCATCAAGCCCCCACTGGCACCTGCAGGATGCCAGGCCTTGGCGTGCCAAGCAATGGGACTCACCTCCACACCACCCAGGCAGCATCAAGTCCCTGCCCACCAGTGCACCTCTGCTGTGCATGCAGCCTCCTGGTGATGGGTTGTTACTGTGTGAGGGCATCATGGTGTGAGTGCGTCATGACCATTAGCATATTAGCTTTTTATTATATAGGATATCTTCACTACCCCAAAACACATACGCTGTATAATCTTGCTTAACGATAATTATTTCTAATTCTTACAATAGCTATACAATAAAGATTTTGTTTTACTGCATTATAATGAGGAAAGTGAGTCTTAAGATGTTTATTTGCCCTAAAATACTAGTTCATGAAGGTTATACTTAACCATAATGTGACAACGCACATATATTTGGTCTACTCTGTTGGGTATATCTTTTTCATTAAATATTTTCTTTGCCTGTTTTCTCTGAGCAGAGCCTAATTCACTGAAAGAATATCAGTGACCATGGATTGTGTGACTTTTGTCAGTATTCAGTGTTTCAGAGCACCTTTCCAGGTCCAGTGTGGATGCTGAATGTTGGAGAGGAGAGTTTCTGAGAGAAGCCAGAGACTTCAGCTGACCTGCCCCCATATCCAGAACTGTGATCTCATTCTGACTTCATTATCCTCTACAGGTCAGACTATCAGAGGGGCTGAGAGTAATGGTGGGTGTAGTATAACACCCACCTCAGTCCCTGGACACTCAGAATAGCATAAGTTCTCATATAGAGGATATAAGATCATTCTCACCCAAATATTATTGCTGATGACACTGTTGAGCATAAACCATGACTTTGGGTGTGAGTTTAAGTGGGGCTATGCTATCTGTTGTACAGTTGAATATTAGAGCCTCTCTTTACTGTTAAGCACATATAGAAGAAGGTGACATTATGAAGATCCCATGGAGAGATATTACGGTTCTGAAGATAAAGCAACATGGTGACCACAGATAGAAGCACAGGAAAGAATGGTCTCTGGAAATATCCCAGGAATCAAGAGGAAAACAGAAACAGAGATAAGAGATAAATAAAAACCAGAGGTGAGCAGGAAAGAGTGACATGTGTAGGTGAGTGCTGAGCGACCCCACCAAGGTGGGGAGTGGATGAGGTGACAGGAAGAAAGAGCCTGAAGAAATGGACCAGGAGAGAAGTCTCAATCTGCAAGTCCTTAATAGGCAGCCTGAGTTCTCCTCTCCTGCCCTTGAATGATAATGAGGAGCTCTCCACAATGCCCATCAGCCTCTGCAGACTGATGTCTCTCCCTTCTCTGAAGATGATTGGAACCAGGGATTCTGGAAACAGAGGTGTTGGGATTAGAAAGGCACAGGGTCCAGTGGGGAGCCTCAGTGCAGGTCAGAGGGGCAAGGGTGAGCGTGTAGGCAGAGTTGGAACATTCAGGCATGACGTCCAGACCAGTGTTTGAGTGAGCAGTGTTCCTCGGTTCTCCAGAGGGTCAAATGCTATAACCTGTCAATCTCAGGTTGCTCCTACTTGACCCTCCTTTCCAGGTTCCATTAGACCTGTTCATCTGAATCAACATTGTAGGGCCGCTGGCATAAAGAGGTCCGTAGGCCTACGTGGTCAGTTACTGTGAAAGGTGGCAGAGCATGGGAAGAGGAGCGATGGATGGGTAGGACTCCAGGAGGAGTCTGACACTGCGCATGCACACTGATCAGGATGGAACCAACACGTGAAAGGTCCTTGTGCTAAACCCAATTTCCTTCCTCTTTCTCTCAGGTTCCCCATGGGTCTGGGGTTTTCTTTGGAGGGTGTTATATTTGAGAAGTCGGGTCCAGGAACAAGTTCTGGATAAAAACAACTTGTGGTGGAGGTTACTGCTCACTCTCAAGGATGTCTCTTATGGGTCAGTCAGCTAATTTGCCAGAACATCCATTTAGCCCATGCATCAGTTTGATTTACTGACCAGATGTAGTAAATTTAGCAATTTACCACAATTTTCTTGAGGAATAGTTTTATTGAATTCATTTATTAATTTTCTCATGAACATTAAAAATGTTAGCATTTCAGATAGAAATTTTTCATTTTATATCTATATTGGTATCAAATCCTTTTAAAAGTTTTATTTTATAAACATTAGCATTTTAAAGGCTCTTTGCTAATTTCTCTACAGAATAAATTTGTTACTAGTAAATACACCAAATTCAACCAAAACATAAATACACCAAATTCAACCAAAACATATTTTAACCATTTAAAATATTTATTTCAGTTTACATTTGAAGCATCTTAAACAACTTCTGAAATTATCAGTGAATTGTAGTTGTCCCATTTTCATTCCGTGTTTATTAATGTATTTAATGGAAAGCTTCATGGAAGCTGAGCTTCTTGTTGGCAGAAGATGGAGCAGAGTCTTAGAGAGCGAGAGAATGGGGGCCTGGGAGCAGGGGGGCTCACAGACCTCCAATTCACTGACCAACCATCAACTATGGCTTAACATATTTTAAACAAACTTTAGAAATATAAAAAATGAAATGAGTTTCTAGTACATTAATAATTTTAGTAAATTTAGCAAACTGGCCGTTGGCAAATTGGCTCCTTAATAAACCGGTTTTTGGTGGATTGGGGTCCTCCAGTGCACCTGGATCCTTTTGCATCACATAAAGGATCTGCTTCCATGTGGCTTTATGAACAGAAAAGCTTGTCATGACACTCCTCTGCTTAAATCCCCTGTTTTGTCATACTGTGAAGAAGAGTAAGGTGACTTTCAATGGTGCAAAGACCCGTACACCCGAATCCCACCCTCTAATCATACCAAACCCCATGATGTGAGTGCCCTTCCCAACCCCCCAAGCCTTGCCTAACTTCCCCATCTGCACCCCGGTAAGTGTTCTTGCCTTGAAAGGCCTTTTATCGCTGAGCCATCACCTCCTCTGAGAAGTGCACCTGAAAGTCTGTCTCAGTCCCATCATGACCTCTACACTGTCAACTCCCTTCCTCCTCATCTGCAAAAATTATTATTCAATAATTAATCCACAAATAATAATCATCCTCTCACCCTATGTTGCCAGCCCATTCTAAGAGAAAAGAAAGTGAACCAACAGCCACCATTCCCAGTTTATAGTTTTGTGTCCTGAGCCTTCAACACTGTCTTAGTCAGTGTGTATGCCAATCCCTTAGTGGCTGCTGCAAACTTTTGTCTTTTCATTTTTCCCCACGTGTGTCTCCGCTTCCACGTGTGAACTCCTAGAAGGGAGAATCCTTGTATTTTCATCCTTGAAACCTAGGACCTTAACTCTGTAGGGGTATAAAAGCATTGTAGAGTGTGCACCATCTGGGGTCTGCTGGGTTTCGGGGAGGGGGACAGAACTACAGGAAACAAGACTGCATAGAGGTGTCGGAGCTGAGCTGCCGGGGACCCTGATCCTGGGTGGGGAATGCAGGGCACTCAGCCTGTGGCCGGGACAGGGCTCTTAGACATGTGGCAGCAGCTACAGTGAGGAGCAGCCAGTCCCTCTTCCTCTAAACCCAGTCAAGATGGGTGAAGTCTGTCCTACTGGGCCATGTGGCTCACAAACTGCACTCACTGTGCTCTCTCATCGATTTGTGTGTGATTCTATGTTTTGCACTAATGTTTCCACATTTGTGAGCCCACTGAGAGGAGGACCAGGTCTGAGAGCTGAAGTTGTAATGAAATGGCACTTCTGTGCTGGCACTTCAGAGGGAAAGGCAGGGGTTTCATGGTCAAATGCATCTAACGTGCTCCTCCTCTTCCCCCTTTTCTCTCTGTAATGATGGGGTAAGTGGTAGGGCTTAAAAATCATAGAAATTCCAACATGTGAACAGAGATGAGAAATGTCAAGGAGACTTTGCTATCTTTATTTGTGATGTCAACAAAGATGAATCCATACATTATGTCCAAACTCACGTGCATGTGGCTCAGGACAGATCGTGGGGACTATTACAGGTACATCTGTGCTCATGACTGTCCTGTGAGGTGTGTGTTCTTCCTGCCGATGAGGGAAACCTGAGTCTTTTGTGGTGAAATGTTTACCTGTGGTCACTCTGCTGCTAAGTAGACTCTTCAGATTCTCTAAAATGTGATTTTAAAAAGGTAAGGTTGTGTGGAGAGAGGACCTATGTTGTATGTGTCATGGGAAATGCATATAACTGGTTACTTAAGGGTTCATATGGGGACATATGTGAGTAGCTCCGTAAAAATTTAGAAAAATTTAGGGATAAATTTTTATGAATTGTTATTAAAGGGAAATAATGTTCTGGGGACAGGATTTCTATGTGACTGCTGCGTTAAGGAGGCCACAGACCCTTCAAAATGAACAATGTTTCTGGTTCCTGCATGAATGCAGAATGGGTCCTGGATGGCACTTTGGTGACAGATGGTTACTATGTTCTCAGTGAACCCCACTGACCAGTTCAGATTCCTAGGATGCCAAGTAGGGAAGACGGGTTCTCCCTGAACTTCCACCAGGAAGGAGTCCCCAAGTTTAACCTTCTACCTGAGGGAACAGGGGACATCCCTGGGGAGTCTCATCCCTACCATAATCCGGACTCATGTTAATGGCTGCTTCTTTACAATGGCTACCCACGTGGCTCACATTCCCTCACCCTAAGGGCCCTGCCTCCACAGTGGCCCGGCCAGGTGGTTCAGGTGAGGTGCCACAATATGGATGCTGCCTTCCTCCCAGGCCAGACTAGGCCAGCAGCAGCTGTCCTGAGTACTGTATCCAGGATGGGGACAGTGCAGAGAAATCTAGAAAATGTAGAGAATGCTAACTGAGTGAGGGAAGCAGCTGGCAGAAGGCCAAACCAGACTTTTCAGATGAGATTTTAGCCAATCAGAAAAAGGAGTCTAAGCTGACAACACTGTTGCTAGTAGAGAAGTCTGTGCTAAGAGGCCTGTGAGACCCGGGAATCCCCAGGCCTGATGCAGCCTCAGCTGCAAGGCCCAGAGAAGAGCAGAACCAAGTGCAGAGCCCAGAGCAGAACCAAGTGCAGAGCCCAGAGCACAAACGAGTACACGGCCCAGAGCACAACCGAGTGCACAGCCCAGAGCAGAACCGAGTACACGGCCCAGAACAGAACTGATGGAATTCCCCCATATGAACGGAGGGAGGTGATGGGCCAGAGGCCTCTGCTGATTCTGAGGGACCCTGAGGTGGAGGCTTAGGGCATGGAGGCACCTTCAAGTTCCCTCTCTATTTTTCCTTGTCCCCCACCCCCATTCCAGGTCTGAGTTGGATGTTCCTCTCTTATGCTTCCACCCTTACTCTGGAGTGACCCTGACCCTGACCCTGACCCACCACTGCTGGTCGGAGCCCAGGGCCAATCCCCTGGCACAGGTGCTCCAGAGAGATGCACCCAACAGAGAAAATGAGACCCACTCACAGCCTCCACATGCCACTAATGCAACATCTTGTTGCCTCCTCCCTGCTTCTCTTACCTGGTGAACTCCTTGTATTCTGCTTTCAGATTCTGTCCTCAAAATTAAAGGGAGAACATAGTATATAGGAAGGAGGAAGAGAGAGAGAGAGAGAGAAAGAGAGACTATCTTGTTTATTAATATTTACCAGACATTGTCAGGGCGAGCCTGACAGGTGAACCAGGCTGAGGTAGGGAGGTGGGAATTAAGAAAAGAAAGAAAGACAGGAAAGCGGGATTGGGAGGGCTGCGAGCTATTGACCGACTGCAGCAACTTTATTAACTATGCAATGCCTTTTATACACAAATACTGAATAGGAGGTCAGTTAAAAGGAATATACTCTCTGTTCCTCTTAATCTCTAAGATAAAGCAGGAAGCCAAATTCTTGGTAAATATTTACAGATTTCTGATAAACTATGAAAGGTTGCTCTCATTCTGCTCATTCTGCTGACAGTAGGAAAGTGCCATCAAAACAAGTCAGGGAACACTGCGTGGGTAGGGAACTGATTCTTCTCAGTCCCTTCAGGTGCAAAGACCATGTCAGCTTACACCCAGTCTCCAACAGATCCTCCTTCTTTATTTAATTTTAAGCTGCTAATAATAAAAGTAAAATTTAAACATTAATAATAAAGCTCTAGTATTAAAACAATTGCAAACAATGCCAATGCAAAACCAAACTACATATATGTTATCATTTTCAAAACTTGAATGTCAAGAGCAAAACTCTGGTTATTAAATAATAACAAAACAATAAGAGAGAAATCAAAACTATGGACATGTTAACAGTTTTTAGCTACTAAGTGAAAGAAAGACTCTTTTGCTGTTGGTGTATTAATTTACTCAGAGTCCTTGGACTTGGCTGCACAAGACTTTGCAGAAGACTGGAAGCTAACAGATGCTAGCATGAGTAGGAACATGGTTGAAGAAGTAGCTTCAACTTCTTGCTTTTCCACAATCTGCTACACTTCAGTCGTTAACTTCTTCAGCTGACTCTATGTTGGCACCTGAGTCCCTTGCGTAGCTTTCAGTTTTCTTTTTCCTCCGCTTTGCTGTCATTAGGGTAGTACTTAGTCCTTTTGAGTGAAGGGACACAGGAGCTTGTCTGAGTCTGTTGTGGTGACGGACGTAACGCTCCGGCACCCAAATTGACTGCATTGCTCCTTCTGAAAAGATATAAAACATAATCTCTTCCCCACATTATTACTGAATCTGATAAAACTCTTTTCTGGTTTATGCTTCCTTCCACCTAGCTGACTCGGTAGAGGCTATTGTACAGGAGGCCTGATGCCTTTCACCTGCTGTATGATCCTCTGCATCACAATTCAAAAAATTTTAAAGTAAAAAAGCATGACTGAGCTTCTCTTGAGGTGACACATAACATCTGTCTCCCCTTTTTGTTTTACTAAATGATTTTGTATGATTGGTTCTTTCTACAATTGAGTGACATTCATTTTGCTAGATTTGATTAGGTTTAAGTCCTCGGGGATTTACCCCTAAAGTTGCACAGGAAGGTGGATAATATACTGAGGACATTGCTTCTAATAAAACATGGAAGTTGTCGTTCTCAAATAGCATTTTAAAGACTGAAAATTAAATGAAAAGTTCCTCTGAATTAGTGTGCCCTATAGTAGCTGTTTCAATAATTTTTGCTATACTTACCACATAAGCACTATTACTATAGGTTGATGGGCTCTGTAGTAAAATCTGTTAAGGCATAAATTAGAGCGTGTATTTCCACTGAAATACAAGGGGTTTGAAGGACCTTTGCTCCTCTGCTGTAGTAGCTCCAGCCTTTTTAGAACTGGATCTATTTGTAAAAATGGTTAATGCCTGAGGTATAACATTTCTTTTAATGTGGTAGTTAATACTATTCACTGTGTTAGAAATAAAGCAAGCCCCTAAGCCAGGGGTCCTGATAGAACACAAAACATTAAACATTTTGACTTTTATGCATAAGGGTGTGTACACATGATCTGGAAGTACACACACTGACCTTCCTTTCCCTTGGTCCTGGGTAACCCGTAGCAATATACAGCTGCTGACTGCTAGTATGGCAAGGCATCTTCACTATTTTTATTTCTGGACTATTTCTCCTCTGTTCTTGTGGGGTACTGCCTATTCTGTGGCTAGAACAGTTCTATTAGGTCCTCTCTGGGATCCATTGTTGTAGAAATCTATATGGGCTTTTCTGGAAATATACTATTTACCTTAGTTTAAAAGGCTAAACATGTAGGCTTTCAATTATAATTCCTACAACATTTGAATGAAACCTCTTTATTTCCTTCTGGAATAATTTTCAGGCGACAGAGAGTTTCATTTAAGAATCTTTGTCTTTCTTTTTACAACACATAACCTGTAGGGCTGTAGTTTGAAGTCAAGCCTCCAGGCGACTAGCTAGCTATATTACAAGTACTTTTACAGTAAAGTGACCACTAACTTACTTTCAAATTTAACATTTTAACAACAATCTTAGTTTACACTGTAAATATTAGTGAAAGAGAATTCAAAATTTTAAAATTTCTCCTTTTTACTAAAATTATAATTATATTTTAAAGTATCCTCTTAGGCTTATTTGTATATACAGAGGGATTATGGGCTTATTCAAAGTAAGGGGGTTGGCCTTTGTTATTTCAAGATGGTGTCCAGAGGGGAGGCTGCTCAATGTGTTCTTTTAAAAGACAATCAAATTTATATTGTAGATAAAACTTTTACTAGCTATTTCTGGTCTTTATTAGAATTGTTTATAAAAATATTGTCTTTTTATTTAGCTGAAAACCTTGATTATAATTTAATAAGCTAATTTATTTAAGTAATTAAAGTAGGTATCTTTATTTAAATTAAGCAAATTTATGTCTGATTTTACAAACCACAAATGTTACCCTGCCCCTAGCTTAATGCAGGCAGCTACATAAAGTTAGGCAGTAAATGATAGCTTCTAATCTGTTCCTAGATTTTACTTGGATTCAATTATTTAAATATTGGTTTCTTATGTAACTTAACTTATATGAGACCTTGATTATATTTTAAAAGGCTAATTTATAAAGTAATGTAAGTAGGTATCTTTAATTAAAAAGCAAAGAAACTTATTTAGTAAAACTTATAGGTCTGATACTTTATTTGTCTGATCCAAAAGCATGGCTTTTGTCTTTCTAGAAATTCTACTGCTATTGAAAAATCTGGCTATATTTAAGAAACATGTTGTTTTTGCCCTTCTTACAGGCAAAAACCTTTATAACATTTAAAATATGTATAAATAAAATATATTAATTTTTATTTGATAAAGCTTTCCATGCAATTTCAAGTATCACCCAGTTTAATAAAAATAAATATTTCTTTTAAGAGAGAATAGACTTTTGAAAAACATTTCGGGGCCCATGAAATGTCTAAAAGTCACTCTCAGTCTTGAAATAACTTGGAAAGATCAAACACACACACACACACACACACATATATATATTCATATATATGCTTTAAAGATTATATACCTAAATTATCTTAAAGAATATCAATTACATTTAAATTGGATCATAGAATTAATCCTTTTTTAAAAATCAGACCAATAACTAATATATTTTGATTTCCTAATTATTAGAGAAAACACAACATTTTATTTTCTCAAAAACACATTTTTATATTTTAGGTATATAATTACTACATTTATATAAATTTTCCTAATCCAATATGTATTTTAAACTTTCAGAGCTTGCAAGTTAAATATTTTTAGTAGGTCTTAGATTTATAACACTTTGCATTTCTAAGAAAAATACAAGATATAATCAAATAGATTCAATTCTGTCCTCTAGGTTTTTTATGAGGCAAATTTAAGCTTTAATTTTGATTTTCCAGTGGCTCTGGGAAACTAGGTTTGGTTTATTTGAATGTAAATTACCACATTCCTTAGCATACTGGAAGAGTGGGCTTCTATATTGGATTGCCACATGCCTCCCTTCTCCCACATCCTGCTTACTTCAGGGGAAGTTTTAGCAATAGATCTGGCCAAATTTTTTTCATGCTTAAAAGATAGACAGATCTCAAATGTTTTCTTTCTTTTTCACTTTTTGAAGTAATAACTCACACCCAATTTGGCCAAGATTTGCATTTCCCTATGAGTTATTTTATAATTTTTAAATGTAACCTTAAGTAATCTTATTGCAAGTAATCTTATTGCGGAAGAGCAGATAGCCCTGCCCTCTCCTGCCACCTTTGAATTTCTCCACAAGAGAGGCAGTTTCAGCAGTGGAGTTTCATTTATTACAGATTTTAAATTCCAAATACAAGCTAATGTTTTAATTTGAACAAGAAACCACATTATTTTATGATCACATAGACTTCAACATTTGCCTATAAAGGGCACATTTTCTAGACTCTAATTGTCCCATGCTTTACTCCAAACTATCAAAACATTTCTCCTCACTTACCTTATTGAGTGCACTCTTTACCTTGAGGAGTTCCTCACCGTGCTTCCCAAGTCCTCAGGTCCCTGTTCAGGTGCCAATTGTTAGGGCCAGCCTGACAGGTTAACCAGGCTGAGGTTGGCAGGTGGGAATTAAGAAAAGAAAAAAAGACAGGAAAGTGGGATTGGGAGGGCTGCGAGCCATTGACCAACTGCAGCAACTTTATTAACTGCGCAATGACTTTTATACACAAATACTGAATGGGAGGTCAGTTAAAAGGAATGTACTCTCTGTTCCTCTTAATCTCTAAGATAAAGCAGGAAGCCAAATTCTCGGTAAATATTTACAGACTTCTAATAAGGTATGAAAGGTTGCTCTCATTCTGAAGACAATAAGAAAGTGCCATCAAAACAAGTCAGGGAACACTGCGTGGGTAGGGAACTGATTCTTGTCAGTCCCTTCGGGTGCAAGGACCATGTCGCTTACACCCGGTCTCCAACAAGACATCATCTTAATTGTTCTACAACCATTCAGTACTACCCCTAGGCATGGTTGAGGGGAGCCTGAGAAATAACACATTGATTAAAAACCACATCAAGGGGACTGCATGCGCAGCTGCAAGCCTCTGTGGCATCAGAAGTGCAAGGCAAATATGTCTCAAAGCTCTAGGATCCCTCAATGAACATTTGATAAAAACATATCACTAGGAGCACCAGAACACCAGTCCCCAATCGGCGCAATCACACAGATTCAAAGGAACTCTTCACTGCACCAAGGAAAGGTTAGATCTCGCCTGGGATAAGGAGAGAGAGGACTACATAACCAGACATCTGGAGAAAAGAGACCATGGGGAGACAAAGAAACAGCCCCCATAGGAAAGAAAAGTAGGCATCTCCAGAAAAGGAAGTAAATGAATTAGAGGCAAGCAACCTATCAGAGAAAAAATTCAGAGGAATGGTCATAAGGTGGCTGAAAAGAATGGAAGACACATTCGACAATATGAGTAAGAACCAAGAAGAAATAAAGAAGAACCAAGAAGAAACGAAAAATGACATCGCTGCTGTAAAGAACTCAATAGAAAGCATCAAGAGTAGATTAGAAGTAGCAGAGGACCGCATAGTGAACTAGAAGACAAGGCGGAAAAAAATACCCAAGTAGAGCAGCTTCTAGAAAAAAAAATTAGAAAACAGGAGGAGAGCCTAAGGGAACTTTGGGACAACATGAAACAAAATAACATCTGAATAATAGGGGTTCCAGAAGGAAAGGAAACTGAGCAAGGAATAGAAAACCTGTTTGAAGAAATAATGACAGAAAACTTTCCTGATATAGGGAAGAAAAAACCCACACAAATCCAAGAAGCTCACAGAGTCCCAAGCAAAATGAACCCCAAAAGACTGACGCCAAGGCACATTATAGTTAAATTGGCAAACACCAATGACAAAGTAAGAATCTTTTTTTTTTAAATTTCTTTATTGATTAAGGTGTCACATATTTGTCCTCATCCCCCCATTCCCATCCCACACCCCTTCCCACGGATTCCCCAACCCCCTGTTGAACTTAACCATTGGTTAGGCTCATATGCATGCACACAAGTCCTTTGGTTGATCTCTCCCCCCTCCCCCCACCCTCCCCTATCTTCCCTCTGAGGCCCGATAGTCTGATCGATGCCTCCTTGTTTCTGGTTCTGTTCTTGTTCATCAGTCTATGTTGTTCATCATTTCCCCTAGATGAGCAAGATCATGTGTCACTAGAGATATACTTATAAGAACTGAATGTGAGACGAGCAATAATAGTTATGCTGACAGGCAAATGAATCAGTCTGTAGTGAGTTTCTTTCTGGACCAACAGTTCTTTTGAGACCCAATATCAATGTCCACCAGTTCCTTATGTGTACATGTCAGTACTGACCCCTCAGCTCTGGATGGTGGACAAATGGTGGTAATGCAGGTCCGACACCCTCTGTTTTGGTCTTGGACGGACCCAGGGGCATGGCTTCACCTGGACTCAGGGGCACGTGGCCTCACCCGGGCCCAGGGGGCGCGTGGCCTCACCTGGACCCGGGTGTGTGCGGCCTCACCCGGACCCAGGACCCAGCCTCACCCGGATCCAGGGGCACACGGCCTCACCCAGACCCGGGATGATCCAGCTTCACCCGGACCCAGGGGCGCGTGGCCTCACCTGGACCCAGGGGCGCGTGGCTTCACCCGGACCCAGGGGCGCGTGGCCTCACCTGGACCCAGGTGCGCGCGGCCTCACCCGGACCTGGGACCCAGCCTTACCCAGATCCAGGGGCACACGGCCTCACCCGGACCCGGGATGCTCCAGCTTCACCCGGACCCAGGGGCGTGTGGCCTCACCCGGACCCAGGGGGCGCGTGGCCTCACCTGGACCCAGGTGCGCGTGGCCTCACCCGGACCCGGGACCCAGCCTCACCCAGATCCAGGGGCACACGGCCTCACCCGGACCCGGGATGCTCCAGCTTCACCCGGACCCAGGGGCACGTGGCCTCACCAGGACCCAGGGGCACGTGGCCTCTCCCAGACCCAGGGGCACGCAGCCTCACCCGGACCCAGGGGCGCACGGCCTCACCCGGACCCGGGATCCAGCTTCACCTGGACCCAGGGGTACATGGCCTCACCTGGACCCAGGGGCACGCAGCCTCACCCAGACCCAGGGGGGCACGGCCTCACCCGGACCCGGGATCCAGCTTCACCCGGACCCAGGGGCACGTGGCCTCACCCGGACCCAGGGGCGTGTGGCCTCTCCCGGACCCAGGGGCGTGTGTCCTCTCCTGGACCCAGGGGCGCGTGGCCTCACCCAAAGTAAGAATCTTAAAAGCGACCAGAGAGAGACAGAAAGTTACATACAAAGGAATCCTCATCAGATTAACAACTGATTTCTCAACAGAAACTCATCAGGCCAGAAGGGAATGGAATAAAATGTAGAAAGTCATGCAAAGGAAGGGTCTGAATCCAAGAATACTGTACCCAGCAAGGCTATCAATCAAAATTGAAGGTGAAATCAGGAGCTTCACAGCCAAAAAAGACTAAGGGAAATTATTACCATCAAACCAGCAATGCAAGAAATGCTAAAGAATCTGCTATAAAAAAAAATAGAAGAAATAGGAGCCAAAGAAGGAACACAGGGGTATAGAATAAAAATGGTGACAAATAAGTACCTATCAATAATAACTTTAAATGTAAATTGATTGAATGCTCCAATCAAAAGGCATAGGGTAACGGATTGGATAAGAAAACAAAACCCATATATCTGCTGTCTACAGGAAACCCACCTCAGAAAAAAAGACGCATACAGACTGAGAGTGAAGGGATGGAAAAAGGTTTTCCAGGAGAATGGAAATGAAAAAAAAGCTGGGGTAGCAATACTTATATCAGACAAATTAGATCTCAAAGTGAAGGACACAACAAGAGATAATGAAGGCCACTTCATAATACTAAAGGGAGCAATCCAACAAGGAGAAATAACTCTGGTAAACATACACGCACCCAATACAGGAGCACCCAAATACATAAAAAAAATCTCCTGGAAGATATCAATAGAGAGATTGACAGCAATACAATCATAGTTGGAGACTTTAATACCCCACTATCACCATTGGACAAATCCTCTAAACAAAAAATCAGCAAAGAAACAGCAATCCTAAATGACTCACTAGACCAGATGGAATTAATTGACATCTTCAGAACATTTCACCCCAAAGCCACAGAATATACATTCTTCTCAAGTGCACATGGGTCATTTTCAAAGATAGACCATATGTTGTGACATAGGTAAAGTCTCTCCAAATTCAAGAAGATAGAAATAATATCAAGCATCTTCTCAGATTACAGTGGCATAAAACTGGAAATCAACTACAATCCAAAGAAATCAAACACATGGAAACTAAACAGCATGCTATTAAACAATGACTGGGTTATCAGAGAGATCAAGGAAGAAATAAAAAACATCATGGCAACAAATGACAATGAAAACACAACAATTCAAAATCTATGAGACACAGCGAAAGCAGTCCTGAGAGGGAAGTTCATAGCTCTACAAGCCTATTGCAAAAAATAAGAAACAATGGTAATAAATTACTTAACCCTACAACTCAAAGAGTTAGAGAGAGAGCAACAAGAAAAGCCCAGTGTAAGCAGAAGGAAAGAAATAATAAAGATCAGAGTGGAGATAAATGACATAGAGACAAAAGAAACAATACAAAAGATCAACAAAACCAAGAGCTGGTTCTTTGAAAAGATAAACAAGATTGATGGACCTCTAGCCAGGCTCACCAAGAAGCAAAGAGAGAGGACCCAAATAAACAAAATCAGAAATGAAAGAGGTGAAATAACAACAGACCCCGCTGAGATACAAAGGATTGTTACAAAATACTACGAACAGCTCTATTCCAACAAACTGGACAACCTGGAGGAAATGGACATATTCCTAGAAAAATACAACCTTCCAAAAATCAATCAAGAAGAATCTCAACAGCTCAATAGGCCAATAACTATGGACGAAATTGAAGAAGTCATCAAAAAGCTTCCGGGAAACAAAAGCCCGGGGCCTGACGGCTTCACAGGAGAGTTTTACCAAACATTCAAGGAAGAACTAAAACCTATCCTCCTCAGACTATTCCAAAAAATTCAAGAGGAAGGAACACTTCCAAGCTCCTTCTATGAAGCCAGCATCACCCTAATACCAAAACCAGATAAAGACAACACAATGAAAGAGAATTATAGGTCAATATCCCTCATGAACATAGATGCCAAAATCCTCAACAAAATTATAGCAAATCGGCTCCAGCAGTACATCAGAAAGATCATACACCATGACCAATAGGATTTATCCCAGGAATGCAACAATGGTACAATATTCACAAATCAATAAACGTGACACATCACATAAACAAATTGAGAGATAAAAATCACGTAGTCATATAAATTGATGCAGAAAAAGCATTTGACAAAATCCAACACTCTTTCTTGATAAAACCTCTCAACAAGGTGGGAACAGAAGGATCATACCTCAACATAACAAAAGCTATATATGATAAACCCACAGCAAACATCATACTCAATGGGCAAAAACTAAAATCATTTCCCCTAAGAACAGGAACAAGACAGGGATGCCCACTCTCACCACTCCTATTTGACATAGTACTGGAAGTATTAGCTATTGCAATTAGACAAGAAGAAGAAATAAGAGTCATCCAAGTTGGAAAAGAAGAAGTAAAGCTGTCCTTATTTGCAGATGACATGATATTGTACATAAAAAACCTGAAAGACTCCATCAAAAAACTAATAGACTTAATAAATTAATTCGGCAATGTAGCAGGTTACAAAATTAACACCAAGAAATCTATGGCATTTCTATACACCAATAGTGAACTTACAGAAAGAGAGACTAAAAAAGCAATCCCATTTACCATCGCACCAAAAAAATTAAGATACCTAGGAATAAACTTAACTAAGGAGGTAAAAGACCTATACATGGAAAACTACAGGAAACTGAAAAAAGAGATAGAGGAAGACGTAAACAGATGGAAGAACATACCATGTTCATGGATTGGTAGAATCAACATCATTAAAATGTCCATACTACCCACAGCAATCTACAGATTCAATGCACTCCCCATTAAAATACCAACAGCAGCCCTAACTGGTTTGGCTCAGTGGATAGAGCATCAGCCTGTGGACTGAAGGGTTCCAGGTTCGATTCCAGTCAAGGGCATGTACCTTGGTTGTGGGCACATCCCCAGTGGGAGGTGTGCAGGAGGCAGCTGATCAATGTTTCTCTCTCATTGATGTTTCTAACTCTCTGTCCCTCTCCCTTCCTCTCTGTAAAAAAATCAATAAAATATATTTAAAAAAAAAACCAACAGCATATTTCACAGACCTAGAAAGAACTCTCCAAAAATTCATCTGGAATTAAAAAAAGACCCCAAATAGCCAAAGCAAATCCTGAGAAAGAAGAATAAAGTAGGAGGGATCTCAATACCAGACTTCAAGCTGTATTACAAAGCCACTGTTCTCAAAACAGCATGGTACTGGCACAAGAACAGACATATAGATCAATGGAACAGAATAGAGAATCCAGATATAGACCCAAACCACTATGCTCAATTAATATTTGACAAAGGAGGCATGAACATACAATGGAGTCAAAACAGTCTCTTCAATACATGGTGTTGGGAAAATTGGACAGATACATGTAAAAAAAATGAAACTAGATCTCCAACTTACACCATACACAAAAATAAACTCAAAATGGATACAGGACTTAAACATAAGACGGGAATCCATAAAAATACTAGAGGAATCCACAGGCAGCAAAATCTCAGACATACGCCAAAAGAACTTCTTCACTGACACTGCCCCTAGGGCAATGGAAGCTAAAGAGAAAATTAACAAATGGGACTACATCAAAATAAAAAGCTTTTTTTTTACAGCAAAAGAAACCATCAACAAAACAACAAGAAAGCCCACTGTATGGGAGAACATATTTGCAAATGCTAACACTGATACAGGTTTAATCTCCAACATCTACAGGCAGCTGATGCAACTTAATAAAAGGAAGATAAATGATCCAATTAAAAAATGGGCAACGAACCTAAATAGAATCTTTTCAAAAGAAGACAGAAGGAAGGCCAAGAGACACATGAAAACATGCTCAGTCACTAATTATCTGAGAGATGCAAATCAAAACAACAATGCGGTACCATCTCTCACCTGTCAGAATGGCTATCATCAACAAATCAACAAACAACAAGTGTGAGCGAGGATGCGGAGAAAAAGGAACCCTCATGCACTGCTGGTGGGAATGCAGACTGGTGCAGCCACTGTGGAGAACAGTATGGAGTTTCCTCAAAAAACTGAAAATGGAACTCCCATTTGACCCAGTAATCCCACTCCTAGGAATATATCCTAAGAAACTGGAAACACCAATAAGAAAGGATATATGCACCCCTATGTTTATAGCAGCACAATTTACAATAGCTAAGATTTGGAAACAGCCTAGGTGCCCATCAGCAGATGACTGGATCAGAAAACTATGGTACATCTACACAATGGAATACTATGCTGCCATAAAAAAGAAGGAATTCTCATCATTTGCAGCAACCTGGATGGAATTGGAGAACATTATGCTGAGTGAAATAAGCCAGTCAATGAAAGAAAAATACCACATGATCTCACACATTTATGAATAATAAAGAACATTATAAACTGATGAACAAAAAGACAGATACAGAGACAGTAAAGCATCAAACAGACTGTCAAATTACAGGGGCAGGTTAGAGAGACGTGGGGGAGATAAGAGATCAACCGAAGGACTTGTATGCATGCATATAAGCATAACCAATGGACGCAAATACACATATAAAACCTTAATTAAAAAATTAAAAAAACCCAAACACATCAATAGTTCCGCCTGTGGGGTTTGATGCTCAGGGGCCACACAGCAGGAGCTGTGAGTGTGAACACCTGCTCCCACAGTCACACTGTGCAGGCCCCAGGGTGCTTCTTTGCTCCCTGGCCTGAAGCTACAGGTGCCCATGTTCTGTTGATGTAAATGTTTGTGGTTGTGCCTTTGCTGACATCAGATGGACATGGTCCAGAGAGGATTGAAGCAGCCAAAGAGCTTAGAAGAGAAAAAGCAACTTCAATGTAGAATCCCCCTCAGAATATCCCACTGGAGAATCGAGGGAGCAGGAGTATTTACTGTCATCTTTCCTTAGCCTATAGATACTCCCACGGCCATTAAACCCCAGCTCTTGTGGCCTGCCCCAGTGGCAGAATGAGAAAACCTCACATGGAGAGCTTGCAATAGGCTGCATCAAACAAACAAACAAAAAAAGAAAATTCAACTTAACTTTCAAATACGTTCATTCAAAGAGCACAAATGCAGTAATTCTCCCATAAGGAAGCCTCACTGGCCAGCAGGGCTGGTGCATTTTGTGTGTGTATTCCCAACAGCCACATGTGCAGCAGAGCGGAGCACTTTGCACTCTTAGAGCAGTCACATTGCCGTGAGCGTTTGTGGATGAAGGTGCAGATGTAAAATGCAGGAAACATAATCCGCATTTCCCAAAGAGAAGCCTGAAGCTGAAGGAGGTTGAGTAACTTGCTGTCTCATAAAGCGCATTCGAGGAGGAGCTGCAGCTCAAGACCATTCCTCTCACGGCTCTGCTCTTCCCACCAGGACTTCAGGCTCCGGAGTGTTTAAGATAATGAAGGGAGCATCTCCCTGACAATGATTTTCTCTCCCTGATACACGATCCCCGCTTATTTCCCTCCTAAACATCTCAAGTGTAAGGACAATAGGTTTTAACTGAATATCACAAAGATGTTTACTATTGAATCCCCTTTCTCTCTTGGTTCTCTAAACTCCTAAGGCATTCACCTTCTATAACTGAGAGAAAGTCTTCCAATGTTCATCCAGAGCAATTCCATGCAGGCTGGGTTGCAGGCACTGGCTGAAGCACCTCCAGAGAAAGCATCTGCCCGGAGACAGATGAGGCGGGTCAGCTCCAGTGCTGATTGGCTCCTTTCCTGGGGACTCTCCAGTCTGACCCTGTGTGGCGGCTCTCAGGTTTTTATTCTCTGAAGTGGCTACATCAGTCATCAGGTGGAGCCGGGCTCACTCCCCTTACTTCTTCCTTTGTGCTCCGTCATGTCTGGGAAGCCGGCTCTGCGGCCCCCCGGAGGCCCCTGGGCAGCAGCTGTGATGGTGTGGCTGGTGGCGCTGAGGGCCCCAGTGGCTGAGGGCAGAGACTCTCCACGTGAGGACCCTGGGCTGGGGGAGGCGTTGCTATGACCTGAGAACAGTCTGTGATCACACATTTCCTCTTCGGGAAAGGGAGCTACCTTCTCATGTCCACCTTCTGGTGACAAGTAGAGGACATGCCACCTCAGGGGCTCCAGCCTGGGGATGACCAATGGGAGGGCGGAGTCTGGCCACTGCCAGTGACAGGAAAACGGTTATTTTTGAAGAAAAAGTTTCTCCAAAGAAGAGACAGCAGGGCTTGTCCCCAAGACCTTGTCTGGACTGAAGACTAAGGGGCTCTGGTTGGGAAAACGTGTGGGGCAGGTCTGTGGGGTCAGGTTTTGGGGAAAGGGCTCCCCATCCCTGAGCCTGAGGGGAGGGCTCACAGCAAACCCTGGCATCTGGGAAGCTGACCTGGAGCCACAGGCAGGGGCTCAGCCTCCTGCCAGGGACTTAGGGTCCCACAGGGAGTGGGGGGATTGAGTCTTGAGTTGATGGAGGACTGGACTGAGGAGAAAGGGGAAGTGAAGAGGGGGTGACATGCTGAGAAGCCATTTATTTCAGACAGGATCCTGTCTCCATGTAAACGCTGTCAGTTTTCCTGCCGCCCCAGTGTAGGTGTCCTGGTCTCTACACAATCACCTTTATGCTCTGGGTGCTCTGGGCAGCCCGTCCACGCTGGCCACTGGCACAGCCACCTGGGATCCAGCTGGTCTAACTGGGGAGCCTGTGCGCTTTCCATGATGAGCCTCCCTTTTTGGGGGTGTGGGGGGGGAGAAGGGGGGACAGGGGTCCCTTGGATCTCACTGAGTGGGGGGAAGGCTCTGTGCCAGGGAGGAGGAGCGAGAGCGAGCCTGTGGGAGGAGGACGCTGGGTCCCGGGCTTTCTGTCATTGCTTCCTGGACTCAGCCTGTGGGGACGCTGGTCTCTGAGGTCCCCGGATTCCGTGGAAAGGGGACCTCACAGGGGCGTCCTGACTGCTCTGAGGCGGGGGGGATGTGAGATCATGGACCGCCCTCCCAGCGGGTGTCAGGCTCAGGCGAGACTCCTTTCCCTCCTTCCCCTAGGTTCAGGGGGCAGTTCCAGAGGCCTTGGCAGGGAGGGGCGGGGCGGCTGGAAGCGAGGTCCAGCGGGCCTGCAGGTCTCAGCGGAGGAAGGTCCCCATCGCTGGCCCGGGCTGAGGCCTGAGGGCGGCTCCCCGCAGGGGACTTCGTGCTCCAGTATAAGGCCTTCTGCTACTTCTCCAACTGGACGGAGCGGGTGGGGCTGGTGACCAGCCACATCTACAACCTGGAGGAGTACATGCGCTTCGACAGCGACGTGGGCGAGTACCGCGCCCTGACCCCGCTGGGGCGGCCGGACGCCGAGTACTGGAACGGCCAGAAGGACATCCTGGAGGAGAGGCGGGCCGCGGTGGACACGGTGTGCAGACACAACTACCAGAATGAGGCCCGCACCACCCTCCAGCGGCGAGGTGAGCCCGCACGGCCCCCCGCGGCCCAACCAGTCTCCCCGCAGGGCCTCTGGGACCCAAGCTCAGCCGTGGTGGGGACAGGAGCGGGGGCGGGACTGAGGGGGGCCAAAGGCACCACCGGCACAGACCCCTCAGCCGGTCACGTCCCCGGGAGCCCGCCCTCGGGCCCAGTGGGCCCGCAGTATCTGCCCCTCTTTCCACCGGTTCTGCACCTCCCTCCGCAGGTGTGTGCCTCCTTGTCTCTCACGTTGCCACAGCTGTCCCCGTGTCCCTGTGCCCCTAGCCCCTGTTCCCCGTGCCCCGTGTCCCCGTGTCCCTGTGCTCTGTGCCCCGTGTCCCGCCATGTCTCTGTGTCCTTGTGTTCCATGACCCTGTGCCCCGTGTCCCGTGTCCTAGTGACCCCCGTCCGCGCTGCTGTGAGCTGGCAGCAAGGCCCACCTCCAGTTTCACCGCCTGTGGGTTCGGGGCTCCACGCGCCGCCAGGGCCCTGTGCACACGTGCAATATGTCACCGTCGTGAAGAAGTGTTTTGGCTCTTTGGTGTCAAATTATTATTCCTGTGAATTCTGTTTTCCTAAATGTCTGTCGCTAGTCCTGCACCTCTTTAGCAGCGACTGCCCCGTCTGTTTCCGGCCTCTGCCCACACATTCCCTGGCGCAGTGAGCTCACTCAGCCTTTTGAGACTAAGGAGCACGTTCTCAGCTGCCGCACTGAGCGCAGTAGAAAACAGAAGGGCAAGTACAGCCTTAAAACAGATTTTATTATTTGTGCTATTTTTCTTAATGCAGTAAACTCTTCCTGACTTGGATCTTAATTTAGAATTTGTGAATGCAAAGTCTGAGGAAAACAGTGTTTACTAAAAAGCAAAACAACACTTCAGTGGTTCGTAAGGCAGAATTTTAATTTCTTAGAAAGTTCAACAAATGATGCAGTAGAGCTGAAGTTTTGAAGTAAATAAATTGATGCTATTAAATTATTGAATAAAAATTGTTTCAAGTTTCTTTTGACTTAGACGTTGCCTCCCCTCCCTCCAGAATCAACATCCATTCAGGGGTAGATATTGTGAATAGTAATTATAGCCGTTTAATGAGCATCTATTTCTTGACAATTACCTTATCAAACACCATCTATATTATACTATTTAATTTCACAACTGCTTGTGTGTTAGGAGTTAGCATGACCACTTTAATATGCTAATATTGGTACATAATAAACACTTGAATTAATTAATTAGCCCAGCTATACACCACACAGCACTCGTTGTGTTCTGTATTGCATGTGTATACCACATGTATACAATGGGAGCACAGCCTCATTAAAGCAGTTATGACCAGAAGCAGCAAAATGAGTCTGTTCCTGCCTATTTTCAATGTTGGTGGGATGGAAAGTTCACCAGTGAATCCCTAGTCTGGCCCCAGTGCTATCTGCACATGTTCACACAACTTTTGCTGACTTTACGCTCTCTCACCGTCTGACCCACATCCTAATGCCACCAAGTGCTTATATTTTTGCTATTTCAGGTCTATTTTCATAAAAATTATTCTAACATTTTTCTTTCGAACTTGTGCCCTGTTTTTTTACTCCCAGTTTAAGCTGACAGCTTTTGTTAAATCCAGCTAGCTGACCATGCTTTTAGTCACTCTCCAGGAAGGAGAACCTGACAAGAGTCTAAGTGAGCCTGGCTGGTGTGGCTCAGTGGTTGAGCACTGTCCCATGCACTGGAAGGTCATGGCTTCAATTCCCGGTCATGGCACGTGCTCAGGTTATGGCTTTGATCCCTGGTTGGGGTGCATGCAGGAGGAACAAATCAATATTTATTTTTCTCCTCACCCTTCTCTCTCTCTCTAAAAAAAATAAAAATCAATAAAAACATATTTAAAATGTGCACATGAACTATTCAGTATAGTCTCACGCAATGGGAATAAGAGAGATGCCATAAAATGGCAAGAGAGGTAGAAGATAAGATGTGTAAATAGGGAGGAAGAGGTCTGTAGTATTTGACCACACGAGGCAATCTGAGAAGATGAAGAAATCGAGACATGGGCAAGCATGATGTCTATCAGTGTTACATGTTTTCAAAGTTCTCTTTTCCTTCAAAAATTACAAACTTTAGAAATAGCATTTATTTTTTTGTCTCTGTTACTAAATTGCAATTTCTATAAGGGCAGGGACCACGGTCTGTTGTTTATCTTTCTTTTCCTAGTGCTTGTGGAATATATATTTGTTGAATGAATGAATAAATGAATCAGTAAATGGATAAAACATAGGTGGCATATATGACGTGGACATGAAGTTTATTATTTAGCTAGAGGCCCGATGCACGAAATTCATGCAAGGGGCTTGGCCCTTCATAGCCCCAGCTTCATCAGGAAGTTTGTTTAGCTGTCCGGTCTGATTAGCATATTATGCTTTTATTATTATAGATAACACAATTTAATGGGAGTTGGCCACAGAATGGCATCTGGGCTGGATTAGGCTAACAGCTGAGAGGGCTTTGTTGATGGGTGACATGTGAGAACTGCTCCTGCCCTTAACTCCTGTCCGTGTTTCTGCTGAGAATGGTGGGGAAGAGCCTGTTTGAGAACATTGCTTCGGAGGGAGGATGTGATGCTCACTGCTTCCTGCTCTGTTGGACATAGAACTGTGTGTAACGTTCCCAATTCTCAGTCTGTGTTACTGTTCCTGGAGCCGTGACCAGTGCTGATGGTCTCATGCCCCTGAGACTCAAACTGATGTATTTTCTCCACTGTGAGGAGCTGCGGGATCAACAGGAAACAGGGTCACTGCCCTGGTGTGAATTGCTAAGCTGATCCCCAGGGTCACCATCAAGGTGGAGGGAAAAGAAGTCTGGGCTTTTCATCTTTATTTAAAAACATTGTGAATAGTGGCCTGTATAACACAGCAATTTAAACATTTCAAGGGCTTCATTTTTATCAAGTGGTTACAGAATAACTCCCATAAAATGATTGCGGTTAGCTCTTGATCCTGAGTTTGTTTACTTGAGCTAATCAAGTGGCCCACCTCGGGTCTTCTGAATCCAGGGATCTTTCTCGCTGCTATAGGGAGGACCCTCCCCATGGGGAGACTTACCTGTGCCCCCACATCTCACTCTGTCTTTTCCTGTCTGTTACCCTCCACTCTCAGTGGAGCCTACAGTGACCATATCCCCAGCCAAGACAGAGGCCCTGACCCACCACAACATGCTGGTCTGCTCGGTGACGGATTTCTATCCAGCCCACATCCAAGTCCGGTGGTTCCGGAACGACCAGGAGGAGACAGCCGGCGTCGTGTCCACCCCCCTGATCAGGAACGGGGACTGGACCTACCAGGTCCTGGTGATGCTGGAAATGACCCTCCAGAGAGGAGACGTCTACATCTGCCACGTGGAGCACCCCAGCCTCCAGAGCCCCATCACAGTGGAGTGGCGTAAGGGGCAGTTTCTTCCCTGCACCCTGGGCTCCACAGGCAGAAGGCAAACAGCGGCCCCTGGCTGTCCCATCACATCCCTATCCCTTATGTCACTGCTGAGTGGACATCACAGGACGCTAGGCCCTCTCGATCTGTGGCAGGGGCATCAGAAGGTTCCTGATCTCATTGTTTTTCCAGACACTAGGGAGGTCACTCTGCACCATGACCCCAGCCTGGGAGCTCTGAGGGCTGACTGTGGTGGCTGGTGACGGGGCTTGGGGCCCAACGTTAGGATGTGTATGAAGGAGCAGGACCCACTCCCCCCCTGTCACCACCCACAGTGCCAAGGGTTTACTGGCTGGTCCCACCCCAGGGTTGGAGGCTCCCAAAGGGCCCCTGTGGGTTTGGGGACTGAAGCTGATACCCAGGCTCTGCTCCCCAGGGGCGCAGTCTGGATCTGCCCAGAGCAAGATGCTGAGCGGCGTCGGGGGCTTCGTGCTGGGGCTGCTCTTCCTGGGCCTGGGCCTTGTCATCCGTCACAGGAAACAGAAGGGTGAGCACCTGGGAAACGGGAAGATGGGCTGTGCCGGGACCCTCTGTGAGGGGCCTCTGCTTCTTGGTGCAACTCACCTCCCAACCTGGAAGGCAGGTGGCCAGGCTGGTGGTGGGAGGAGATAGACAGCTGGGTGAGGCTTTGGACTCAATTTCACTGATTGAAAGGCAGCCCTGCCACAGGCGTGACTGTCGTGAGTGGTCTGTGGCTGAGAGCTTATCACTGTCTTTCTGGCCCCTTTCCAAAAGTTTCTTCTTTTAAGAAGGTCAGCGCATTGGCTTCCCTTCCTCCTAGTGACAGGTCCACTCATTTGGGGGATTGTGGCTTAGGGGTAAGGCCTTGCGGCTGATGGGTAGGGGGGAAATAGATTTCCAATTAAGTTGCTTCTCTCATTTCCTGTGGGTGGGAGAGGGACTGTCTGTGTTATGACACCTGCCTCTGTGTAAAGTTCTTTGGTAGGATCTCGTGGGCCTCCCTCCAGGTGCTGTCTCTGCTCTGATTTAATGGGGAAGGGGAGGATGGAGGTGGTGCTAGGACAGGAAAAAGAGGGAGGGGCGTAAGGTGAGTGTTCCTGGTCACAAAGGTCACGGATCATGGCCTATTCCCTGCCAGGGGATCAAGGATTCGGGGAGAAGCTCGCCCAGTTTCTGAAGGAAGCTCCGGGCTTGTTATCCAGAACCCGGGTTTAACTTTGATGAATCTTTCTGTGAAACGTGGAGCCAGAGCCACGTCTTGGGTGGTAGGCAGGGGGGTGATGCCCACTTTGTGCCACATGCTGGTGGCTCCTGCCTGTGGGCATTTATAAGTGACTCCTAGTGGTGGAAGGAAGGTTAGTTATCAATAAATTTGCTAAAAGATGAGATGATCATATTCCCCAAGGATAACAGCTATTCCCTGCCTCCTGCATGTTAGCGTGAGGCTGAAGTGGCGTCCTCTTCAGCTGATATCACCCTCACACCGATACTTAGGGAGGTGATGACCATATGTGGAGACCTCATCTTTACCTGATGCTGCAGGGCCCTGAGAGGAGGGGCAGGGTGTGTCCCCAGGTGCCGGGTGCTGACCACTCTCTCTCCTACAGGGCTCCTGTGCTGACTCCTGAGGGCGCTTTGACTGGGATCGGCTGTGTTTCTTCTGAAATGTCTGCTTGTTGTCCTCGCACAGATTTCCCAGCTGCCTGTGAGCCTGCTCCTCTGAGATCAGAGTCCCAGTTACTCTGATGCAGTCGGCCAGTCATCTCCTGTGACCCACCCTCAAGGCAGCTGTGACCTGGGAGTTTGCCCTGTGGGCTCCAGCTGAATGTACTTAAGGCCCCCAAGGCATTTTTCTTTTGTTCCTCCTCCCCTACTAACTACCTCCCGCCCCGCCCCGCCACCACCACCACTGTCAAGAGAAGCACATTAAAGCCTTTACCTGACTCTGGAGCTTTTATCATAATTAAACATTTTATCTGTATCCTGAGCCTTCTTAACTGGTGGAGGCTGGAAGCCACTGCAGAATGAAAGGAACATATTTTGCTCCTTGAGGGAGACTAGAGAACTTGGGGTGCTATGATAAACATGGGCAGAGAGAACAATTTAATCGTCCTTCTTCCTGGCTCTTTGGTATTGATGTTTAGTGCAGTGGCCTTAGGATGTGCCGGCCTCTCTTCCAGCCTGGTGGGTAGAGTGTATGTCAGCAAGGTGAGATTACCTGGGCCCAGGTACAGTGACCCCTCGTGTCTCCAAGAACCAAACTCATGTCTCAGATGTCTGGGCAAGTCACATTGATCAAGGTCAGTTTTAATTTTGGAAAAGTAAAACCAGCAATAAAAGATATATTCTTGGCTCCAAATTATTGAAAGTTTAGTTTGCTCATGTTACAGTGAAGCCTGGGGTCCAGTTGATGTCAGAAGAGATCCAGGTATTCAATGAGGTCTTTGTCTCTCCGCTTTCTGTTATAACTCTATCTGTGCACCTTTCTCTTTTCCTGTATCTCTCTTTGTTCCTGTATATTTTTTCAGTGTGTCTCTCTGCATATTTTTCTGTCTTTCTCTGCAAACGTGTGTCTCTCACTCTTTCATTGCATCCCTGACTCTATTTCTAGCTGTACCTCTGCCACCATTTACCTGGATCTCTTGACTTCTCTGTGTTTCTTTTTGCATCTCTACTTTTTGCATCTTTCTTATCACCGCACAACTTATCTTTGTTTCAGTGTATGTGTGTGACTGCCTGTCTCTGTTGTGTATTTCTAGAGTGTCTACCAAAGTTTGAACAATTTTAGGAAAGATTCTGGTTGACCACCCCTTAGTAACATGCACACCTCTGAAAAGCATCATCATGTAAATGGATGCAGACAGTCTTGTGTTCACCCCCTTTAGTAGGAACATGGACTGCACCTTCCAGATCTTGGTGATGCTGCAATGACTGCCCAGTGTGAAGGTGTCCACACCCCCCATGTGCAGCACCCCAGCCTCCAACCCCATCACCGTGGAGTGGCATACGGGGCAGTGTGTTTCTGTGAGCCCCGGAGATGAGTGGCAGAGTTTCCTCTGCTCCTCGGGCGCATTGCTGGAAGTGCTGACTCACACCCATCTCACCCCTTGTCTCCTGCCTAGTCACCTGATGGCACTGCTGAGCTGGAATTCCCCAAGGATAGAGCTTTCCTTGCCCATGGCTATAGTGACCTGTTGATTCCTGTTGATATTCTCTTCCCAGGTGTTAAAGAGGCTCCTGCACACGGAGGCTCCCTTCACGTGGGCCAGCACAGAAAGCTGGTCTCCATCTTAGTCTCTGGTTTGTTATATGGCCAGGTGGCTGAGAGCTTGTCTTTGAGGTAATGGAAGGCATCCCCTCCTCCCTGCTCCCTCACCCACTCACTGGGCCTGAGGAGCCAATGGTAGCTCCTTCCCTCTCTGGATGAAGTCAGAATGGAGAACAAGGCTTTCTTGGGGCCACTGTCTTCTGTACCCCAGGTGGTAATGCGGGTCACCAGACATGGGCACTGTGACGGTGTGGGCAGATACACTCAGGAGGACTCTGCTCCCCAAGGTCATAGTCTGAATCTTCCCAGAACAAGGTGCTGAGTGGTCAGAGGTTTTGTGCTGGTTTTGTCGTCTTCTCAGGATGGACACTGTCATTTATCACCGGAGTTAAGAGGGGTACCACTTAAGGAAATGGGTAGCAGTTGTATGGGTGTCTAGGGAGCTCTTATTCTCTATATGTAGCACTTTGTTTTGATTCTGCAAAGACAAGAGGCTGGGCTGGATACTGAACCTGGCCCAGAGTTTAGGAAGACATTGAGATCTGACTTTTCTAGTTGAAACATAAGCCCCCTTATAAGGGTAAGTGGTCGAGTATGTTCTAGGGCATTCTTATGGTTTCACACTGTCACACTGGTCCCATGCTGGGAGATTCCTTTTAATGACAGGGTCAGAGACTTCTTCCCTTCCAGTGACAGCTTCATAGCAACAAATATTTTTCCTTACTTTTTTTTTGCATCCAGATTTCATTGGGTAATATAATCTTTAACTAATAATTTAATCAAAATAATAGTACATTGTAGGATCCCCTTTCCACGTCCCGCGTGGTCCAGGGTTCCGGTTCAGGGTTTGAGTTCTGGAGAAGGGCCACACACAAATGAAAAGAGACTAGAAGAAATTTAATTTGGCGATATGGAGGGCCAGGCGGTAGTCCAACACTAGTGGGAGAACTACCCTCTGCCCTGGCCCTGCTATCCCTTTTATTAAGGCTATGGGGAAAACACCTTAGGCAGGGAATAACAGAAATATACACAAGATAAACAGAGGTGGAGGCTGCTTCAACTCACAATGCCTCAACTAAAGGGTGTGTGGTTAGAGCAATTAATGTTGTTGACAACCTTCCTGGCTTCCTGTCCACATCTCTCTATTAGTGAAACAGTGATTGGTTTCTGGCAGTACATCCTTTACAAACAAGTTTCTAAAAGAAGAGCTCAGTCTTAGTAGGCATACATCTTGGAGAAATGTCTGGGTGTGCAAGAGAAAAACCTGCTGGTATTTACCCTGTGGCTTTACCCTCCACCACATCAGGGTACATTTTTCAGGCACAGTGGCAGTCATCAACATTCCATAAGCTTATGCACATTTCCCAGATTCCACTGTGGTTCGTGTGGAGTCATGTGACTAGTATCAGCCAATAAAACTTGAAAGTGGGTGTTAACTGTGTCTACTTTGTCTTTCTCTGGAAGCCATTGAGGTGATGGTGTACAAGATGTTGGAAACTTCATAAGCCTGCGGGGGGCCTGAAGCTGCAGGGGCCAAACATGGTGGGGATCTCCCTTTTCCCATCCCTCGTGGAAAGAGAGATGAACGAACCGATTCTAAGTGGAGGCGGCCAGGGATTGAGAAATATTAGAAATAAAGAAGACAAGATGCAGAAATAGATTCATGAAGCTGGGAGCTGGGTGGGCCGCCATTTTCTCTGATGGAGAGGCAGCATGACGATGACCCTGAGCCACACAGAAGGTTTATTTTATATATCCCAAAAATCCAGGAAGTAACACCAAAACTTAGGATCAAAGGGGCTTATTTGCATTCTTAACTAGGCCCTAGCATTACTGGATTTACATATCTAGACCCGCCCCTGCTGACACCTGGGCTTCTATGAAGTCAGAACTGATTAACATGTCCAGCCTTATTGGGGAAGCATGTTCCCAGGGCGTGGTTCTGTCTACACCCTGAGTTCAGCTGATGATAATTAAAAGAAATGCCCAGGTGCCTCCCAGGCGGCCCTCTACATCTCACCCTTTCTTTTGTTTTTAAGTTACTATAATAAAAGTAAAATCTAAACATTAATAAAGCTCTAATTGCGAACAATGCCAATGCAAAAACTAAACTACATACATGTTATCATTTTCAAAACTTGAACGTTAAGAACAAAACTGGCTATTAAATAATAACAAAACAATGCTGAATGCAAAACAATAAGAGAGAAATCAAAACTATGGACATGTTAACATTTTTAGCTACTAAGTGAAAGAAAGTCTCTTTTGCTGCTGGTGTATATTTACTCAGAGTCCTTAGACTTGGCTGCACAAGACTTTGCAGAAGACTGGCAGCTAACAGATGCTAGCATGAGTAGGAACATGGTTGAAGAAGTAGCTTCAACTTCTTGCTTTTCCACAATCTGCTGCACTTCAGTCATTAACTTCTTCAGCTGACTCCATGTTGGCACCTCAGTCCCTTGCGTAGCTTTCAGTTTTCTTCTTTTTCTACCTCTTTGCTGTCATGGCAACCCTCAGTCCTTTTGAGTGAAAAGATTACAGGAGCTTCTCTGGGTCCATTGTGGTGACAGATGTAACGCTCTGGCACCCAAATTGGTTGCATTGCTCCTTCTGGAAAATTATAAAACACAACCTCTTCCCCACATTATTACTGAATCTGATAAAAGTCTTGTCTGGTTTATGCTTCCTTCCACCTAGCTGACTCAGTGGAGGCTATTGTACAGGAGGCCTGATGCCTTTCACCTGCTGTACGATCCTTTGCATTACAATTCAAAAAATTTTAAAGTATACAAAGCATGACTGAGCCTCTTTTGAGGTGACACATAACACCCGTGTCCCCCTTTTTGTTTTAATAAATGATTTTAAGAGTACAATTGGCTCTTTCCACAATTGAGTAACATCTATTTTGTCAATTTGATTAGGTTTAAGTCCTCAGGGATTTACCCCTAATGTTGGCACAGAGAGGTGGATAACACACTGAGGACATTTCTTCCAATAAAACATGGACATTGTCCTTCTCTAAGAAATTTTAAAGGCTGAAAATTAAATGAAAAGTTTCTTCTGAATTAGTGTGCCCTATAGTAGCTGTTTCAATAATTTTTGCCATACTATCCACATAAGCACTATTACTATAGGTTGATGGGCTCCGTAGCAAAATCTGTTAAGGCATAAATAAGAGCTTGTATTTCTACTGAAATATAAAAAGTTTGAAGGATCTTTGCTCCCCTGCTGCAGTAGATCCAGCCTTTTTGAAACTGGATCCATCTGTAAAAATGGTTAATGCCTGAGGTATGACATTTCTTTTAAAGTGGCAGTGAATACCATTCCCTGAGTTAGAAATAAAGCAAGACCCCAAGTCAGGGTCCTGGTAAAACACAAAACATCACATTTTGACTTCTGTGCAGAAGGGTGTGCACACATGGTCTGTAAGCGTGCACACCGACCTTCCTTGCCCTTGGTCCTGGTCAACCTGCAGCAATGCACAAGTGCTGACTGCTAGCACGGCAAGGCACCTTCATTGTTTTTATTTCTGGACTATTTCTCCTCTGATCTTGTGGGCCACTGCTTATTCTGTGGCTGCAGTAGTCCTATCAAGTCCTCTCTGGGATCCGTTGTTGCAGGAATCCATATGGGCTTTGGCGTTTTCTGGAAATATAAACATATTCTCGACCAAAGGTTAATGAAGAACTCTTTTCTATAAATTAGACTTGGGATCCTTTTGATTTTTGTCCAAGTGATTTTCCTTTGGCTTATTTTGACACCATAAGATTTTTCATGGGTGCCTTATCAGCATTATAAATGAAAAATAATTTTTAAAGTAAAATTTTAAAGCAATTAAGGCTTGATGTAATTTACTTACAGGATATTTCTTACAGGATATTATTCTACTATCCTTCTTTTTTGATTTAATTATTATGAGACTTTTGTAAAAAAAAATTTTAATGCAGTCTTGATGACTTTTATCTTTAATTTTTGCACAAGAATATGACTGCTTTGGATTCATTGGGTGTTAAACAATTTTTACCATAAAATGAACTACCAATAGAAATTTTGGTTAATACTTTAGGAACAGCTTTTTGTACAATTAGATTTTCTTGAATATTCACTTATTTCATTTTAGCCAATTTAAATTAATCTGAAAACTTGACTATTTTACTGTCAAATTTAATACTCTAACAACAATCTTAGTTTACCCTGTAAATATCAATGGAAAAGATTATTTCCATCCTTGAGAAAGCACTGAGCATTCCTGGATTTAGATATAGGGCAGCTGCCATCAGCCAACTCTCTGTTGCCTGGATCCCAATCCAAGCTGGGCCAAGTCTCTTTCTGTTATCTGGGTCTCTTTCTGATCTGAGCTGGGCCAAGTCTCTGTATGTCGGCTGGGTCCCAATATGAGCTGGGTATGGGAAGCGCGAAGCAGCCATGGGGCAGGAGCCTTCCCTCAGAAGGGGCAAGTGTTCAAGCCCCTGCAATGTTGGTGGGGGGGGTGAGGATCTGTGCCCCACCTCTGTTGACCCCCAAGTTCTCTCCTGATGACCTCTCTGCGACTGTGCCTGTCTTAGGTTGTTCCTTCCCTTGAGGAATCTTACCCGTCTTTGACTAGCCAGCCATCCTCCAGGGCCAAGCAGGGTGATGTGAGGTTCAGTTCTGTCTCCTTGGTAGCCTATGCCCCTATGGCCTCCATGCCCAGCACCTTCCTTGGGATCCCTTCGCCGGCTGGCGGGGCCCCGGCATTGATCACATATCTTGGGGAACCCAGGTTTCTTCTCCAGGGAGGGCCCAGCTCACGCCATAGTCTGAGAGACAGATCCATGGTACCAGCCACCATGAGGTTTCAACCTCAGCAGGAACAGAGAGCTCAGGCAACAGCTGTGGACAATTGGATTGTGAGAAGAGGGTCCCTCTTGGCAAAAAGAACAAGAAGGGCCAATATAGAATGCTCAGGTGCCTTCCCAAGGAGGCCTTCCACACCGTGGAAGGTATTAAATTCTTTAAATTGCTGCCAAATATTCAAAGAATTAGTTTGTAAGTTTGGGATAATTGTACAATATGCTGTTGTAAAATGTCAAAAATTATAATGAAATTGTAGAATAATACCATGTAAGGATATTCTTTGCCCTAGGCCATGGCAACTCAATTTCAAACTGGCTGTCAATTTCTTTTTGTATAGAAACTGTCTTAAGCAGTTAAAGTCCCCTAATTCCTAAAAGTCATTTAAAGTTTTAAGACAAATTTTTCTTATCTCCACCTTTGGAGACCTAATGCATTGGTTATCCATTACAATCCCTATGGTATTTGAAGGAAACCTCTCTTTATTTTCTTCCAAAATAACTTTCAGGCTACAGAGAGTTTCATTTAAGAATCTTTGTCTTTCTTTTTACAACAAGCAACCTGTATGGTTGCAGCTTGAAAGGTAAACCTCAGGCGACTAAGCTAGCTATATTACAAGTACTCTTACAATAAGGCTGACTACTAATCTACTTTCATATTTAACATTTTAACAACAATCTTGGTTTACACTGTAAATATTAGTGAAAGAGAATTTAAAATTTTAAAATTTCTCCTTTTTATTAAAATTATAATTATATTTTTAAAGTATCCTCTTAGGCTTATTTGCATATACAGAAGGATCATGGGAAGGGTTCAGTAACTTCCTTAAAAAACTTATTTAAATTGCTTACAAAGACATTGGCTTATTCAAAGAAGGGGGTTGGCCTTTGTTATTTCAAGATGGCGGGCAGTAAGCCACGTGGCCAGAGGGGCAGGCAAGATGGCGGCTGTCTCACAAGCCAAAAATGTTGCCCTTCCTCTAGCTTAATTAAGAATGCAGGCGGCTACAAATAGTGGCTTCTAATCTGTTCTTAAATTTTACTTGAATTCAGTTATTTAAACATTGACTTCTTATGTAACTTAATTTATATTAAGTTACATGAGACCTTGATTATATTTTAAAAGTTAATTTATAAAGTAACTTAAGTAGGTATCTTTAATTAAAAAGGCAAAGAAACTTATTCAGTAAACTTATTTGATACTTTATTGGTCTGATCCAAAAGCATAAACAGTGTCCCACCTCCAGCCCATTAAAAAATGCAGGCTGCTTGAAGGCTTTTTGTCCTTCTTGAAATTCTACTGCTGTTGAAAATTTTGGCTATATTTAAGAAATATATTGTTTTTGCCCTTCTTACAGGCAAAAACTTTCATAACATTTAATATATATGTATATAAGTAAAATATATTAATTAATTTTAATTTGATAAAGCTTTCCATGTAATTTCAAGTATCAATCAGTTCAATTTAAAAAAATATTTCTTTTAAGAGAGAATAGACTTTTGAAATATATTTCAGGGCCCGTGAAATGTTCAAAGGTCACTCTCAAAACCTTGAAATAACTTGGAAAGATCAAACTTATAATATATATTTATGTATATGATTTAAAGATTATATACTTAAATTACCTTAAAGAATATCAATTACATTTAATCTGGATCACAGAATTAATTCTCTTTTAAATCAGACCAATAAGTAAAATTTTTTGAATTCCAAATTATTTAAGAGAAAACACATTTTATTTTCTCAAAAACACATTTTTATATTTTAGGTATTATTACCACATTTACATAATTTCTCCCAATTCAATTTGAACCTTAAACTTTCAGAGCTTGCAAGTCAAATATTAGAAGTTCTTAGATTAATAAACTTTTATATTTTTAAGAATAAATTTTAAAATCTAATAATTAACTTTAAATCTTTTTTTTTCTGCCCGGGGAAACTGAGAAGAAAATGTGTAGGTATTAAAAAAACTGACTACTGGTGGAAAGCTGATTTTAAAAGAGCCACTTTTTCAGGAAAAAACCTTTTGGCCTAGCCACTTGACCTTTTCTGGGAAGGTCTGCTAGCAAAAGCTGTAGCCATTGAAATGCAAATTAACATTCTTTTAAGATGGCTGCTGGCGGGAACCAGCCTACCTGCACGCTAGGGGAAGGGTGTGTCCACCCCTCCCTCCATAAAAAAGGGTGTAGCTTTAAAACCTTTAATGGAGAGAAAAGAAACCTTAAACTTTCAGAGCTTTAAATCTTAGGTAGCAAATTAAATACTTAACATTTCTCAAATAATTAATACTTTTACATTTTTAAGGATACATTTCAAATAAAATATAAGGCATATTCAATTAATTGATTAACTTACATCATCTAGACTTCATACTAGGCATACTTAGATCAACATTTCAGTATTATCAATTTCAATACATTTAGAAAATTTAAATTTATCATTTGATTTAGTAAACTTCCAAGTTCTTTTAAATTTCCAGCCGATAAGCTTGGCCCAGCCACTAAATTTCAAAATGGTCACAATTTTCCTGCTGGGGAAGCCAAGAAGTAAACTCTCAGCCATTCATATATAAACTTGACGATTTACTTCCTGCTGTTTACTTGCCTCTGGGGGGGAAATTTCAAAAGAGTTACTTTAAATGCCTTGGGAAACTAGCCTGTATTTCTTTCTCCGGTTCTTCTCCGCAAAATAAATAAGGATGGCGATGATGAGGCCCCTTAAAGAGGCTTTTTTTGGGGAGTGGCGTCCTTATTGGATCACCACGTGTCTCCCTTCCCCCACCTCCTTGCTTCTTAGCGGGAAGATTCAGTGATGGTCTGGCTTCTACTATTTTTATCTTATTTACTTTTTTCAATTTTTATTTGTTTTTATTTTTTAAGGAAAGAAAAAGATTTTTTAAGATAAAGAATTATTGGCAGTTGCTGAGAAATTCCTTTAATTCTTTTCTACTTGGTTACAAGTAGTTCACACATGGAGGCAGAGGAGGTGTAGATGGTATTTTTAGAGACTTGCACCCTTCCACTGCACCCCACATAGACATTCTTAAACTCTCCTGTGCTGAATCAAGTCCATCACCAATTAAAATAGGAATTTTCTCTGGACTTTTTGCTAAGTATTGGTCACACAACTGCTTTCTAACCTTTTCCCAGGTTTCATCAACAAAACTTAAGAAAGAAATCAAGAATCTGACTACACTTAACAGAGCATAGTTTAAAGCATTTTTGAGGATTACCCAAGTTTTACACCCAGCTAATTCATATCAATTCACAACAATACACTCCCCGTACCTTACACTTTGTTAAATCTATGGCGCGCGCAATTCTTGGGAGCGATCCCTTGACCCATACCTCTTGTTGCCTCTTTCACGGCCCACGTTGATCGCCAAAATGCAGGGGGCCTGAAGCAGTGGGGGCCAAACATGGTGGGGATCTCCCTTTTCCGCATCCCTTGCGGAAAGAGAGATGAATGAACCAGTTCTAAGTGGAGGCGGCCAGGGATTGAGAAATATTAGAAATAAAGAAGACAAGACGCAGAAATAGATTCCTGAAGCTGGGAGCTGGGTGGGCCGCCATTTTCTCTGATGGAGAGGCAGCATGACGACGACCCTGAGCCACACAGCAGGTTTATTTTATATATCCCAAAAATCCAGGAAGTAACACCAAAACTTAGGATCAAAGGGGCTTATTTGCATTCTTAACTAGGCCCTAACATTACTGGATTTACATATCTAGACCCGCCCCTGCTGACACCTGGGCTTCTATGAAGTCAGAACTGATTAACATGTCCAGCCTTATTGGGGAAGCATGTTCCCAGGGCGTGGTTCTGCCTACACCCTGAGTTCAGCTGACGATAATTAAAAGAAATGCCCAGGTGCCTCCCAGGTGCGGCCCTCTACATAAGCCAATTCCCTTGAATGTAGAATTGAGTCCTCTTTATTCAGTTAAGGCATGAAGATTAAATTTCTACTGCAGGTTAATAACTTACTGCAACATAACCTTGCCCCTGATTATCTGGGAATGTTTAACTTAAGGAATAGAATTCATAAGTTAATAGGGTGAGTCAGTTGAGTTAATGGAATTTAAGAGATGATAGTTTAAAAAAATATATTTACTACTTTGTTTTCTTCCACCCCAAAAATATATGTATTCCCAGCGACTAGAACAAGTGCTTCTGTAGAGATGCTGTCCTGATCCACCCAGTCTCCTCTCTTCAGTACTGAAGGATTTATTCCCTCAGTTGCTGGCTGACAGTCCTCAGCTCTCAGCTCTCCTCCAGAGTTGTCTTAGGTGATAATGGCTGCCTCACCCAATTTCAGCCCCCTTCCCAAGGGAACTCTCTGGTGACTGTTCAGTGTGGGGCTGTAGAGGTCCCAAGCCTCACCCTAATTTGGGTCAACTCTGAAGGGCTCTTGAAGCTTCAGAACTCACTCGAGATTTGGATGAGGACATTTTTTGGGCTGTATAATAGTCCAACTTCTAAAACACTGCTTTAAATCATGAGTCACCTTACATCATCCTTCTTTCAGTTACTATTTTAATTCACATGTATTTATTTTTGTATCTTCATCCCTTAAGTATGGCCTTGTTGGAAGATGAAGGTATTGACATCACTGCTCTTCCTCCCTCCTCTCCTATAAGCTTCCACTTGCCAAATTGAGGTACCCACACTTATAAAAAATATTGTCAAAATTGAAAATGTTAACATTCTTCTGTAACAATGATTGTCTTGGGGTCTGTTCATAGTTTATTTCTAAAAGTTGAAGTTGTTTAACACTATCAATATCATTTATGATGAAGAATCTCTTTTTAGTGATGCCCTGGATTGAATATGCTGTTTCTTGGATTCCTTGTCTTCCAATTATCTTTTAAAAAAAAGTCAAAGGGCTCGGCCTACATGGCTCAGTGGTTAAGCTTTGATGTATGAACCAGGAGGACATGGTTGGATTCCCCGTCAGCGCAAATGCCCAGGTTGCAGGCTTGATCCCCAGTGTGGGGTGTGCAGGAAGTAGCTGATCAATGATTCTCTCTTATCATGTCTCTCTCTCTCCCTCCTCCTCCTCTCTCTCTCTCTCTCTCTCTCTCGCTCTCCATCTCTGTGTCTCTCTCCCTCTTCTTTCCTCTCTGAAATCAATAAAAATATATTAAAAGATTTTTTTAAAGCCAAAGGCCCAGTGCATGAATTCGTGCATGGGTGGGGTCGGCCAACCCAGCCCCAATGGGGGCGGATTGAGGCTGGGCCTGTTTGGGGAGGAGAAGACGGTGGGAGGTTGGCCAGCCAGCCCCACACCTCAATCAGGCTGGTTCACTGGCCACAGTGGGCATCATAGGGACTGGTTGTTCCAGTTGTTCTGGCGTTCCGGTTGCTGGTTTTTTATATGTATAGATTAGTTAATGAAAGAACTAGCATGGTACTCTAGGTACAGTAGCCTCTCTTATCCATGGTTTCATTTTCTGCAGTTTCAGTTACCTGCAGTCAACTATGGTCTGAAAAATTAAGTTGAAAATTTCAGAAATAAGAAATTCAAAAGTTATTTTGAGAGAGAAGTGAGAGAGACCACATTCACATAGCTTCTATTACAGCATATTGTTATAATTGTTCTATTTATTCTTTATAATTATTAATCTCTGTGCCTAATTTATAAATTGAACTTTATCATAGATATGCGTAGAAAAAAAACATAGTATATATATATATATAGGGTCTGGTTTCAGGCATTCACTGTGGGGTCTTGGCACATATTGCCCATGGATAAGGGGGAACTACTACATAAGAAAAATCCTTTTTGTTTGCTTGTAGGTATTTATTTTTAAGCTTTATTTAGATATAATTGACATATAACATTTGTAAGTTTAAGATATACAATGTGATAATTTGATACACTATATAATGTGAAGTGATTATCACAGAGCATTGGTTAACACCTCTATCATCTCATATGATAACCATTTTTTTTGTAATGAGAACATTTAAGATCTACTCTCTTTACAACTTATAGTATACTATAGGCCTAATGAACGAATTTGTGCACAAGTGGGGTTCCTCAGGGTGGCCTGAAGGGATCAGGCTGAAACCCACAGTCCAACACCACCTGCCATTCCTGCCTGCCACTCCCATTCATCCCAAACCCACTGCACCTGCCAAGGGCTCACGCTCAGTCATTCCCAATCGGGAGAGGCTCTCACTGCTGCAGTGGCACTAGCCATGAGCCCTGCATCTGATACCCATCCTAAGGGGGTGGGGGGTGCCTGGGATGCAATCTGCCCTCTGGGTGGGTGGTGGGACACCCTTGTTGGCCCAGGATCTGTATTTGCCTGCTGATGTTCACCCTGGTTGTCGGAAGCCACCTGGTGTTCACTTACATATCATTTCTTCCTTGTGGAGCATCTAGGGAGGGGAAGCAGCCATGGTGCCTGAGACCAACTTCCAGGAGGCCAGTGGCCCTGTGGGAATCGTGCCATTTGCACTACCTAGCCCATTCTCTGAAGATTGGACCTACAGGACTACTGAGGGAGTGAGTGGTTGCCACCGGGCTGGTGGGCCACCGGGTCAGGTCAGTCAGCTGAGTGGTGTTCCCACTGTGGGAGCATACTAACCACCAGGAGGAAGCTCAAGCATTGAGCGCCTGTCCCCTTGTGGTCAGTGTGCATTTTAGCAACCGGTTGACAAGTCTTTGGTCGTTTGGTTGCTTAGGCTTTTATATATAGAGATAATACAATATTGTTAACTATACTATGCTTAGATTCCCACAAACACACTCATTGTACAAGAGGAAGTTTGTACCCTTTATTTGAGAAGGATTGTCATGAATTCTTCTTTAAAGATTTAATATAATTCACTAGTTAAACCATCTGGGCTTTTCCTTAATGAGAGGCTTTTTTTTTTGGTTTTCTTTTCTTTTTTTATTTCAGAGAGGAAGGGAGAGGGAGAAGGAGAAAGAGATAGAAACATCAATGATGAGATTCATTGATTGGCTTCCTCCTGCATGCCCCCTACTGGGAATCAAACTCACAACCCAGACATGTGACCTTGACCAGAATTGAACCCTTCAGTCCACAGGCTGATGCTCTATCCACTGAGCCAAACCAGCTAGAGCTGCTAGGAGGTTTTTGATGACTGATTCAATTTCTTTACTTCTTATTGGTCTGTTCAGATTTTCTATTTCTTCAGGATTCAGTCTTGGTAGTTGTTTGTTTCCAGCAATTTTTACAATTCTTCTAAGTTAATAAATGTGTTGGTGTATACTTATTCATAGTAGTCTTTTAGGATACTTTGTATTTCTGTGGTATTGGCTGTAATGTTTCCTTTTTGTTTACAATATTACTAACTTGAGTCATCTCTGTTTTTTCTTAATGTTGTTAAATGCTTGTTAATTTTATCTTCTCTAAATCCTAAGTTTTGTTTATCTTTTCTATTGACTTGTAAACCTCTATTTTATTTGATTCCACTCTGATTTTTATTATTTCCTCTTTTGCACTAATTTTAGACTTAGTTTTTTTTTCTTTTTCTAGTTCCTGCAAGTGTATACTTAGTTTTTATGTGTGTTTTTGAGATCTTTCTATTTTTCTATTCCTTGCTCAGTTTCCTCTCCTTCTCGAACCCCTATTATGCGGATGTTGTTTTGTTTCATGTTGTCCCAAAGTTCCCTTAGGCTCTCCTCCTGCTTTCTAATTTTTTTTTCTAGAAGCTGCTCTACTTGGGTGTTTTTTCCCACCTTGTCTTCTAGTTCACTGATGCAGTCCTCTGCTTCTTCTAGTCTACTCTTGATGCTTTCTATTGAGTTCTTTACAGTAGCGATGTCATTTTTCATTTCTTCTTGGTTCTTCTTCATTTCCTCTTAGTTCTTACTCATATTGTCGAATTTGTCTTCCATTCTTTTCAGCCACCTTATGACCATTTCTCTGAATTCTTTCTCTGACATGTTGCTAGCCTCTATTTCATTTACCTCCTTTTCTGGTGATGCCTGCTTTTCTTTCATATGTGGGCTGTTTCTTTGTCTACCCATGGTCTCTTTTCTCTGGATGTCTGGTTATTTAGTTCTCTCTCTCCTTATCCCAAGCAAAATCTGACCTTTACATGGTGGAGTGTAGACCTCCTCTGAAACCGCGTGTTTGAGCCAATTGGGGACCAGTGTTCTGGGGCTTGCAGCTGTTCAGTGGTTGCCACAGTTGTAACTTTTCAAGCTTCCGATAAGATCCACTTGCCCCTTCCTATTTTTCTTAATGTAGGCATTTATCACAGCGAACTTCCTCTTAGAACTGCTTTTTGCTGCATCCCATAAGTTAATGTGTTGTATTTCCATTTTCATTTGTCTCATGACATTTTATAACTTCCTTTTTGATTTCTTTATGAACAACTGGTTGTTCAGAAGTATGCTGTTTGATTTCCACATATTTGTGTATTTTTCCCACATTCCTTCTGTGTTTTTTTTTATTTCTAGTTTTATACCATGTAGCTAGAAAAGATAATTGATGTGATTTCAATGTTCTTACATTTTTAAGACTTGCTTTGTGACCATTATAACATATGCTCTATCTTGAAGAATGCTCTGTTTGCACTTGAAAAGAATAAGTATTCTGCTGGATGGAATTTCTTTTTGGTGGAATTTCTGTATATCTATGTTAGAGCCATACATTCTAAAGGGTAGTCCAAGTAAATTATTTTCCTACTAGAGGCCTGGTGTACATATTTGTGCACCAATGGGGTCCCTTGGCCTGGTCTATGGGGATCATGCTGAAACGGCTCTCTGACATCCCCCGAGGGGTCCCAGATTGCGAGAGGGAACAGGACAGGCTGAGGGACCTCACTGGTGCATGACTGGGGCTGAGAAGGGACTGCAGGAGGTCTACAGGGTGTGTCCAGCCCATCTTGCACAGTCCTGATTGGCTGGACCCCAGCAGGAAGCTAACCTACTGGTCAGAGCATCTGCCCTCTGGTGGTCAGTGTGCTCATAGCAACTGGTAAAATAGTTCAACAGTTCGATACTTAGCATATAAGGCTTTTATATATATACTATTGCCCCGGTACATGAAATTCGTGCACAGGGGTGTGTGTCCCACAGCCCAGCCTGCACCCTCTCCAATCTGGATGTCCAACTGCCCATTTAGGCCCGATCCCGAGAGGATCGGGTCTACATGGGAAGTTGGACATCCCACTCACAATCCAGGACTGCTGGCTCCCAACTGCTCACTTGCCTGCCTTCCTGATTGCCCATAACTGCTTCTGCCTGCCAGACTGATCACCCCCTAATCACACCCCTGCCAGCTTGATTGATGCCTAACTGCTCCCCTGTCAGCCTGTTTGCCCCCATCTTCCCTCCTCTGCCAGCCTGGTCACCCCTAACTGCCCTCCCATGAAGGCTTGATCACCCCCAAATGCCCTCCCTTGCAGGTCTAGTCCCTCCCCTGCTGGCCTGATTACCCACAACTGCCCTCCCTTGCAGGCCTGGTCCCTCCCAACTGCCCTCCCCTGCTGGCCATCTTGTGGTGGCCATCTTGTGTCCACATGGGGGTAGCCATCTTTGACCACATGAGGGCAGCAATCTTGTGTATTGGAGTGATGGTTAATTTGCATAGTACTCTTTTATTATATAGGATAGAGGTCTGGTGCACAGGTGGGGGCCAGCTGGTTTGCCCTGAAGGGTGTCACAGATCAGGGTGGGGGTTACCTTGGGGCATGGGGTGGCCTGGGCGAGGGGCCTGTGGTGGTTTGCAGGCCTACCATGACCCTCAGTGACCCAAGCAGAAGCCCTCGTATCTGGGATTTATTTATCTTCTATAATTGAAACTTTGTAGCCTTGACTAGAGGCCTAGGCCAGCCAGGGTTTCTGGAAAGCTTGGTTTCCTCCATCGCCAGAGGCAACTCAAGCCTCGTGCTCTCTGCACCTCTGTGACTGCTGCCAATTTTGTTGGGATTTATTTATCTTCTATAATTGAAACTTTGTAGCCTTGAGTGGAGGCCTAAGCCAGCCAGGATATGCAGAAAACTTGGCTTCCTCCATTACCAGGGAAACCCAAACCTCCTGCTTTCTCCGTGGATGCAGCCATCTTTGTTGGGTTAATTTCCATACTCGCTCCTGATTGGATGGTGGGCGTGTCTTGTGGGTGTAGTGGAGGTATGGTCAATTTGCATATTACTTTTTTATTAGATAGGATAGACTAGGGGCCCGGTGCCTGAAATTTGTGTGCTGGGGAGGGGTCCCTCAGCCCAGCCTGCCCCCTCTCATATACTGGGAGCCCTCAGGGGATTTCCTACTGACAGCTTAGGCCCACTACTCATTGGGAGTGGGCCTAAGCCACAGTCTGGCCTCCCTTTGTGGGAGGAGACACGGCTGATCAGGGGAAGGCACTAGCCCCATCACCCCACTGCTGCAGCCACTGCCAGTCACCACAACTGCCAAAGTATTTTCATCAACACAGACTCCAGTCCCTTCACCATGAAAAAAATGACAACTTTCCTTAGGCATTTTCAAGATGTGTCTTTCTTAGGCTATGACCTTTCTTTCTTTCTTTCTTTCTTTCTTTCTTTCTTTCTTTCTTTCTTTCTTTCTTTCTTTCTTTCTTTCTTTCTTCTCCCTCCCTCCCTCCCTCCCTCCCTCCCTCTCTCTCTCTCTCTCTCTCTCTCTCTCTCTCTTTCTTTCTTTCTTTCTTTCCTTCCTCCCTCCCTCCCTCCCTCCCTCCCTCCCTCCCTCCCTCCCTCCCTCCCTCTCTCTCTCTCTCTCTCTCTCTCTTTCTTTCTTTCTTTCTTTCTTTCTTTCTTTCTTTCTTTCTTTCTTTCTTTCTTTCTTTCTTCCTCTTCACCTGGGGATATGTTTCCATTGATATTTTCCCCTTCCCTCTGATCGCCACCTCAGCCCCTGCCCAAGCCTAAAGCCTCAGCCCCTGTCCAAGCCTAAAGCCCCCCTCACCCCTTTGATTGCCAGCTCAGCCCCTGCCCAAGCTTAAAGTCTTGGAGCGAGGCTTTATGCTTGGGCAGGCCACCTCCCCCACCCCTCTGATTGCTGGCTCAGGCTGCTCAGGCTTTAGGCTTGGGCAGGACGCCCCTCCGCACTTCTGATCGCCTGCTTGTCCATTTCCCAAGCCTAAAGCCTCTGCCCAAGGCTTTAGGCTTTCTGAGGCAGGGGGCCCCCCACCCCTCCAATGGCCGGCTTGGAGTGACCTGGGTGCTGAGGATGATCCCTGGACACAGGAACACAAGCAAATTAATGGCCATCTTTGTTGGGTTAATTTGCATACTCACTCTGATTGTCTGTGGGTGTAATGGAGGTATAGTCAATTTACATGTTTGTCTATTATTAGGTAAGACTAGAGGCCCAGTGCACAAATTTGTGCACAGGTGGGGTCCTTTGACCTGGCCACCGACTGGGGCTGGGCAGGTGGGGAGAGGCTGTGGGAGGTTGGGTGCTGGTGGCTGGGGGCTGCGGGAAATTGGCCAGCCAGTCGCCGGGCTGCTCTGGGTGGACCAGGAAGGGAGGGGGTGTGGGATGTTTGCCATCCATCCCCCGGGGCCACTTGGGGCCGGGCTGTGAACAGAGGAGCCGGAAGAGGTTGGCTGGCCATCCCCCAGGGCCGATTGGGGCTGGACTGGAGGGAGGGGCCACAGGAGGTGAATAGAACCAGGCACTATTCCAGTGATGGGCAACCTTTTGAGTTTGGGGTGTCAAAGTTCGCCAAAAAAGTGAGCATAACTCGGGAAGTGTGTCACTTTGAGGAAAAAACATCATTTCACGATATTTATAGTTTGAATAACATAAGTGTATAGTTGTTATATATAATTGTATTTAGTAAACCAAAAACTAAATATTTAACTTACCTGCTTAGTGACTTCTTTCTTCATCCGTCAGTCGGTTTCTTTTGTTGGTCTTGATATTATTTAGCTTGTGTGGGGTGCCGTGAACTAAAATAAGTGAGGGGGAGGGGGAATTCTTTAACTAACCTGCCTATTAGTGACTTTTTTGTTGCTGAATTTCATTGGCTAAATCTTCAATGGAAGGTTGGTATTTTGTACACTTCAGGCCCAAGCAAGTGCTACTAACTTTATCTGTCAATCTGTTTCTTTTGTTGGTTTTGATATTATTTAATGCTGAGAATAAGGCCTCACAAAAGTATGTAGAGGGAAAAATTCTGAGTAAAGCCATTGCTATATTTTTCAGGGTGCTAAAAGTGTCTGGTAGTCGGTTCCAGGCACTCCAAATTCCCTGTTCGTAGTGGCACTCCTCTTGATTCTCCAAGTGGCACCTTTCCAGATTCTCAAGCTCTGACCTCAAGTCGACAAACACCTGAGCCCAGATACTGTCTTGAACTTCTGCAAGTTGCATCTCCAAATAATCAATTTGCATCCATTGGAAACCATTTAATTCCAAACTACTGTAGACTACTACATCAGGATACTTAATTATTTTCATGGTCTGTTCTAGACTTCTAAATTGACTAAATCTATCCCTAAACTGGTCAAGTAACGAGTCTAAAACATGCTGGTACTTCATATGAAAGAGTTCCATTTCATTTTGTACAGCTGCACTGGCCTTCTCAAAATACTTTGTTACTCGAGGAAAATACTTATAAGTTTTAGTTTCTACATCTTGCTTGAAAATTTTAACTTTACTTTCAAAAGCTTTTATGTATCCAAACATAATGTCAATACTTTTGCCAAAACCTTGTAACTAAGTTCAGTTCATTAATATGAACAGAGAGATCTGTAAAAAACATCAGGGTGTTGACCCACTTATCATCATTAAGCTGAGGAAAGTTTCCCAGATCCTTATCGTCAAGAAAGACCTTAATTTCTTCAAAGCACGCCACAAAGCGCTCAAGAACTTTGCCTCGGCTCAGCCATCTTACATTATTGTACATCAGCAGTCCACTGTAGATGGAATCAACCTCCAGTAAAGGTGCCGAAAATTCTCGCTTGTGAAGGGGGCGAGCAGCTATTAAATTAACTATTTTTGTAACAACTGACATTAAGTCGTTTAAGTCGGTGAATCCTGCCTTGACACATAAAGCCTCCTGATGGATAATACAATGTTGAAAAGGCACAATCGGATGTCCAATAGCTTCTGTAAACAATTTGACAAATCTGACTTTTTCCCCCACCATATTTGGTGCCCCATCTGTCATCACTGACACAACTTTAGAGTATCAATGCTTAGGTCACGAAATGTTTGTGTAACAACCTTACATATTTTGCTTCCTGATTTACTTGTTGACACTGATACTAACTTTATCAACTCTTCTCTCATTGTGAGACCATCAGAATATCGACCAATAATGGCCAACTGAGCATGTGATGTAACATCAGTAGTTTCATCAAGAGAGATCAAAAAATATTTACACTTCCTTATGTCTCTCTTTAATTGATGTTGTACATTTGTGTTCAGTCTCATTATTCGGTCTTTTATGATATTTCTATTGAGGGGTAACTCAGATATTCTCTTAATATTTGCATTTTTATTCTGCATACCGTGAAATAGAACTGGTACACATCTTAGGAAAGTTTCTTTAATAAATTCTCCCTCACTGAGCGCTTTTCCATGCTGAGCTATAGAGTGAGCAATGCTCAAACTTGCAGCGGTTAAATTTGTAGAGCCTTTAATAAATTTAAGGATGGAATTAGATTGGCTCTTATAAAGGTGTAGCTGCCTAAAAATGTATTCCTTCCTTTCATCCTCACTTTTTTCCAAGAGCTGGGAATGATTAGTTTCAAAATGTCTATTTATATTCCATGTTCTGCTTACTACCGTTTCAGTACATAGAACGCAAAATGATCTGCCATTTTTTTCTATAAAGCCATACATCTCGGTCCATGTCTCTTGAAAGGGTCGGCCACTGCTACTACCACTTCCTTTACTTAACCTTAGTTTTTTATTTTTTGGGTTCTCCATCAGGGGGGCAGTGACAGAAGATAGAATTATAGATAGCTTGTTAGGCTTGCAGGCAATTAGGGGTTAACTAGCCTAATTAAACCACAAAATGGTGCATATAACTGCCTTTTAGGAAAGGGCAGGGTTAATAAGCAGAAATAGGGGTTAATAAGAATGCACAACAGTAATAGTGGTGAAATGGAGTCTGTACTATGGAGCAAGATGCTGTTTCTTATGTAAATTAAAATGACTGCCGCTATTTCTAATGGCGGGAAACGGCACCCATAGCACGCCACAAACCCTCGCCTCTCCCAGCCTCCCCCTCACTTATCTCAGTAATGATGGATTAGAAATCCATGACACCCCAGAACAGTAGAAAATGGTTGTTGTGGTTAACTGTTATTTGGTTACTGGTAATGGCAGGGCCCCCAGAGATGCATCCCCTGCTGCGTTCCGCTGCTCCCTGCTCTGCCGGCAGAAGTGAGGGCAAAGATCCCAGCTTAACCAGAAGTCCCAAAACTAGACGCTCTGTGTCGGACTTCTGTTGTTTTGGCCTACAGACTTCCGGCACAGGGTGTCTAATAGGGGAGGATGAAACATTTGCGACTAGACTCTAGTCACAAATGTTTCATCCTCAGGAGCAGCAAATGTTTCATCCTCGGCATGCAGCCACCTCAGCGGCTGCATGTCATCAGAAATGGCTACGCATGTCAGTGCTGCACGCATGTCATAGGTTCGCCATCACTGCACTATTCTATGCACTTTACTTTCAATGTCTTTTTACATTCTTACATCATGAAATAGTATCATTATGATCGTTACCATTTTGTAGGTGGAAAAACCAAAGCTTGGAAAGGAGCATGACTTTGCCTAAGCCTACTGTGTCAGTCAGTGCTGGATGTGCATCATAGCGACTGGTCATTCCAGTCATTCCAGTTGTTTAGTCGTAATGGTTGCTTAGGCTTAGATAGATAGATAGATAGATAGATAGATAGATAGATAGATAGATAGATAGATAGATATTATTTTCCTACTAGAGGCCTGGTGCATGAATGTGTGCATGGGTGGGGTCCCTTGGGGTGGCCTTCTGGGATTGGGCAGAAACCCACAGTCTAACGCTGCCTGCAGCTCCTACCTGCCTCTCCTCCTCAGCTCAGGGCCACTGCACCTGCTGCATGCTCACGCCCAATCAGTAACTATTGGGAGAGGCTCACGCTGCCACAGCAGTGCTCACCAGCTATGAACCCTGCATCTGGTGTCTTCCTGAGGGAAGTGGCCTGTGGGATCAGGCCAAAACCAGCTCTCTAATATCCCCCAAGGGTTCCTGGATTGCAAGAGGGCGCAGGCCAGGCTGAGGGGCCCTACTGGGGCATGATTAGGGAACAGGAGGGACCACAGGAGTGCTTCAGTGTGTGTCTTGCCCCCTCTTGCCCAGTCCCAATTGGGGCCTTCAGGGCCATTGGTGCTGGCCGGCTGGGGAGGGATGCGGGAGGTTGGCCAGCTGGGGAGGGACTGCGGGAGGGCTCCAGGGCATGTCTGGTCCATCTCGCTCAGTCCCAATCGGCTGGTCCCCAGTAGCATGCTAACCTATTGGTCAGAGTGTCTGCCCCCTGGTGGCCAGTGCAGTTGAGTGGTCTTATCATATCATTAGCATATTATGCTTTGATTGGTTGAACGGTCAACTGGTTGACCGGACGACTAAGCACTTAGCATATTCGGCTTTTATCATATAGGATTGATTTTTTATCTTTATAATATATCCATTGTTGAAAGTACTATTATTGTACTATTATCTATTTCTCCTATCAGGTCTATTATTGTTTGCTTAATATATTTAGATGCTCCAGTGTTGGGTGCATATTTATTCACAATTGTATGTTCCCTGATGAACTGATTCCTTTATTATTATATAACTAGAATCCCGGTGCACGAAATTCGTGCATGGGGGTGGGGAGGTGTCCCTCAGCCCAGCCTGCACCCTCTCCAATTGGGCCTAAATGGGTAGTCGGACATCCCTCTCACAATCCAGGACTGCTGGCTCCCAATTGCTCGCCTGCCTGCCTTCATGATTGCCCCTAACCGCTTCTGCCTTCCAGCCTGATCACCCCCTAACCACTCCCATGCTAGCCTGATTGATGTCTAACTGCTCCCCTGGCAGCATGTTTGCCCCCAACTTCCCTCCTCTACTGGCCTGGTCACCCCTAACTGCCCTCCCCTGCAGGGTTGATCACCTCCAACTGCCCACCCTTGCAGGCTTGGTCCCTCTCAACTGCCCTCCCTTGCAGGCCAGGTGCCTCCCAACTGCCCTCTCCTGCTGGCCATCTTATGGTGGCCATCTTGTGTCCACATGGGGGCAGGATCTTTGACCACATGGGGGCAGCTATATTGTGTGTTGGAGTGATGGTCAATCTGCATATTACTCTTTTATTAGATAGGATAGACGCCTGGTGCACGGGTGCGGGCCAGCTGGTTTACCCTGAAGGGTGTCCCGGATCAGGGTGGGGGTTCCCTTGGGGTGTGGGGCGGCCTGAGTAAGGGGCCTGTGGTGGTTTGCAGGCCAGCCATGCCCCCTGGTGACCCAAGCAGAGGCCTTGGTATCTGGAATTTATTTACCTTTTACAATTGAAACTTTGTATCCTGGAGTGGAGCCAAGCCTCCTGCTTGCTCCATGGCTGGCAGCCATTTCTGTTTGAATTTGTTTACCTTCTATAATTGAAACTTTGTAGCCTTGAGTGGAGGCTTAGGCCGGCCAGGGAAGGTGGAAAGCTTGGCTCTTTCTATCGCCTTGGAAACCCAAGCCTCCCTCCTACTTTCTCCGTGGCTGTAGCCATCTTGGTTGGGTTAATTTGTATACTCGCTCTTATTGGCTGGTGGGCGTGGCTTGTGGGTGTAGCGGAGTTAGGGTCAATTTGCATATTACTCTTTTATTAGGTAGGATTACCTTGTCTCTTTGATAGTTTTAGGCTGAAAATTAATTTGTCTGGTACAAGTGCAGCTGCGCCTGCTCTCTTTTGGTTTCCATGTTCATGAAATATCTTTTTTCATCTCTGCACTTTGAGCCTAAGTGTGTCCTTAAAGTTGAATTTAAAGTCGCTTGTAAGTATCATATAGTTGGAACTTTAAAAAAAAAAATCTATCTAGCCAAGTGATTTTGAATCCTTTTCATTTATTGGCACACATAAACTAATTGCTGAAATTCTGCAGCACATGGAAAAATATATTTTTTGCTGATCTGACAATTTTGATTCATTAACACTGGATGGCTATTGTGTTGGCTATTGTCATGTTTTGTTTTTTTTTCAAATAAAAAATGTTTTTATTGATTTAATACAGAGAGAGGAAGAGGAAGGGATAGAGAGATAGAAACATAATTGTTCAGTTGTCTCCTGTATGCCCCCTACTAGGGATTGTGCCCTGACTGGGAATTGAACCAGTGACCTTTTAGTTCCTGAGTCGATGCTCAACCACTGAGCCACATCAGTTGGGCTGTTTTGTTACGATTTTATTTGACAATCTAAGGGAAAAGGGGTCAGTGCCCCTGACTAAATAGTCAGGTAGTACATGGTTTGAAAATTTTTGTAGCACTCCAGTGTGCCTGCTGTGGCACACCAGTTGAAAATCAGTGATGTAGCCAATATCTGTCTTTAACCCAAAACCTAGTGTTAGAAACTCAGTTCCTCTCTTATCCTCTGCTCACTGCGCCATTTGTTTGAGTACTTACTCCTTGAACCCTGCTCGCTGCACCAGTTGTTAGGTGCATGGGTCCTTCATCCTGTCCTACTATGCCAAATCTTGTGTCTGAGCCCCTCTGCCAAGGACTGGACCTTTTTGGATGTTGACAGATAAGCCATGAGAAGTCCTAGGTATATAAGAAAAACCTTTATTGCAGGCAAAGTAGCCATTGCTAACAAGGAGCTACTAGACAAAGCAGTTCTTCAAAGTAAAGTCCCACACAGTAGCCGCACACTGGGTGGTTAACAAATACATCTTTCCTGTAAGCTAGCAGCCTGCAACATAGGAGCTATCCAGGGGCCATTCATAGAGCTACAGCCTCACCAAGCAGCAGCATATTGCTGGTCAGTCAATAACACACTTTATACTACTTAGAAAAAAGAGGCTTCTTTCCAAAATAGTGACGTCACTATTTTGGGTTATAGAAGGGCACGTCTGCGCAGTGTACATAGTCAGATACTAGTAGCTGTGTCCTTGCTTCTTGCACCTGCATATAGCTAATTAGGATTCCCACACTCAGAGTGGCCTTGAAGGTACTCTAGACAGGGCCTCCTCACACCAATTGGCCTTGAGCATCTGGTGTACTCTGACAGGGTTCCCACACTTAGGTACATGCCCCGACTGGGAATTGAATCCATGACCTTTTGGTCTACAGGATGATGTGCCAACCTCCAACCAACTGAGCCACACCAGCCAGGTCTCTATGTCTTTTGATTAGAGAATTTAATCCATTTATATGTAGGGTATTTATTGATATGTAAAGACTTATTAATGCCATCTTATTAATTGTTTTCTGGCTGTTTTGTAGTTCTCTTGTTCCTTTCTTCTTCACCTTCTGACTCCCTTTGTGAATTAATGATTTTCTGTAGTGTTATGCTTGGATTCTCTTCTCTTTATCTTTTGTAAGTTTTTGCTTTGTGGTTACCATGAGGCTTACAGAAAACATCTTATGGCTATACAGTTCTTTTTTAAACTGATAACAACTTAACTTCAATCATGTACCAAATCTTTACCCTTATTAGATTTAATGTATCACCATATTATAGTATTACAGTATTCTGAATTTGACTGCATGCTTATCCTTTATCACTGCATTTTATATTTTCACTAGAGGCCTGGTGCATGAAAATTCATGCACTCAGGGGTCCCTCAGCCCAGCCTGCACCCTCTCACAGTCTGGGACTCCTCGGGGGATGTCCACCTGCCAGTTTAGGCATGCTGTCCAGGGGATCAGGCCTAAGCTGGCAGTCAGACATCTCTCTGGCAGCCAGGAGCCCTCAGGGGATGTCCAACTGTGGCTTAGGCCCGCTCCCCTGTGGCCGCCTCTGTGGAAGGCATGGAGTGGGACTGTGCGGCCGCCTCTCCCACCGCCTCTGCAGAAGGGAGGGTGCTGGGACCAGGCCCGCACCACCACCTCTGCAGGAGGGGGGCGTCAGGACCACCATGGCTGGTCTGGTGGCACAGGCTCCCTGTCCCCGTGCCCTGCTCACTGGTGGTTCCGGCAGGTCATTCTGGAAGATTGCCATCTGGTCTAATTAGCATATGAGCTCTTTATTATAAGGGATGTTATTAATTAGTGCCATTTTATTTCAGTTTGAAGACCTCTTTTCAGCATTTGTAAAACAAGACTAGTGGTAATGAACCCTATCAGCTATTTTTTTTTTTAATCTGGAAAAGTCTAATTCTCCTTCATTTGTAGAGAACAACTCTGTCAGACAGATTAATTTTAGTGTTGTCTTCCTCCCTGCCCCTGAACCATTCCACTCTCTCCTGGCCTACAAAGTTTATGTTGAGAAATCTGTTGATAGTTTTATCGGAATTCTCTTTAAGTTACAAGCTTCTTATTTCTTGCTGCTTTTAAGATTATCTCTTTGTCTTTGATTTCCCCCAGTTTTATTATAATGTGTCTTGGAGAAGATTTCTTTAGGTTGAGTTTGTTTTTTGACCTATGAGATTTATGAACTTGGATATCCAAGTCTCTCCCCAGATTTGAGAACATCCTAGCCATTGTTTCTTTAAATAAGCTTCCCCCCGCCCTTCCCTTTCTTCTCAGACTACAGTAATTTGCACTATTTCTTTTGATGGTATGTCACAGGTCACTTAGTCTTTCTTCACTATTTTTTTTTCTGCAGTGACTAGATAATTTTAAAGTTCCTATCTGCTAATTCACTGATTCTTTCTTCTGCTTGACCATTCTGCTATTGATGCTCTCTGTTGCATTTTTCATTTCCTTTATTGTATTTTTTGTGTGCATAATTTCATTTTGATACTTCTTTATGATTTTTATCTTTCTGTTATACTTATTTTGTTCCTGTGTTTTTTCTCCTGCCTTTGTTGAATTCTCTTTCTGTGTTTTCTCATAGCTCGCTGAGCTTCTTTAAAACAGCTATTTTGGATTCTTTATTGAGTAAATTGCAGATCTCTGTGACTTGGCATTGGTTACTGGGAGATTATTTTGATGCTTTGGTGGTGTCATGTTACTTTGATTCTTCATGTTTCTTGAAGTTTTGAATTGCTCTCTGCATTTAAAGTAGCAGTCACCTCCTTCTGCTATTACTCAGTGACTTAAGGAGAGAAATACTTTCCATAAGCCCCAGTAGTAATGCTGACACTACAAGCTTCTTGCTCCCTCTTATGGAAGAATTTGAAAGCTTCTATCTATTTTTCTACTCCTGGAACACATCAGGCTGGGTGCTGATAGCCTTCCTTTTATTTCCTAAGGGCAGGTCTGAAAGATCGTTTGTCTCTCCCCCTGGCCCATGGATTCAGGTTGGATTTCTGTGCTACTGATTAGTTGTCTGACAAAATTTTCTCTCTCTGTTATAAGCATCTCACACAGGGTGGGAGTGTTTGGGTGAGGCCCATGAATGTTGAGGGTGTGTGTAGGCCAATTGGGGGGATCTACTAGTGAGACTCCCCAGTGGCTGTGGATGGTCTTCTTGATGAAGTTCATGACATAGTTAGTAGGATCCATGTTCCTTCAATGTCCTCCAAGAGTCCCATCTGCCCCTCTCTTAGCTTCTTCCTATCCCTAGTCATACCTCACCACTCAGCATTCTGCTATCCACTGAGCCACACCGGTTAGGGCTCACTCAGCATTCTGAATGAGGTGAGAGAGAAATGGGTCACTTTGCCAGCTGCCTTGATGGAGGGGTGATGCAGGTAAAGTAAAATTGATCCTCTTACCCTCTCCAATGCATCCAAAATCTTATTTTTTTGCTCCAATATTGTGCTGGATTCTTTGCTGGAGACCAGGACTTCCACAAAAGCTCTCTCATCCATGGGTGATTGTCAAGACTGTGCTCCAGAGGCCCAAGGCCGCAGCTGAGAGGCTGGAGTTCACAGGCCACTGTAGAGTCTGGGGGAAACGATGTCTGTAAGCCTATTACATGATGCATGAGTGGTAAGACTCCTCCTAGGTCCCTTGGCATATGGTGCTGGATCCCTTAGCTCCCACAAAAGCACTTTTGTTTGTGGATGCATACAATTTGTTCTCAAGAAGCGATATGAACAAGAGACCTCTTTTTCAGCTGTTTCTGATGTCACTCCCCAAGTGCATTCTTATTTCCTGATTAACAACCTCACTTTAGAAGTCGTATTCTTAATCAAATTCCAATAATTTGATGAGTAGGTAGATTTTATATCTTTTCATGTCTAACATTATTTTATTCTTACTTCATGCTTGATTGTGATTTCAAAAAGGTATACATTCATTAATAGAAAATAATTTTCCTGTAGAACTTCAGGCCTTTCTCATTATCTTAATTATAGAAGTATCTGGCAGTCTGACTTTTTGTCCTTTGTCAGTTTGTTTTGTTTTGTTTTCTCCCCCTGGATATTTTATGATCTTCCTCTAACTCTTGAGGTTCTGAAATTTTTTAAAATGATGTTTTTAGGAATGATTCCTTTTCATTAATTTTGCTAAATATCTGAAAGTCCCATTCTATGTAAAGAATGAGGTCCTTTATATCTGAAAAATTTCCCCGTATTATTTGTTTGATAAATTCCTCTCCTTCCCACCTTCGTTTCTCTGTTTCTCTCTCTGGCATTTTTACTTAATATTGGTCTTCCTGGGCTATTCTCTGTGTCTTATCTTTTCCACCACATATTACATTTCTTTTTATTTATTTCATTTCAAGGAGATTACCTTAAGTTTCCAAACTTTTAATTAAAATTCCCAGTTTCTTAGCTCTCTATTATTACTTATTAGATGGAATGTTTTTCACTAAGGATTCTAAATAACTTCTTTGCTCTTACATGAACTTTCTCTACTACATCAATAATTTTCATTTTATTTTATTCTAGTGTTCCCTTTCATATTGTAAGATTTTCCCAAATATTTTCTCTTCCCTCCACAACACCATCTTATTTAATCTCAACAGACATTTATTCAAGCCTCCTCTAAACTCCACCATATTATATTTTGTTCTTGTGCAATGCTCTCTCACATTACCTTGTACTTCTGATTTATACATTCTTCAGAATTTGTAATTCCATGTTTGTCAAATTATTTCATATATGCATATTTGCCTCTGAAAGTGTGAGTTTTGTAAAGCTGAATGTATTTGTTTTCACATTATGTTAATATACTTAGAACACATAGTATGGTATGTATCACAACATTGGTATTCAATGACCATTTTTGCATTATTGTTTGAATTAATGACTATATTGACATGGTTTGAGGTTTAGTCCAGTCAATAATAAAGAGAATGTTACTTTGATTTTCTTTGATTCCTTGTAGCTTACACATTTTTTTTTTTTTAAAATTTACTTTTAGAGTGAAGAAAGGGGAGAAAGAGAGAGAGAAACATGGATGTGAGAGGGAAACATCAATTGGTTGCCTAACACACACTCAGACAAGGGATCAAATCCACAATCTAAGTATGTGCCTTAACTGAGGAATCAAACCTGCAATCATTTGGTGCATTGGATGATGTTCCAACCAACTGAGCCACTTGGCCAGGGCAGCATACACATTTTTTAGGGTTATGTTTCTGAGGTTCTATGGTCTGCAGCTGAATTTGGATACTCAGGGTTTCTTTAAGTGTGATAAAAATTTGAAAAACCTTCAAAACCAACATATCTTCAAACAGAATGCTTCTCTGCCTACATTTTGGCTTTCTTGCTTAAAAGTTTTTGTATTATGGAAAATTCAACTATATAAAGTAGTAGAGAACAGTGCCATGTACAACACTCCAACTTTAACAATGATCAACTCATGGGAAGTTTTGTATACTAATTACTTAATATTACATGCTCACTGCATTATTTTGAAGATCTCAGACATCATATCATCTATACTAATAAAAGAGTAATATGATAATTAGAGAAGACATCTTCCAGATATCCTTTCGGACATCCTTCTGGACAAAGTCATGGTAGTGGGGGTTGAAGCAGAGGCAGTTAGGGACAATCAGACCAGCAGGGGAGAGCAGTTTGGGGTGATCAGGCCAGCAGGGGAGAGCAGTTAGGGGTGATTAGGCCAGCAGGGGTCAGCAGTTAGGGCAGATCAGGCCAGCAGGGGGGAGCAGTTAGGGGTGATCAGGCCAGCAGAGGAGAGCAGTTAGGGGTGACAACAACCAGGCAGGTGAGCGGTTAGGAGCCAGTGGTCCCAGATTGGAGAGGGTGCAGGCCAGGCTGAGGGATTCCTGTCCCTTTCTCTCCCCCACTCCCACATGAATTTTGTGCACCGGGCCTCTAGTTTTACTTATAGTTTATTATGAGAATCTATAATATAATGGCTTTTTAGAAAGATAGAAACCATATCATTACCACACCTAAAATTAGATAAATAACCCCTTAACACAGTGTTTAATTTTTCTGACTCTCTCAGAAAAAAATTTGCAAGAGTTTTTTTTTTTTTTGACTACGAATGCAAACAAAGCCTAGCATTTGGTTGACATGTTTCTTCAATTTGTTAAATGTGTGGCTTCTCTATTCTCTAGTCTGCCTTGCCAGCTATTTGCTGAAGAAACAGTTGTTTGCCTAGTGGAACTGTCCCTATTCTGGATTTTGTTAGTGGCCTTCCTGTGATGTCATTTACTATGAAATTGTGCCCTGGGCTCCAGAAAGTAATACTAACACCAATTAGTAACACCTTTTGACTGCTGATGATGTGCCATTTAACTTGAAAGTGTTTGATGTGTAAGAAAAAATTTAATCCTTCAAAATACCTAGTTTTTATGTGGTAAGTACAAACATGCTATATTTTATGTAATTTAAATATTATGTTACCTTTAAGTGGTATGATAGTACATACTAATAAAGTCATACTTTATGTACAAAATCTGCAATAATTCAAATAACTCAAAAATTTTCAAGGATCACATAATTCAAAATAATAAGGACTGATTTCCAACTTTGTTTATAGTAATGTTATATGATGATCCTCCTTTTAATTTCCAGTTGATAAAAATAAATGATTGCTCTTATTTTTGAAGCTAACTTTGCTATTTTAAAATTATATGAAATTTTGAAAAACAAATCCCTTTAATAAAATTCAACAATAAGTTTGTTTTTCCAAGTACTTCATGGGGAAAGAGTCTGAGTAGGGCAGAATTTGTGTATTTCTGGGACACTGGTCATAATGACATTCAATATAAGCCTTATATTACTGCAACACACACACACACATACACACACACACACACACACACACACCCTCAAAAATGCCGAGTTCTTACCTCATGAATAATTCAAATTTAAAACTCCTCTCAGCACTTTTGTGCATTTTCAGGTGACCTATATATTTTTCCTTACTAATATTTTTATTTTATACATTTGGGATCATAATTGCTGATCTTCTGTTTTCTTTTTTCAATGCACTTTATAATCATTTTAGCAAAATTGAGCAGAAAATACAAAGATTTCCTGTGTACACCCTGCCCTCACAGACACAGCCTCCTCCATTGTTAACATTTCCCACCAGAGTGGTACACTGGTTATGACTGATGAGCCTACATTGACACATCATTATCACCCAGAGTGTACGGTTTACATTAGGGTTCATTCTTGGTGTTGCACATTAGATGGGTTTGGGAAAAGGTATAATGACGTGCATGTACCATTATGTATCATACAGAATTGCTTTATGGCCCTAAAGATGCTCTGTGCTCTGTTGCTTACACTGTCACAATGCTCTGGTTCTGATTCCCTGCAAGTACTAATTTTAGTGTAATTTTTAATTATTCTCTTACTTCTATCCAGGAAGATTTTTTTCTCTTGAATATTTTCCACCTCCTCCCAAAAGTAGGCATACATCCTATATAATAAAGAGGTAATATGCAAATTGACTGTCACACCCTCACACAAGATGGCTGCCCCATGTGGTCACAACATGGCTACAACAAGATGGCCGGCAGGAGAGGGCAGTTGTGGACAATCAGGCCATCAGGGGAGGGCAGTTGGGGGTGACCAGCCTGGCAGGGGAGGGCAGTTGGGTGACCAGGACTGCAGGGGAGAGCAGTTGGGGGCAATCGGGCCAGCAGAGGAGCATCGATTAAGCATCGATCAGGCTGGCAGGGGAATGGTTAGGCGGTGAACAGGCTGGCAGGCAGAAGCAGTTAGAGGTAATCAGGCAGGCAGGCAGGCAGGCGAGCAGTTGGGAGCCAGCAGTCCCGGATTGTGAGAGGGATGTCCGACTGCCAGCAATTGTACATTCCCCAAGGGGTCCCAGATTGGAGAGGGTGCAGGCTGTGCTAAAGGACACACCCCCCCCCCCACCAGTGCACGAATTTCATGCACTGGGCCTATAGTAAAAAATATATTGCATATAACATTCCTTGACTCAATGTTTATGGGCCATAAGGAAGGGAGATATCTTTTATTAGAGAGTAAAAACTAAAGCCATATATTACATCTTTTTGCTCTAGGAGTTTTTTTAGCAACCCCTTCCCCAATAATATGTCACTGACTACTATACCTTATCTGTTCTCTCAGCCTAACCCAATCTCAACTTCTCTCATTCTAGAGAAGAAAAGAAACACTCCAATTACCATATGAAAAGAAATTCATCCAAAGTTTCATGTTTGAATCTGCTAAATCATTAAAGGGCTCAAAAAACAAAAGTGCTTTCATATAATGTGATCCATTGTTTTTAATAAATGAATTATGCTTATAATTAGCAAAATTTTTGTTTTTAATTACAGCTGACAATATTGTTTTGTATTCAGGTGTACAGCACGGTGGTTAGGCATCTATGTAAAAGATCATGGATTGCTTCACTAATTTGTGTGTCGTGCTTGTGCAGGGGCCATGCTAACCTCGGTGTTGTTCCGATTTTGGTATATGTGCTGTGGAAGGGAGCACTATCAAGGTATTTGTACACTAGCTTTAGGCACTGCCTGTATATCAATATTATTCAAATTTTGTCAATACCTCTGCAAAGTAAGTATTATTCCCACATTGTGGTTGAGAACAATATGACTCAGAATGTTAGATAAACCCTAGTGTTACACAGTTCAAAATACTAGCTATAAGGTACCGAGTCCTGGATTTATCTTTCCTTGAACCAAACTATGCTGCATCAGTTATTCTGTTAGTATCTGTCTCTCCCAGTTTTATGTTAAGCTCTCCAGGCAGATGGCATGGACAGGGACAGCCTCATACACCCTGGGGCTGTTACATCACGTCATCCTAGGTGCAATGTGTGGACACAGTCATGCGGGGCAGAAAGACTGAGGCAACATGGGGGAAAGAGTTGCAAAGGGCACAATGGCTCCATGTTGGGTCACGCACACGCTAAGGAGTGAAGTGTTGGACGCATCCTGGAGGGCCAGAGCATCCCTCTGTGAGTCCATCTCCCTGCCAGGGTTTCCACTGGGAGACAGGGAAGCCAGAGCAGGCCATCACCCACCATGCTGCATGATCTCATACCTGTGCGCCCGGGCGCTTTCTCCCTCACAGGCTCCCCTTCCTTAGGCAGGAGCAGAGGATGGGGCGGGGTTAGCAGGCTGTTCTGCTGCTCCGGGTGCACAGGGACACAGATTTGGTAATGGTGATTGGGCTTACCTGCCTGGTCACACCCTGCAGCCTATTCATCCCGTGTCCTTCACATGCCAGGGCGGCACAGGAAAATCCACAGGTTAGCCAGCAGGGTTCATACAGGAGGCAAGACAAGCTACACCTGTATCTAGGGACCCCGTGTGCCCGTGGTTTCTATTCCCACCCCTTTCCCACTTGTTGGAGGCCTGGTGTAAGCTGGCATGGTCCTTGCACCTGAAGGGACTGATAAGACTCAGCCCCCTACCCACACAGTTTTCCCAGGCTTGTTTGGATGGCGATTATCAGTAGAATGAGAGCAACCTTTCATGGCTTACCAAGAAGTCTGTAACTATTTACTGAGACTTGCTATACCGAGAATTTGCCTTTCTGCTCTATCTCTTCCTTAGAGATTAAGAGGAACAGAGAGTACATTCTTCTTGACAGACCTCCTACTCAAGTGTTTGTGTATAAAAGGCATTACGCAGTTAATAAAGCTGCTGCAGTTGGCCAATGGCTTGCAACCCTCCCGATCCCACTTTCCTGTCTTTCTTTATTTTCTTAATTCCCACCTCCCTACCTCAACCTGGTTCACCTGTCATGCTGGCCCTGACAATTGGTGCCCAAATACAGGAACCTGAGGACTTGGGAAGCAGACAGTGAGGAACTCCTCCAGATAAAGAGTGCACTCATTAAGGTAAGGGAAAAGCAATTTCTTGATAGTCGGGAGTAAAGCATGGGACAATTAGAGAAAGGGAAAGTGCCCTTTAGAGGCAAATGTTGAAGTCTATGTAATCATGACCATAAAATAATGTGGTTTCTTGTTCAAATTAAAATCTTAGTTTGTATTTGGAATTTAAAATCTGTAATAAGTGGAACTCCACTACTGAAACTACCTCTGGTGTGGAGAAATTCAAAGGTGGCAGGAGAGGGCAGGGCTATCTGCTCTCCCGAAATAAGATTACTTGCAACAAGATTACTTAAGGTTATATTTAATTATAAAATAACTCGCAGGGAAATGCAAACCTTGACCAAATTGGGTGTTAGTTATTACTTTAGAAAGCTAAAAAGAAAGAAAAAATTTGAGATCTGTCTATCGTTTAAGCATGAAAAGAAATTCGGCCAGATTTGTTGCTGATGCTTCCCCTGAAGTAAGCAGGATGCGGGGGAAGGGGAGACATGTGGCGATCCAATATGGAAGCCCACACTCCTAGTATGTAAAATTGAAAGTTTTCTTTCTTGCCATGAAAAAGTCTTAAAAATTTAGAAATGTGTCTGAAATTTCTGTACTCGTGGGGAAAGAATTTAGCTGTAAGACAGAATGTGCGCATGGTCTGATTTTGGACATTTAGATTGTCTTCAGCTGGAATCTCTCTACAAAAGCTATAGAAAATAGGAAACCCCAAACTGGCTCTTTTTCCTAAGAAAAATGGCGAAAAAGTCTTCTTGAAAAAAATTCAAACTAATTCCAGCAACAGGACTCTCATTTCTATAATAAAGAGTGGTTTTTAAAATACTAATGAACCTTGTTAAAAATTTGACGTTTAAGGCCTTCAAGAAAATAAGTAAATTTGCCTCATAAAAAATTTAGAGGACAGAATTAAATCTATTTGATTATGTCTTGTATTTTTCTTAGAAATGTAAAGTATTATTAATCTAAAAACTGCTAAATGTTTGACTTGCAAGCTTTGAAAGTTTAAAGTACATATTGAATTAGGAGAAATTATGTAAATATGGTAATATATACCTAAAATATAAAAATGTGTTTTTAAGAAAATAAAATGTTATGTTTTCTCTGATAATTAGGAATTCAAAATATATTAGTTATTGGTCTAATTTTAAAAAGAAGATTAATTCTATGATCCAGTTTAAATATAATTGATATTCTTTAAGATAACTTAGGTATATGATCTTTAATTCATATATATTTGATCTTTCCAGGTTATTTCAAGACTGAGAGTGACTTTTAGACACTTCATGGGCCCCGAAATGTTTTTCAAAAGTATATTCTCTCTTAAAAGAAATATTTTTTTTAAAATATATTTTATTGATTTTTTACAGAGAGGAAGAGAGAGGGATAGAGAGTCAGAAACATCAATGAGAGAGAAACATCGATCAGCTGCCTCCTGCACACCCCCTACTGGGGATGTGCCCGCAACCAAGGTACATGCCCTTGACTGGAATCGAACCCGGGACTCTTGAGTCCGCAGGCCGATGCTCTATCCACTGAGCCAAACCGGTTTCGGCGAAATATTTTTTTTTTAATTAAACCGAGTGATACTTGAAACCGCATGGAAAGCTTTATCAAATAAAAGTTAATATATTTTACTTATACATATATATTAAATATTATAAAGGTTTTTGCTTGTAAGAAGGGCAAAAACAATATATTTCTTAAATATAGCCAAATTTTTCAACAGCAGTAGAATTTCTAGAAAGACAAAAGCCATGCTTTTAGATCAGACCAATAAAGTATCAGACCTATAAATTTTACTGAATAAGTTTCTTTACTTTTTAATTAAAGATACCTACTTAAGTTACTTTATAAATTATCCTTTTAAAATATAATCAAGGTCTCATATAAATTGAGTTACATAAGAAATCAATGTTTAGCCGAAACCGGTTTGGCTCAGTGGATAGAGCGTCGGCCTGCGGACTCAAGGGTCCCAGGTTCTATTCCGGTCAAGGGCATGTACCTTGGTTGCGGGCACATCCCCAGTAGGGGGTGTGCAAGAGGCAGCTGATCGATGTTTCTCTCTCATCGATGTTTCTAACTCTCTATCCCTCTCTCTTCCTCTCTGTAAAAAATCAATAAAATATATTAAAAAAAAAAAGAAATCAATGTTTAAATAATTGAATCCATGTAAAATCTCGGAACAGATTAGACGCCACGATTTACTGCCTGACTTTATGTAGCTGCCTGCATTAAGCTAGAGGCAGGGCAACATTTGTGGCTTGTGAAATCAGATGTAAATTTACTTTATTTTAAATGAAGATACCTACTTTAATTAGTGAAATAAATTAGCTCATTAAATTATAATCAAGGTTTTCAGTTAAATAAAAATCCAATATTTTTATAAACAATTCTAATAAAGACCAGAAACAGCTAGTAAAAGTTTAATCTACAATATAAATTTGATTGTCTTTTAAAAGAACATGTAGGAAGCGGTTATAGGGTTAAGCCTCAGACTGACCTGCTGGCAAAGTCACAAACAAGTCCCAAGCTTGGAAGGGCACAGTCCTCTAAGCATAATTAAGCTTGACCTTGTAACTGCTCCCTAGATCTTTCCTGGGTAGCTAGTGGGCTATGGGAGGGGCAGCAAGTGCTGCCAAAACAAGTGAAACTTACAAGAACATTGTCAATTGCCTTGTTTGTCCCTGATTATAAATAAATCACCAGTTTTGCGGTCTGGATCGGTCTGTGGCCTCAGCAAGGCACAGAAGATCCACCTAGACCCAGCTTTTTCACTTTGTCTATCATTTCTCCATCCTTCACCACCTCCCTCAGGCTCGCTGAACCCTTGGCTGTGCTGGCACGGCACAGAACAGATTGCCCCTTTGGCCACATGGCTTGCAGCCGCCATCTTGAAATAACAAAGGCCAACCCCCTTCCTTTAAATAAGCCCATGATCCCTCTGTATATACAAATAAGCCTAAGAGGATACTTTAAAATATAATTATAATTTTAATAAAAAAGAGAAATTTTAAAATTTTGAATTCTCTTTCACTAATATTTACAGTATAAACTAAGATTGTTATTAAAATGTTAAATTTAAAAGTAAATTAGTAGTCAGCCTTACTATAAAAGTATTTGTAATATAGCTAGCTAGTCACCTGTAGACTTAACCTTCAAACTACAGCCCTACAGATGACGTGTTGTAAAACAAAAGACAAAGATTCTTAAATAAAACTCTCTATAGCCTAAAAATTATTCTAGAAGGAAATAAAGGTTTCCTTCAAATGTTGTAGGAATTATAATATAAAGTCTATATATTTAGCCTTTTAAACTAAGGTAAATAATTTGTGTTTTTCCTCTCTAATAAGTTTTATATAAAATTAAAGATTAATAGCAGAAACTTAATATCATTTATTGTCCATAATCTAGGACAAGTAAAGTTAATAAATAAATTAAGCTTTATTTCAGATTAATTTAAATTGGCTAATTAAAATAAGTAAGTATTCATAAAAACTTAATTGTACTAGACAAAAAAGTGTTCCTGAAGTATTAACAAAACTTTATTAATAGTTCATCTCATAGTAAAATTGCTTAAGATGCAATGAATCCAAAGCAGTCATATTTCTGTACAAAACTGAAAAATAAAAGGTTATCAAAACTACATTAAAAAATTTTACAAAAGCCTCATAATAATACACAAAAGGAGATTAATAGAATAATATCTTAAAAGAAATATCCTGTAAGTAAATTACATCAAGCCTTAATTGCTTTAAAATTTTTACTCAAATATTAATTTTCATTTATAATACTAATCACAAGACACCCATAAAATCTTATGGTGTCAAAATAAGCCAAAGAAAAATTATTTAGACAAAAATCAAAAAGATCCCAAGTCTAATTTATAAAAAAGATTTCTTTATTAACCTATGGTCAAGAATATGTTTGTATATTTCCAGAAAAGCCCGTATAGATTCCTGCAACAACAGATCCCAGAGAGGACCTGATAGAACAGTTCCAGCCACAGAATAGGCAGTGGCCCACAAGAACAGAGGAGAAATAGTCCAGAAATAAAAATAGTAAAGACGCCTTGCCATACTAGCAGTCAGCAGCTGTGCATTGCTACAGGTTACCCAGGACCAAGGGCAAGGAAAGCCGGTATGTGTGCTTCCAGATCATGTGTACACACCCTTATGCATAAAAGTCAAAATGTTTGATGTTTTGTGTTCTACCAGGACCCCTAGATTAGGGGCTTGCTTTATTTCTAACACAGGGAATGGTATTAATTACCACATTAAAAGAAATGTTATACCTCAGGCATTAACCATTTTTACAGATAGATCCAGTTCTAGAAAGGCTAAATCTACTATAGCAGGGGAACAAAGGTCCTTCAAACGCCTTATATTTCAGTAGAAATACAAGCTCTTATTTATGCCTTAACAGATTTTACTACAGAGCCCATCAACCTATAGTAATAGTACTTATGTGGTAAGTATAGCAAAAATTATTGAAACAGCTACTATAGGGCACACTAATTCAGAGGAACTTTTCATTTAATTTTCAGTCTTTAAAATATTATTTGAGAACGACAATTTCCATGTTTTATTAGAAGCAATATCCTCAGTGTGTTATCAACCTTCCTGTGCCAACTTTAGGGGTAAATCCCCGAGGACTTAAACCTAATCAAATCTAGCAAAATGAATGTCACTCAATTGAAAGAACCAATCGTACAAAATCATTTAGTAAAACAAAAAGGGGAGACAGATGTTATGTGTCACCTCAAGAGAAGCTCAGTCATGCTTTTTTACTTTAAAATTTTTTGAATTGTGATGCAGAGGATCATACAGCAGGTGAAAGGCACAAGGCCTCCTGTACAATAGCCTCCACCACGTCAGTTAGGTGGAAGGAAGCATAAACCAGAAAAGAGTTTTATCAGATTCAGTAATAATGTGGGGAAGAGATTATGTTTTATATCTTTCCAGAAGGAGCAATGCAGTCAATTTGGGTGCCAGAGCGTTACGTCCATCACCACAATAGACTCAGACAAGCTCCTGTGTCCCTTCACTCAAAAGGACTAAGTACTTCCCTAATGACAGCAAAGCAGAGGAAGAAGAAAACTGAAAGCTACGCGAGGGACTGAGGTGCCAACATAGAGTCATCTAAAGAAGTTAACGACTGAAGTGCAGCAGATTGTGGAAAAGCAAGAAGTTGAAGCTACTTCTTCAACCATGTTCCTACTCATACTAGCATCTGTTAGCTGCAGTCTTCTGCAAAGTCTTACGCAGCCAAGTCCAAGGACTCTGAGTAAATATACACCAGCAGCACAAGAGACTTTCTTTCCTTTAGTAGCTAAAAATGTTAACATGTCCATAGTTTTGATTTCTCTCTTATTGTTTTGTTATTATTTAATAACCAGAATTTTGCTCTTGACATTCAAGTTTTGAAAATGATAACATGTATGTAATTTAGTTTTGCATTGGCATTATTTGCAATTGTTTTAATACTAGAGTTTAATTATTAATGCTTAAATTTTACTTTTATTTTTTAGTAGCTTAAAATTAAATAAAGAAGGGGGATCTGTTGGAGACGAGGTGTAAGCTGGCACAGTCCTGGCACCCGAAGGGACTGATAAGACTCAGCCCCCTACCCACACAGTTTTCCCAGGCTTGTTTGGATGGCGATTATCAGTAGAATGAGAGCAACCTTTCCTGGCTTACCAAGAAGTCTGTAACTATTTACTGAGACTTGCTATACTGAGAATTTGCCTTTCTGTTCTATCTCTTCCTTAGAGATTAAGAGGAACAGAGAGTACATTCTTCTTGACAGACCTCCTATTCAAGTGTTTGTGTATAAAAGGCATTACGCAGTTAATAAAGCTGCTGCAGTTGGTCAATGGATTGCAACCCTCCCGATCCCACTTTCATGTCTTTCTTTATTTTCTTAATTCCCACCTACCTACCTCAACCTGGTTCACTTGTCAGGCTGGCCCTGACACCCACTGGTTACTAACCCTAAGTAAGGACAAAGCATTTGGCCCTTCTCAGAAACCACATTATCACCCCATTCTAATGCCCTTGTGACTGACTTCCATTTTTCTCTTGCCTAGAGAATTCCTATCTCCTCATGGGCGAGGAAGAGAGGAAGTTTCTAATATCATCATTAATTTTACAAATTTAATGTTTTGAGAAAAAAATTACTTTTAGTACTTTTGAAATTCCAAAATTATATTTTCTTTCCTTAACTTCTCTGTCATAACTTTAAAAAACTATATTACAGTAACCCAACTGCACCAAGGGCAGAGGGTATGTATCATCTTCACTGATGCCTCAATAGGGGCAGAGTGGGAGCGGGGGTAGGAGGGGAGAAGTGGCCAAGGGTGGGACCCAAATAAAGAGAGAAATGTTAACCTCATCTAAGATATCAAAATATTATCAGGGTATATTTGGCTGCTCTTTTGGGCATGAGATATCTGTAAAATAAATGAAAGGGGCCTGAAGCATGAGGGTTTGCCATTCTTAGCCATGTCCTAGTCAGCTGTGAGATGAAAGAGAGGAAAAAAAAAATCAACAAAAGGTCTCCTAAAGGGGATTTATTGCTTCCATGGAGATATCCAATCAGGGCCACAAGGAATGAGGCATATCCCAGGGATTTCCATAGTAGGTAACAGTGGAGAAAAGAAAAAATGTCAAGAGTGAGGGGGAGAATTCCAAGGGTTTGTGAACTCTGAGAGGACACAGCACCTTAAGTCCCAGAGAAGAAATGGCAGGAGGGGCAGTGGAGGAGAGAAGGACTAAGATAGACTTGGCCAGCGAATAGTTCCAGGTCTCCCAGCATGTCCACTCTTCTGCTCTTAAGATTGGTAACGCACCTGCAGTAACAGGACAGACATGACATTCATGGGTCTCAAGGATCCTGTGCTATCCTCATGCTGTTTCCCAATTCTACTATAACTTTCAACCACAGCTGTGTCCACAATCTCTTCCCACTCTCCTTCCCCCTGTCCTGTGTCTCCTGGTCCCAGCTCTAACACATGGGTATCCTTACCTTTCCTCTGGAGTGTGACTCACAAGGGCCCTTGCTGTCTGGAGGCACCAGCTGGGCACAGGCCCTGGATAATGACAATGGTGCCCGTGACAATGCCCACGAGGCCCATGGCCAGCCCCATGGCGCAGACCACTGTCTCCGTCAGCTCTGACATGGGGGCTGGAATCTCGGGCTCTGTGGGAGTGAGGTGATGGGGGTCAGAATGGGGAAGACTGACTCACAGCATGTGTACAAGATTGGGTGGGAGGGGTGGTGTTGGTTCTACCAAGACTTGACTCCTGGTTGAGGGAGGATAATAAAGTCTGCCATTAGAAATCCTTGAAGTGTAGAAAAGAGGCTTTGGGCCATGAGATTTAGGAGCTAAAAGGCAGAGTGCCTGACTTGACAGAGAAAAGAAGGCACCAAAGGCGTGGGGCTCATACACACCCCAGTGCTTCAGGAGTGGCTGGTCAGCCCCCAGTGCTCCACCTTCAGTCATAGACGTCGTCAGCAGAAGGCAGGAAGGTGAAGTAACTGATCTTGAGGAAGGAATGATCCTTCTTGGACAGGAAGCTGGTTTCAGAAACACCCTGCGTGACGGAGTGCCCGTTGTTCAGCCACGAGATATTGATCACAGGAGGGAAGATGTTGTCCACGGCACAGATGAGGGTGTTGGGCTGGCCCAGCTCCACGGGAGACTTGGGAAACACAGTCACCTCAGGAACCTCTATGGTGAGGAAGCAGCACTGGGTTTAGAATCGTGGGCAGCTCTGCCCTGAGGGTCCCTGCATTCTGGAGGGAAGTCCCACCAACTCCTTCAATCAGAAAACAGAGATGCTCTTGTTCCCTCTACTTGTGAGTCGCTGTACACTGCCCGCAGGTAATCCCCACGCCCTTCTCTCTGTGGGCTCCCCGCCCAGGGGAGCCTGACTGGACAACTTGTCTGAGCTTTTTACCATTTCCTCTTCCCTCCCTTCCTATTTCCTGACCCTCAACAAGGTTTCAGACATTGCGAGGAGCGAGGAGTAAAATGCTGCCAGTGAGGAGCTTAATGAATAGGGCAGTCACAGGTGAGTAAGGAGCCAATGGGTGTACTGTGCTGGGTCCTCCACAAAAACCTCACCTGCCAATCAAACCTGATGCCACCCTTTCATGCTCTTGGTCTTTACAAGGGTCTGTTTTCCTCCCTCAAATTATCTTCCAGGGTTTCCTGGACACCTATGGTTCATTCTTGAGGTTTCTGCTTAGTTACCAACTTCTTAGCTAAGTCCCCTCATGAAGCATAGTTTTGACCACATTATGACCTCCAGTCCCTCCATGCAAATGTCCTCTTTGCAAGTTTATCTAGTCCTCATCCATCAAAGCCTCCTTGTCCTTGTAAGGAATCCTCTTGACTCCATTACAAACATGAATATATGTGATTATCCTTTTCATCTTCACATGTCCTGGCTGCACGCTGCTGCTGAAGGACTCACTGGGCCAGCTGGAACTACTCACTCTCAGTTTCAGACTCCCTGGGCCCACTGTCCTGTGTAGCAGCGGCCCTGCTCTGGGCACCATGTTGTCCTATCGCTAATCTGAGCTCCCTCCAGGGGCAGACAGCACGTCTCTTCATCTGAGTCCCAGCACTGAGCTCCTGGTGCTCAAACTGTAGCAAATGTCCTCGCTGTTCTCCAGGATGACAGAGATTTGGGAAGACTGACAGACACGAAGGCAGCAGCATCCTGTGAAAGTTAGACTCAGCGGTGACTGGGCTGCATTATGGCTCATGAGCCCTAAGCACTGTTGTTAGGTGAGCCTTTATTTTTCCATAAAAATATTGAATAATCATATTTTATGACCATATTGCTACAAAGGCAAATATAATCCAAGCTAAATTAAAATAGTTTCTTCTACCCTAAAAATTCATTTTTTTCTTCTAAATTTAAAAGAAAGTAAAACATTGTCATGGGGCCCTACAGGCATTGCAGGCCCTTGGCTCTATGACCACTGTGGGGGTACGTGGAGCTGGACCAGGGCACTCTGCAGCGACATTGAGAAAAGGGGATTTGGACGTGCTCTGGAGCAGACAGCACTTTCCTACCAAACCAAGAAAGCCTGGGGGCAGCCATGGTTAATAATGTCGCTGAAAATCAGGGTAACCTCCAATTCACTTCCCCTTTGAACTACAGTGCTTGGTTTTCCTACTTTGCTTTTACAAACCCACTCTTCATGTCAATAAAACAGGAAAAGAGCCAGGGATGGACTTTGAAAGAAAGGAGGGTAAGGGAATGAGGAGGAGAGAGTGGAAAGTGAGCAACAGAGGTGGAGGGGCCCAGGGGAACAAACCGTGATTGGTCGCCCAATCCTCCTCTTACAGAGCCTCCTTAGATGTGGTGAAGGACAGGCCATATGAGGCTAATATAATTTAATTCACCAAGTTTTCATCATAAAGTTCTCAATTTTAAAATAAAAGTCAAGATATTCCCTGCTTTGTTAATGAAAAATTATACAGCTATACCTGTAGTAGTAGTAATTTTAAATATCATTGACATTTATTCATCTTCCTTATTTGGAAGCACACCTACTACCTATTTTATTTGATTTTCTGTAAGGTGATGCATAAGAGGTAACTGGGATTAAGTGAAAACCACGTGATAAAATGACTTGTCTGAAGGCCCTCACGGGGTGTTTTCCCACTCCCCACCCATGCCAGTTCTCAGCTTGGAAATGTATGTGAATGTGAGGCAAAGCAAAGAACCCTTCTTCATATCTGCATGTACACATAATTCACGAAACTCTTTACCGCAACGTAAACTATAGGAGAAATATAAAAAGCTCCAAAAGTTGTTCAGAAAAATTTAGGAGCAATAGTTCATGAATTTTAGTAACAAAACATCTGTTTGTGAAAACATCCTAATCTTGAGGCAATCACACATGAATGTCGTAGATCCATTTTAGAACCAGGAAGATGGCCTTGTTGCAGTGTGCAATGGCTGAGGTAGCAAAGAGACTGGGTGGGGACTCTGGTTTCCCACAGGAGGAAAAACCATAATTTTTGGATCTGCTTAATATTGAGATTGCCTTTGAGGAATCGCTACTGTTTCTATGCACATCTCTATCTTTTTTACCCTCCAACTCTGTTCCCCCAGTCCAGTCCCCACATGGCTCAGCGATGCACTCACCCACAATGTCTTCACCTCCACAGCGACTCAGCACGGTGGTGAGGGCGAGGGACCCCCAAATCAGGGCTCTGTTTAGGGTCATCCTCTTCTCAAGGTGGTCTCAGCACTTGTTGCTCTGAGTTGTAGAGCAATGGTGAGGACCAAGCTGGGGAAGAAATCTAAAAACACCCAAACCAAACCTTGCAGGTTCTGGCCAATCAGAAACCACCTCAGTTGCTGGTTGAAGAGTGTGTAACAGGAGGCCTGGCAGGGACTGGGAAATCCTGGGTTCTGAGGTTCTGATGCAGCCTCTGCTCAGAGTGGAATTCTCCGTGAAGGGAGGGAAGGTATTAAATCAGAATCTCTTCTCTGTGTGTGCATGCTGGTTCTCACAGAACCAAATAACCAAAACATGAACATTGTCTGAGCCACAAAAAATGGCCAAGCATACCTCTCTCCCAGGGAACGTGAAGGACTGCTGCTCCTTTTTATTATTTTTAATTGATTGATTTGAAAGAGAGAGAGAGAGAGAGAGAGCATAAGAGAAACATTGATTTGTTGCTCCATGTATTTATGCATTCATTGGTTGCTTCTTGCATGTGACCGGAAACTGAACCCGCAACCTTGGCATACCCAGATGAGGCTACCCGGCCAGAGCTGACTGCTGAGTCTCTACCAATGGGAGCTTTACCTTCAGTATTGTCTTCCTTCGTAGCAGGTAAAATGTATTAAGATGCCCAATTATATGTAGAACTACCTACCCCAGCACCCACTTCCTGTTAAGAACAAAGTCTCTATTTCTCAAATACTTCCCAAGATCACCTACAAGCCCAAACTCCTAGGTTAATGATCATTTTTATGTGATAGCTAGGTTATAGTCCCCAGATAGTCAATCAAACATTGATATTTTGTAGATGTGACTAAGGCCCACAATCCATTGACTGAGTGACAGAGGTCATGCTTAAGGTGACCAGACGTCCCACTTTTGGCGGGACAGTCCCGATTTTTAACAATTTGTCCCGTGTCCCGCGGCTTTTTAAAAAAGTCCCAATTTTTGGAAAGAATGCATGACAAGCTAGGGAACTGTGGGAGAACAGGAAGGGAATATACGGTTTTCGGTTTTCAGCGGCCATGTGGCTATTTAGCCAGGATATGAGTTTTATATTATTTTTGTTAATTTTATAATGTTAAACTTTAATAATAACAAATAATTGTTGAGAACTGATTATCAAGAACTGCTTATCAAAGTTCGCATTGTTGACCAGTTGTTAGAATTCGACCACCATTGTTTGGACTTAATGAACAATGGCATTTTTTGGGATTGGCAACGACGAAAACATTTTGTAATTGTCTCTCAGACGATACACATTGTACTGTGTGCTAGTAAGCTAGTTAAACAAGTGTAAGGTGACCAGACGTCCCAATTTTGGCGGGACAGTCCCAATTTTTAACAATTTGTCCCGTGTCCCGGGGTGTTTTAAAAGAACCCCCCCCCCCCCCCCCCCCCCCCCGGTCAATGGTGTCCCGCTTTACCAATGTTAAAATCTGGTCACCTTAGTCATGCTGGATAATGTGACTGAGCCGGATCCATCAGCTGAAGAGTCCCAGGCGCAGAGTGAGGCTTCCCTGAGGGAGTGGATTCCGCTCCAGCTGCAGCTGGGGCTGCTCTGGGAGTTCCAGCTGCCTTCCTGACAGTGGGCTGCCTGTGGGTCTTGGACTTGCCCAGTTCCCCACAGCTGTGTAAACTGGTCCTGCACTAATTCTCTGAACAGACGTCTCCTCCCGACTCTGCTTCTTTGGTTCCAGCACCCTCTGACCGCGATGCCTCACAATTCCCCAAAGTGAGTGTCTCCCTCACTGCGATGACATAACATCAGCTTGTTCACCACAGGTGTGCTCCCGGTGCCTTTGGCTGGGGCACTGACAGCACCCCGTTAGGTTGTTGTGAGGATATACACACACTGCCCTTGGAATGAAATCCTAGGACTCCTTAAATGCACCTGCCATGCTCCAATACCAGTCCTATTTTACCAGGAGGACCCTGCAGCAGAGAGGTGAGGTGCCCAGGCTCACACAGCTGGTCAGAGGCAGCGATAAAATGTCACAAGGCAAGCCATGAGACCTTGCTGGGAAGGGGTCTCCTTCTGCGTGGATTCAGAGTCCAGTGCGCTGAAATAATTAGGATAGATATTTAAACCTTATCATTTTTGGGGGGCTTTCTGTTGTGAACCAAGAGCTTCTACTTGAGCATCGCTGGCATGGCTCAGTGGTTGAGTGTCAACCTATGAACCAGGAGGTCACAGTTAGATTTCCAGTCAGGGCACATTCTGGGGTTGTGGCTCCATCCCCATTGGAGGGCATACAGGAGGCAGCCAATCAATGATTCTCTCTCATCATTGATGTTTCTATCTCTCTCTCTCTCTCTGAAATCAATAAAAATATATTAAAATTTATTTAGACACTACTCAGGTTGTTGTAATTAACATTTATAACAGCCTCTAAAGCCCGTGTATTTTCAAATTCTTCAAGTTCTGACTTCCAGCTACTTTCCCCGACACAGCCCTGCTTATGAAGCATTGGAGCTTCTTCTCCAAAGGTCAAGACCTCCACCACCGCCGTCGTTAAAGATGCTTCACCACAAGGCAGAGCCAGAGTGGCCAAGTACAGGGAAGACGGGCTTGTCATCAAATGAACAGATACTCAGGCGGCTTCCAATTTCATCTGCTGCGTCAGCCTGGGCAAATCCTCAAGATACAGGAGACTTAGGGTTCTGTCCTAGAATCGGGGTGAGAACTCCGATAGTTCCTATGATGACATGAAATTATAATATTTACAATTATAAGGTTCGAATACAGCACAGTGCCTGGCACAGAGCAGGTTTCCTGGATGAGAACTACTATGTAATAACAAATACCCCTAAAGGTAATGGTGTGAGAACACCATGCCTAGCCCAGCGACAGCCCTTAAGTTCTCCCTCTTGCATTGGGCCTCCTCCCTGTGGCAGTCATGTCTGTGGGCCACAGGAGCCCTGGAAATCACCCGGAAATAGGGTTTCCTTGAAGAGGTGGCATCAGGCGGATGTTTCCATGTAACAATCTACTCCAAAACGTAATGGTTTCCTCCTGGTTCCGTAAGAGTAAAGTGTGCTGGGCCCACTTGGGCAGTCTTCATGCTCTGGGCTGGGCTCAGGTGCCCTCAGCTGGGCTCCCCCAAGGTCTGCGGCCCCAAGTGGTTGAGCTGGGGCTGCCGGGCCTCCCTCAAGTGGGTTTGCTATCCAGCAGGCTGACTGAGGCTCATTCAGAAGGTGCTGGAAGGCTCCCTGGTGCCAGAGAACATCTGCAGGGCCTCTTAAGCCTAAACTAGAACCCACAGCATTGCTTCCACTCCCTCCTGTTAGTTGAAGCAAGTCCCCCACCAGCTCAGATCAGGGGGTACTTAACAGACTGCAAAGTATTCATGGCTGTTTTTGCAATTTGCACAGAGTTCTCTGGGTTTTGAGTGGATATAAATGTGTTTGGTGTGTGAGTGTCGGAGTGCCTCCGTATTTGGTATGGATCTTACTCGCCTTACTGTCTCCATTTCCCTTTATCCCCATGGAACGCCCAGCACAGCTTTCTCAAGGAAGCTGAACTCAGGTCTGCTGAGCTCCAGTGTGCACAATGTGCTCTCACACAAAGGTCTTCCATGGTCTTCCAGCTGCAAAACAGAAGCTGGGAGAACTGTAGGTCATGGGCTACCTTGTTGTGATGCAAAGGCCTGTGTACTGATGTTCGGTCACGTGGCCTCTCACAAGGATCAAGTTAAAAAAGCAGATGGGCCTTGCAAAGACAATGATTCTGATATTTAATAATGTAATTCCTACTAGCTCTTCTGTTTTTTAAAATTTAAATTCTTTATTATTTAAAGTATTACACATGTCTTCTTTTCCCTCCACTGACCTCTCTCTGGCTGCTCCCACCTTCCAGCATATACCTCACCCCGCTACTGTCTGTATCCATTGGTTATGCATATATGCATGCATACAAGTCCTTTGGTTGATCTCTTGCCCCCTCGCCCCCACCCTCACCAACCTTCCCTCTGCGGTTTGAATGTTTGTTCAATGCTTGTATGTCTCTGGATCTATTTTTGTTCATCAGTTTAAGTTGTTAATTATATTCCACACATGAGTGAGATCATGTGATAATTATCTTTCACTGACTGGCTTATTTCACATAGCATAATGCTCTCCATGTCCATCCATGCTGTTGCAAATGGTAAGAGTTCCTTCTTTTTTACTGCAGCGTAGTATTCCATTGTGTAGATGTACCACAGTTTTTTAATCCACTCATCTGCTGATGGACATTTGACTTTGTAAATTGTGCTGTTATGAACATAGGGGTGCATATATTCTTTCTAATTGGTGTTTCTGTTTTCTTAGGATATATTCCTAGGAGTGGTATTACTGGTTCAAATGGGAGTTCCATTTTTAGTTTTTTGAGGAAACTCCATACTGTTCTCCACAGTGGCTGCACCAGTCTGCATTCCCACCAGCAATGCATGAGGGTTTCTTTTCCTCTGCATCCTCGCTAGCACGTGTTGTTTGTTGATTTATTGATGATAGCCATTCTGACAGGTATGAGATGGTATCCCGTCATTTTGATTTGCATCTCTCAGATGATTAGTGACTTTGAGTATGTTTTCATATGTCTCTGGGCATTCTGTATGTTCTCTTTCAAAAAGTGTCTATTTAGGTCCTTTGCTCATTTTTTTGATTGATTGTTTATCTTCCTTTTGTTAAGTTGTATGAGTTCCCTGTGAATTTTGGAGATTAACCCCTTATCAGGTATAATATTGGCAAATATGTTCTCCCATGCAGTGGGCTCTCTTGTTGTTTTGGTAGTTTATTTTTCTGTACAGAAGCTTTTTATTTTGATGAGTCCCATTTGTTTATTTTCTTTTTAGTTTCTATTGCCCTAAGAGATGTATTAGTAAAGATATTGTTACAACATATATCTGATATTTTGTTGCCTCTGGATTTTTGTAATATTTTTATGGTTTCCCATCTTATGTTTAAGTCCTGTATCCATTTTGAGTTTTTTTTTTGTGTATGGTGTAAGTTGGTGGTCTAGTTTCATTTTTTTGCATGTTATCTGTCCAATTTTCCCAACACCATTTATTGAAGAGACTATCTTGACTCCATTGTATGCTCTTGACTCGTTTGACAAATATTAATTGAGCATAATGGCTTGTGTCGATTTCTGCATTCTCTGTTCTGTCCTATCTGTCTGTTCTAGTGCCAATACCAGGCAGTTTTGAGAACAGTGGCCTTGTAATATATCTTGGTATCTGGTATTGTGATCCCTCCAACTTTGTTCTTTCTCAGTATTGCTGTGGCTACTTGAGGTCTTTTTTTTTTATTCCATATGAAATTTAGGAGAGTTTGTTCTAGGTCTGTGAATATGCTGTTGATATTTTAATAGGGATTGAATTGAATCTATAGATTGCTTTGGATAGTATGGACGTTTTAATGATGTTGATTCTACCAATCCATGAACATAGTATATTCCTAGGTGTCATCATTTTTTTTGTTGTTGTTGCAATGGTAAATGGGATTTATTTATTTTTTATTTATATATATATTTTTTAGTTTCTCTTTCTGTGAGTTCATTGTTGGTGTATAAAAAAGCCATAGATTTCTGGGTGTTAATTTTGTGTCCTGCTACATTGTCAAATTCATTTATTAATTCTAGTAGTTTTTTTATGGAATCTTTAAGGTTTTCTATGTATCATATCATGTTATCTGCAAATAATGACAGTTTTATTTCTTCTTTTCCAATTTGGATGCCTTTTAGCTCTTCTTGTCTGATCATTAGGGCTAGCACTTTCAGAACTATATTGAACAGGAGTGGTGAAAGTGGGCATCTCTGTCTTATTTCGTTCTTAGGTAAAATGGTTTTAGTTTTTGCTCATTGAGCATGATGTTGGCTGTAGGTTTGTCATTTAAGGCTTTTATTATGTTGAGGTATGATTCCTCTATTCCCACTTTGCTGAGAGTTTTTATCAAGAAAGGGTGTTGCATTTTGTCAAATGCTTTTTCTGCATCAATTGATAAGATTATGTGATTTTTGTCTCTCTGTTTGTTTATGTGATGTATAACGTTTATTGATTTGTGGATATTGTACCTGTCTTGCATCCCCGGAATAAATCCTACTTAGTCATGGTGTATGATCTTTCTAATGTAATGCTAGATCCGATTTGCTAGAATTTTGTTGAGGATTTTAGCGTCTATGTTCATCAGAGATATTGGCCTTGATTTTCTTTCTTTGTAGTGTCTTTATTTGGTTTTGGGATTAGGGTAATGCTAGCTTCATTGAAAGTGCCTTCCTCTTGAATTTTTTTGGAGTAGTCTGAGGATAGGTTTTAGTTCTTCTTTGACCATTTGCCTTCTATAAGCATCTATAGACGAATTTTAAAATAACTTTTCGTGAGAAATTTCAACTGAAAATATTCAGGAACACCCAAATTGTGAGTAATATATTTATTTTTATAATATTCATTGCAAATTGATTTTTTTTATTAAATTCAAAATATCATGGAATGTGGGGATGGATGGTTTCCATTTTGGACTTATGGCAGTTAACTGGTTGAATGTTTGGTAAAACTTTCCTGTGAAGCCGTCAGGACTAGGGCTTTTGTTTGCTGGAAGTCTTTTTTACTACTGCTTCAATTTCATTGGTAGTTATCAGCCTATTCATGTTTTTTGATTCTTCCTGACTGAGTTTTGGAAGATTGTATTTTTCTAGGAATATGTCCATTTTATCTAGGTTGTCCAGTTTGTTGGGGTAGAGTTGTTCATAGTATTTATTTTATAATTCTTTGTATGTCTGTGGGGTTGGTTGTTAAGTCACCTCTTTCATATCTGATTTTGTTTATTTGAGTCCTCTCTCTTTGTTTCTTGGTGAGCCTGGCTAGAGGTTCATCAATCTTGCTTATTCTTTCAAAGAACCAGCTCTTTGATTTCAGGGAGAAAGGGAGAGAGAGACATTGAAACATCAATGATGAGAGAGAATCATTGATTGGGTACTTTCTCCACATCCCCTACTGGTGATCCAGCCCACAACTCAGGCATATGCCCTTGGCTGGAATCAAACTTGGTACCCTTCAGTACCAATGCTCTATCCACTGAGCCAAGCCAGGTAGGGCTACTCTCTGATCTTTATTATTTCCTTGTTTACTCTGGGCTTTTCTTGTTCCTCTCTTTCTAATTCTTTAAGTTATAGGGTTAGATAATTTATTACCAGTTTTTCTTGTTTTTCTGAGGTAGGACTGTAAACTTCCCTCTCAGGATTGTTTTCACTGTGTCTATAGATTTTTGATTATTCTGTTTTCATTGTCATTTGTTTCCAGAATGCGTTTTATTTCTTCTTTGCTCTTTCAAAACCCTGTAATTGTTTAATAGTATGCAATTTAGCCTCCAAGTGTTTAATATTTTTAATTATTTTTATTGTAGTTGATATCTAATTTTATGCCATTGTGATCTGAGAAGATGCTTGATATAATTTCAATCTTCTTGAATTTGTAAAGACTTAGCCTGTGTCCTAATATGTGGTTTATCTTTGAACATGTCCCATGTGCACTTGAGATGAATTTATTACTTTTGGGTAAAATGTTCTGAACATGTCAATTAGTTCTATCTAATCTAGACAGTAATTTAGGATTGCTGTTTCCTTGTTGATTTTTTTTTTTATATATTTTATTGATTTTTTATAGAGAGGAAGGGAGAGGGATAGAGAGTTAGAAACATCAATGAGAGAGAAACATCGATCAGCTGCCTCTTGCACACCCCCTACTTGGGATGTGCCCACAACCAAGGTACATGCCCTTGACTGGAATCGAACCTGGGACCCTTGAGTCCACAGGCCGACGCTCTATCCACTGAGCCAAACCGGTTTTGGCTGATTTTTTTTTTTTTGTCTAGAAGGTTTATCCAGTGATGTCAATGGGGTATTAATGTCCCCTACTATGATTGTATTGCTTTCAACTCTTCCTTGATATCTTCAAGAAGCTTTTTTTTTTTTTAATGTATTTGGCTGCTCCTGCATTGGGTGCATATTTGTTTACCAGAGTTATATCCTTGGTGTATCAATATCTTTAGTATTATGAAGTGGTCTTTCTTGTCTCTTGTTATGGCCTTCACTTTGAGGTCAATTTTGTTAGATATAAGTGTTGCTACTTCATTTTTTTTCATTTCTGTTTATCTGAAAAATTTCCCCCCATCCCTTTACTTGCAGTCTGTGTGAGTCCTTTGTTCTGAGCGGAGTCTCTTGTAGATAGCATATATATGGGTCCCATTTTCTTAACCATTCAGCTAACCTATGTTTTTTGATTGGAGCATTTAATCTATTTCAGTTTACGGTTATTATTGATAGGTATTTGTTTGTTGTATTTTTATTCTTTACTAGAGGCCCGGTGCACGAAATTCGTGCACAGGGGCAGCGGGGAGGGTGTCCCTCAGCCTGGCCTGCACCCTCTCCAATCTGGGACCCCTCATGGGATAACCAGCAGTTGGACATCCCTCTCACAATTCAGAACTGCTGGCTCCTAACCGCTCACCTGCCTGCCTGATTGCCCCTAACTGCTTCTGCCTACCAGCCTGATTGTCCCTAACTGCTCCCCTGCTGGCTGGATTGCCCCTAACCACCTCTGCCTTGGCCCACACCTGGTACCCAGGATTCCCTCCTCCAGCTGACCACAGGCACCCAGGATCCGGGCTTTCCTCCCTCTGGTCAGCCATAGGCGCCCAAGCTGGCTGCAGCCTCAGGGGATGGTGGACAGGGGGCTTCGCCTGTGCTGCAGCTGCAAGCGCTGGCACCTAGGACCGCAGGGTGGGCGGCTTCTTTGTCTCCCAGGCCACAGCCAGCCACAGGTGCTGGTGCCCGGGACTGCAGGGTGGGTGGCTTCTCCATCTCCCAGGCTGCAGCCAGCCTCAGGTACTGGGGCCCAGTTTCTCCATCTCCCCCAGGACGTGGGGCGGGTGGACATGGGGTGGGCGGCTTCTCCAGCTGGCTGTAGCCTGGGATCATAGGGCAGGCGGCTTCTTCGTCTCCCAGATTGCATCCACCCTCAGGTGCTGGCACCTGGTTTCTTGTCTCCCCCAGGATTGGCATCCAGCTGGCTGTGGCTTGGGATCACGGGGCAGGCGGCTTCTTCGTCTCCCAGATCGCATCCACCCTCAGGTGCTGGCACCCAGTTTCTTGTCTCCCCCAGGATGTGGGGAGGGTGGCTTCTCCAGCTGGCTGTGGCCTGAGATCACGGGGCAGGCAGCTTCTTGGTCTCTGTGGCTGCAGCCAGCCTCAGGCACTGGGGCCTGGTTTCTCCATCTCCCCAGGATGTGGGGCGGGTGGACCTGAGGCTTCTGAGGCTGGCTGCAGCCTGGGATCATGGGGCAGGCAGCTTCTTTGTCTCGCAGCCGCACCCAGCCTCAGGTGCAGGGCCCAGTTTCTCCGTCTCCCCAGGACGTGGGGCAGGCGGACTTGAGGCTTCTGAGGCTGGCTTCAGCCTGGGATCATGGGGTGGGAGGCTACTTCGTCTCCTGGCTGTACCCAGCCTCAGGTGCGGGGGCCGGTTTCTCCGTCTCCCCAGGACGTTGGGCAAGCGGACCTGAGGCTTCTGAGGCTGGCTGCCACCTGGGACCATGGGGCAGGCGGCTTCTTGGTCTCCGTGGCTGCAGCCAGCCTCAGGCGCTGACACTTGACTTCTCCGACTCCCAGAGACCGGGAGAGGCTGGTTGGCGGGGCTGCCGCCATGTTTTCAGTTTAATTGCATACTCACTCTGATTGGATGGTGGGCATGGCTGGGCGTGGCTGGTGGGCATGGCTTGTGAATGTAGCAGAGTGATGATTTGCATATTACTCTATTATTAGATAGGATGCTTGTGTTCCTTCTTCTCTTTCTATTTCTTCTTTTCACAATGGTTCCTTTAGCATTTATTGCATTGCTCTTTGGGTGGTAATAAACTCCCTTAGCTTTTCCTTGTCTGCTAAACTCCTGAGTTCACCTTTAATTTTGATTTATAGCCTTATTGGATAGAGTATTCTTAGATTCAATCCCTTGCTTCTATCACTTTGTATACTTCATTCAATTCCCTTCTGGAATGATGTGTTTCTGTTGAGAAATCATTTGATAGTCTAATGAAAGATCCTTGTAGGTAACATTATGTTTCTCGAAACCCTTAAGATTCTCTCTTTGTCATTAATGTTTGCCATTGTAATTACAACGTGTCTTGGTGTGGATCATTTTGGGTTCATCTTGTTTGGCACTCTCTGTGCTTGTGTGACTTTTTTCTTCCCCAAGTCAGGGAAGTTTTCTGTCATTTCTTCAAATAGGGTTTCTATTTTTTGCTCCTCTTCTTGACCTCTGGCAACCCTATTATGCAGATATTGCTTCATTTTATGTTGTCCCAAAGCTCCCTTGAACTATCCTCCTGCTTTTCAATTCTTTCCCCAGTTACTGTTTAGATTTGGTGTTTTTCCTACCATGTTTTCTATCTTGCTGATTTGGTTCTCCACTTTTCTAGTCTACTATTGAATCCTTCCATTGTGTTTTTATTTTTTATTTTTATTGCAGCTATATAATTCTTCATTTCCTCATGATTCTACATATGTTGTTGATTTTTTGACTGGTAGGGGGCAGTGGTGCCTACAACATATGTTATTGATTTTCTCATTAAGCTGGTTTAGGAACTTTATTACCCTTACTCTGAATTCTTTTTCTGACGTATTGCTTGCCTCTATTTCATTTAGTTCCTTTTCTGGTGATTCCTCATTTTTTTTTTCTTGTTACTTCTTCACCCCCATTTTTGCTATATCTTTCTTGCCCAGAACATCTTGCATAGGGTTTGAGAAGTTGAAGACCCTATAAGGCAAATGGTCTGGAAATTGCTAGCACAGAGTCTGGGTCTGCCTTGAGTCTCAAGCATTAATTGTCCCTGCTGAGTTGTATAACCTTCTCTCATGGATTTGGCTCTCCAGTTGTCTGCTTCAGATGCTGAGAGTGGTGGGAACATATTCACATTCCCTCTGGTGTGCGACTCTCTGTGAGAAGCCAGAGCCTTGAACTGAGCCTTGAACTGGCATGCAAATTTCTGAGCAGCCCTGGCACCCTTGGCAGGGACATGCTCTAAGTCCCTCAGACAATGCACTTGCAATGCTGTCTTGTGGCCCCTGAATGGGCACAACAGATTGCTGCATATTGCCCCAAATGCATTCCCCTGTGGTCCAGAGTGGGGCAAGTGCTAGGTTGATCTGGGTAGCTCCATCAGGACTGTCCCAGGGGCCAAGGAGGAGTGAGTGCAGGTTGCTTAGGGGTGCACAATTCTCGCTTTCCTGTGGCCCAGAGTGAGGCATATACTAGGTTGCTCCAGTCCACTCCCTCCTCCTCAGGTAGAGCAGGGGCTGGTTGCTCTGGGGCACACAAGTGGAGCATACCTTCAATCTCCTGAAAGGCCTGGTGAGGCACACCTTCAATCTCCTGAAAGGGCTGTTGAGGCACACTTTCAATCACCTGAGCTGACTATTCAGGCACACATTCACTCTTCTGAAAGGAATGCTGAGTCAACCTTCAATCTTTTGAAAGGGCTGGTGAGGAACACCTTCAATCTCCAGAGAAGACTGGTGAGGCAAAAATTCAAACTAAGAGGAATGATGAGGCACACCTACAATCTGAAAAGAGTGGTGAGACAATCCTTCAATCTCCTGAGAGGACTGATCAGGCATACATTTAATCTAAGAGAACTGTTGAGGCACAGCTTCAATCTCCTGAAAGGAGATTGATCCAAACCTTTAATCTCTTGAGAAGACAGGTGAGGAACACCTTATATCTAAGTGGATTGTTGAGGTACACCTTGAATCTCCTGAGAGGAGAGATGAAGCAAACCTTCAATCTCCCAAGCTGATTGGTAAGGCACACCTGCAATCTCTTGAGGGGATGGTGAGCCTCACATTTAATCTCCTGAGGGGACTGGTGAGGCGCACCTTCAGTCTCTGAGGGCCCCTTTGGGTGACTGAGTTCTCCACCCGTTTGATTTTCCCAGATGTGTCTGCTACAGCGACACAGTGACTGATATAGACAGCAGGCAAAAGGAGGTAAATATGTACATGGGGATCCTTGAAGAAGAGAAGAGAAGCTGCGACAATGCTGCCGTTTCATTTTCACCTGCGTTCATTGTGAAGGCGATGAGGGAGCACTCTTAAGGCCCGTGAAGAATTATTGAGCACTTGTTGATGGGACTCTCAGGAAAGGGTCCAATCGTGACAACAAAATAGAAGATGTGAGGGAGAGAACAAGGCAAAGGGCCCTGTTCTAGCTACCATGAGCCACAGAAACGGAGAAAAGGTATCGAGGAAGATTTACGCAGCAACCTCCAATGGCTATATACTAAGTGTTCTAGAAAAGGTGAATGGAATGAATCTAGAAGACTTTTTCCTGAGCTTAGGGAATACTTCAGTCTTTGGATGGATTATATTCATGCAATTTAAAGGCATCAAGGAGAATAATGGAAATATCGAGTAGTTACATATGCAGTGATGAAATTTTTTATTATAAGACCAGAAACAAAATAAAAGCAAACAATGATAAAACTCACTTTTAAGGCTACCAGAAAGAAAGTAAAAAAACTATCCCAAATAGTTCATACTATATAATAAAGAAGGAATATGCAAATTGGCCATCACTTTGTCACAAAGATGGCTGCACCCACAGCTGAGGCTAAGTTCCCAACAGGAGCCTTAACAAGCAATCAGTGGGGACCTGAGGATTCGCCCTCCCCCACTTGGCTGGGCTTGACAGGGGACCTCAACGTGCACTTCCCGTCCTGGTGCTGGGCTAGGGGACCTCAGGCTGCTCCCTCAGCCCCAGCGCCAAGCCGGGGGACCTCAGGCTGCACCCCCCTACCAGGTGGAGCTTGACAGGGGCCTTCAGGCTGTGCCCCCCACCCAGCAGGGCTTGACAGGGGACCTCAAGGTGCACTTCCTGCCCTGGTGCTGGGCTAGGGGACCTCAGGCTGCTCCCCCCACCCAGGGCCAGGCCGGGGGACCTCAGGCTGCACCCCCCCCCCACCAGGTGGGGCTTGACAGGGGACCTCAGGCCACACCCCTCACCTGGAAGGGCTTGATGTGGGACCTTAAGCCATGCACCCCACCCGGTGGGGCTTGATGGAGGACCTCAAGGTGCGCTTCCCATCCTGGTGCTGGGCTAGGGGACCTCAGGCTGCTCCCCCACCCCAGTGCCAGGCCGGGGGACATCAAGCTGTGCCCCCACCAGGTGGGGCTTGACAAGGGACTTCAGGCCATGCTCCCCACCCTGGCACCAGGCCAGGGGACCTCAGATCATACCCCTCAACCAGCAGGGCTTGACATGGGACCACAGGCTGCGCACCCCCACCCCAGCATTGGGCCACAGGACCTGAGGCTATGCCTTCCTCCCTGGCTGGGCTTGATAGGGGACATCAGGCCATGCCCCCACCCAGCAGGGCTTGATGGGGGACCTCAAGGTGCACCCCAGTGCTGGGTCAAGGGAACTCAGGCTGTGCCCCTGCCCAGCGGGGCTTGATGAGGGACCTGAGCCTGTGCCCCCTCCTGGTGCTGGGCTGGGGGACCTGAGTTTGCACCCCCCCACCTGGAGGGGCTTGATGGGGGACCTCAGGCCATGCCCCCCACCCAGCGGGGCTAGACAGAGGATCTCAGGACATGTCCCCCACATGGTGGGGCTAGACGGGGGACCTCAAGTCACACCCCCTGCCCTGATCTGGACTGGGGACCTGAGGCCATGGCCCCCATCCTGGCACCAGGCCAGGGGTCCTGAGGCCATGCTCCCTGTCCGGCAGGGCTTGACAAGTGTGGGACTGGCCAGGTCTGGATCTAGCCCAATGTGTGTGTGTGTGGGGGGGCACCAGGTATGGTTCTCACTAGATTTTGAGGTGCATGTGGGTGGGTAGAGACTTGACTCTGGGTCCCACACTGAGCCCCAGACTCTGACAGGAGAAAAGTTTTCATATACATTTTACTAATTTTCTTTCATCTCTGACACTTTTATTATAGAGAAAGGGCAAATAGCAATATTAAATTACTAGAGGCCCGGTGCATGAAATTTGTGCATGGGGGGAGGGTGTCCCTCAGCTCAGCCTGCACCCTCTCCAATCTGGGACCCCTCGAGGGATGTCCGACTGCCCATTTAGGCCCGATCCCAATAGGGCAGTCAGATATCCCTCTCACAATCCAGGACTGCTGGCTTCCAACTGCTTGCCTGCCTGCCTTCCTGATTTCCCCTAACTGCTTCTGCCTGCCAGCCTGATCACCCCCTAACCACGCCCCTGCCAGCCTGATTGATGCCTAATTACTCCTCTTCCAGCCTGTTTGCCACTAACTGCCCTCCCCTGCAGGCCTGGTCACCCCTAACTGCCCTCCCCTGCAGGCTTCATTGCCCCCAACTGCACTCCCTTGCATGCCTGGTCCCTCCCAACTGCCCTCCCCTGCTGGCCATCTTTTGGTGGCCATCTTGTGTCCACATGAGGGCAGCCATCTTTGACCACATGGGGGCAGCCATCTTGTGTGTTGGAATAATGGTCAATTTGCTTATTACTCTTTTATTAGATAGGATAGAGGCCTGGTGCATGGGTGGGGGGCAGCTGGTTTGCTCTGAAGGTTGTCCCAGATCAGGGTGGGGGTTCCCTTGAGGCATGGGGTGGCCTGGGTGAGGAGCCTGTGGTGGTTTGCAGGCAGGCCATGCCCACCGGTGACCCAAGCAGAGGCCCTTGTATCTGGGATTTATTTATCTTCTATAATTGAAACTTTATAGCCTTGAGTGGAGTTCAAGGCTGGGCCAGGGTGTGCGGGGAGCTTGGCTTCCTCTATTGCCATGGGAAACCCAAGCCTCTAGCTCGCTCCGTGGCCACAGCCATCTTGGTTGGGTTAATTTGCATACACACTCCTGATTGGCTTGTGCACGTGGCTTGTGGGTGTACTGGAGGTATGCTCAATTTGCATATTTCTCTTTTATTAGATAGGATTTCATCTAATTAATCCCCTTTTAATGTGCATGAATTTCATGCACCGGGTTGGGTCACTAGTTATACATAAAAGGACAGGAGGAAGACAGGAAACAGAGTTCATATCTGAAATGTTAGATGCTGGGAAAGAAATGGAAAATAAAGGAGGCTAACTGAACGCAGGAAGCTGGGTGTTTTGCTGGAAAGGCAGAGTGGGAGAAGTGGTTTGGGAGATGGAAGAGAGATAAGGGAGAGGATAAAATTGCAGCAAAAGCACAAGCAGTAATGAGGATGCTAGCAATCTCTGTGTGGATGATAAAAAATTCTAATTGTACACTCTCAAAGGACTAAATTATGTTTCAAAAAATTTCGGAGTTATATTTTGTCTTCCTTTTGATGTACAATGGTGCTAAAACACATTCCTTCTACTGGAAGTTCAAGATCCCTCTTTGCAGCTGTAAGGGTATTACCTGGGTGACATTCACCAGCAGGAGGAGACACTGCACTTTCCCTTCTCTCTCCCTCTCACATCTGGACTGGGAGATGCCAGCATTCCTTCTAGAGCAGTGGTTCTCAACCTTCCTAATGCTGTGACCCTTTAATACAGTTCCTCATGTTGTGGTGACCCCCAACCATAAAATTATTTTCGTTGCTACTTCATAACTGTAATTTTGCTACTGTTAATGAATCATAATGTAAATATCTGTGTTTTCCAATGGTCTTAGGCGACTCCTGTGAAAGGGTCGTTCAACCCCCAAAGGGGTTGTGACCCACAGGTTGAGAACCGCTGTTCTAGAGGGTGGCAGGCAGCCCACCCAGCTCTAACTTCCCTGACTGTTCCTTCCTTGTTTCCAAAATGTGATGCAACCTGACATGTCTTTAGGGATGTTTGAGAAGCAAAGAAGCATGAAATGGAACAGATCCTAACGCCTGCTTTTGCCTGGAGTCCAAGGAGCTTGGTGTTTTACATGTTCTAACAGGTAATACATTAATACTACAAACCCGCAGGCTCCAAGCACCTTCCCTGCCTGCACTCTGGAGCAGGCCACTGTCCTTCCCATGAGCTTTGGTGGTTCCCTGCCACCATCTAGTGCCTTCTTCATGCCTCAGAGTGACACTTTACTCTTTATTTAAAGATAGTCAGGAGAATATATGCATATAATTTAAAAATTGAATAATTGTATTTAATAAAACCATAAAAGCTCCTTACATCCTGCCAAACAGGAGCCCTTAATTCCAATGAAACACACGCACACATACAATCAAGGAAGTATCCATACATTTTTATTCTATGAGATGATTTTAACATGAACAGACCCTGAATTATGTCAAAAATGTTTTGTTTTGTTTTGGGTGGGGGGGTAGAATTTAAGGATCAATGGATTTTTTAAGAATTAAAATCATTCACCGTTTGTTCACTGACCTAAAGAAAATTAAGTTAGAAATCAATTCAAAAATATATTACTAAATATTTGTAAACTTACATACTTCTGAGTAAAACATGGGTTAGAGGAGACAGTAGAAGCGGACTTAGAAAGCATTTTGAGGCGAATGAAAGAGAACACAATGGGTCACAATTTATGCAGTGCATCAGAAGCAGGGCTCCAATGGACAATGACAGCACAAATGCTTATACTAGAAATGAGGAAAAATCTCAAATCAGTGCACTGAGATTCTTCCTTAAGACCTGGAAAATTGGTCCTAGCTGGTTTTGCTCAGTGGATAGAGTGTTGGACTGCAGACTGAAGGGTCTCGGGTTTGATTCCAGTCAAGGGCCTGTACCTCAGTTGCAGGCTCAATTCCCACTCCTGGTCAAGCAACCAATCGATGTGTCTCTTTCACATTGATGTTTCTGTGTCTCTATCTCCCCTTTCACTCTCTCTAAAAATGAATGGAAAAATGTCCCTGGTGAGGGTTAACAACAACAACAACAACAACAACAACAACAAAGAACAAGAACCTGTAAAATTGAATAGAAACATAAGCCCAAATTAAGCAGAAGAAAGAAAATATAGAGTAGAAATCAATGGTATGAAAATCAGAAAAATAATAGAGGAAACCAATGAAACACAATATAATTCTTTGAGAAGGTCACTAAAATTGGCAAACCTCCAGTGAGATTGATCAGGAAAGAGAGAAAATACAATTTACAAATACCAAGAATGAGAGAATGCCATCCTATCTAATAAAAGAGTAATATGCAAATTGACCGTCACTCCAACACACAAGATGGCTGCCCCCATGTGGTCAAAGATGGCTACCACCATGTGGATACAATGTAGGGAGTTGTTATAGGGTTAAGCCTCAGACTGACCTGATGGCAAAGTCGCAAACAAGTCCCGGCTTGGAGGGCACAGCCCTCTAAGCATAATTAAGCTTGATCTTGTGACTGCTCCCTAGATCTTTCCTGGGTAGCTAACGGACAGTGGGAGGTGCAGCAAGTGCTGCCAAAACAAGTGAAACTTACAAGAACATTGTAAATTACATTCTTTACCTCTGACTATAAAATAAAGCATCAGCTTGCAATCTGGATCTGTTCTGTGGCCTCAGCCAGGCACAGAAGATCCACCTAGACTCAGCTTATTCTCTTTATTTTTTTTTCTTCATCCTTCACCTGCCCTCCCTCAGGCTTGCTGAACCCTTGGCTGTGCTGGTGCGGGGCAAGTGGCACCCAACATAGTGCTGAGTTCAGCCCAAGTGGCACTCAATGCAGACCTGAGTGTGAGGGAACTGCAATTGTCAGGTAAAAGGAGGCCTCAAGGCGTGGGCATGCAGTAAGTAAGCTAGGGGTGTAGTACTAGCTGAGTGTAAAACATGGGAAATTCAGAATCGAAGGGAAAGAATGTATATGTATCCATGCTTAATGCTGTGCTACAAACAAGGGGCTGTTGTGTGAGGTATGAACAGCTTTTTGATTTTTTGGATTTTGTGAGTAAAACCTGCCCATGGTTTTCTGAGGATGAAAAGGTAAATATAGAAGTATGGGAGAAGGTAGGAAAACAACTTCATGATCATTATATAGCTGAAGGTCCAGAGGAAATGCGTGCCTCTACTTTCAGTCTGTGGTCCCTGATTCGGGACTTCCTAGAGCCCACTCCAGAAAGGGAGTGGAGGAATGTGGCAGGGGAATCAAGATAGATAGGGGAAGGTTGCCAAAGGCTTCGGACTCCACCATTGGCGTCTCCGCAGCCTCCTCCAGTCCCTGAGGCTACAGCTCCTGTGGGAGAGAGCCCTCCGATGATGAGCTTTCTCTCAAATATGAACGAGGATTGGAGGAAGCAAGGGAACAGCGCTGGTGGGTTTGGGATGATGAGGGTGGAGATATTCTAAAGTATTGCTTCAGGGCATGGCCAATAGTCCTACCTTATGTCAGGATTTTGTGGCTGCAGCCATACATCCTATAAGGAAAAAATATCCCGAGGCTTATATTATTCATTATATGGATGACATTCTCTTAGCTCATAAAAATGAAATGAATCTAAATAATATCTATATAGATTTGCAGGATTCTCTGCAATGTGCTGGATTATGCATAGCACCCGAAAAAAGTTCAAAAGACATTTACTTTTTCTTATCTTGGCAGCATTATTGAGGGAAAAACAATAAAACCTCAGAAAATTCAAATTCGGACTGACACTTTACTTACATTAAATGACTTCCAAAAATTATTAGGAGATATTAACTGGGTTCGACCTGCTTTAAAATTAACCACTGATTACTTAAGCCCTTTATTTATTTCATACTAGTGGCCCGGTGCATGAAATTGAAAGGGAATTAATTAAAGGAAATATTTTAATATTGCTATTTTGCCCTTTCCCTATAATAAAAGTGTGAGAGATAAAAGGAAATGAGTAAAATGTATATGAAAATAATACATAATTTTATTAATAAATAAACAACAAAATTATATAACAACAATAACAAATTCATGATATAAAAACAACATTGATGCAAATAATGACTGATAAAGTGATTAAACTTATTCTAATATCTCCCTGTATACCACATTAAGAGAGAAAAGACTTTCAGAGTGCTTGACTAATTTCCTTGGGATAAAGTATTTACAACTTTAACTTTAATGTCACATGCTCTTGGAACTCGAGAGAAAGCAACATATAACTGACCATGTGCGAAAACGGGTTCAGGTAGGAGTATTACTACACTGTCTAGAGTTTGTCCTTGTGATTTATTAATAGTCATTGCAAATGCTGGCATCATGAGAAACTGTCATCGAATTAATTTAAATGGGTGGCCAGTGTCAGATGGGGACAAATCAATTCTTGGAATCAGAACAACCTCCCCCTCTACAGATCCTGTTAATACGTCAGCTTTGATAATGTTAGGTCGTAATCTTTTGATAATAAATCTGGTACCATTACAAAGACCCCACTTACTATTAAGATTTCTCAATAGCATGATGATTGCACCTACTTTCAATTTTAATTTATGACATGGCATTCCTGAAGGAGTAATACTATTAAGAAATTCAATAGGAAAATTTTCCTTTTCAGCATCATCTGTTGAGTCAATGGAATCATCACTCAAATAGATGTGAAAATCTCCATCAAGTATATCCAACATTTCTTCATTTAATTTTTGAACATGCTCATTTTTTTGGACAAAGAATCGCATGTTTAGATATATTTTTAATATTATCTATAGATATACTATTTCCAAAGGTGGCTTCAATAATAGATCCATTACAAATCATTTCATGGGGAATTTCAATAATATCCATTCCTAAATGAAAACTGCTATCAAGTTTGCCATCTCCAAGTTTTACTAGCCATTCGCCATAAGCAGAATCCTCTGACCTCATATTTGTTTTAAAAGACAACTTTCTGAAACATCTTCAAACATCACAGTGCTTTAAACTCATTTGTACTATGGCTGATCACATAGCATGCGGCACAAAATTGAGACATTGTCGAAAATCCCCTCTGAGAAGGAGAACTTTTCCACCAAATGCAACATTCAAATTCATAATTTCTCTTAGTAATCTGTCTATGGCATTTATAGCATGACTGGATGCCATGGTGCATTAATCAATAATAAGAAGTTGGGCCTTTTTAATGGTTTTAGCAACTTCGCTCTTTATATCAAGTCTAGAAATTGAAGTTTCATTTAATGGAATTGGTAATTTATATTGGGAATGAAAGGTTCTTCCACAAAGAAGTAAATTTGCAGCAATTCCTGTAGATGCTGCGGGTAAAACAGTACCACCACGACCTCTAATACAATGTATTAAAACTTTATACAGATATGTTTTTCCACTACCACCTGGACCATCTAAGAAAAAACATTTAGGGTGTACAGTTTGATTTTCGATGGCTGAAGTTATAGTCTGAAAGGCTGACAACTGTTCATCATTCAGAGAATTGATCAAAACCTCTGCCTGTTGTTGCTTGTACAATTCATCACATGTATTTGCATTCATTAATAAAGAATAGTCTGGAAGTTTGAAATGTGAACATTTCATTCCATACAATGTGAATACCTCCTGAATTTCGTGAAGGGCATGCATTTCACAGTTCACACAGGCACCTTCTCTCCAGTGCAATTTCCAACAGAAATCTTTAATAAAATGAGATTTATCCTCATCCCATAATTTGTCTGCAGCAGGACATCCAAACACACATATGTATGTAAAAAGTTGCTATAGTTGTTTGGGCATATTAAGGATGATTGCATCGTCAGTCATATCTTTTCAGATAGTGCCGTCAAGTAATAATCCTTGCTGTTTAGCAGCTTCATGAAATGTATCCTAAGTTACACCTCCTACAGTTCGCAGATCCTCAAAACGTAGCGCACCTTTGACACGCAGAAGCAAAAGTCTAAGGTAATATCGTTCTGGTTCTCTAAAGCTCACAGTGAACAGTCTACCTAATATTTTATTCCCACCCTTTCGGCTTTTTATCCACAAAGAATTATTGAACACATAATGTTGTGGAATCTCCCAATAATAATAATTATGTGCATCGGTGTCTTCTCTATTCAATGAGAACCAAGCCATCAAAGTTGAGTTATGTATTTTAGCCCTATCTAAAACTTCAGCAAAATCATCGGCATGAAAATACAAATTTTGATCATTTGGCAAATGAATAGCTAATCTTATGATTGCATGAGATTGGTCATGCATTCGCATTGCAAAAAGTCTCCAAACAGCCTCAGGAGTACTCACATACCTGGAGTCAATGAAGTCCTGTACTTCGTCATGATTGACAATATTTTTTTCAGAAATTTGAATATTTGCACAATCATGACCTTTATAGATGTATTTAAATAGATATTTGACACTTCTAATTGATGCACAGACTTCAACATTTATATGACAGTTATATTTGAGGCACAAATACGGGTTATAAGGGACAATCCAAATATCATCGACAATTTTATTTCCAATAGAAATGGTACTACCAGATCTTTGTTTGTATTTTGGATATCCATCAATATTTCCAATGGTCACATTTTGAAATTCTTTCGGGTATCCCTTTGAACATTTTTCATTTTCCATACATCTACTATTTGGATTTCGCATTCCACATGGTCCATGTACCATATTTGATTTTACAATTTGAAAAAGTCGAGGACACTGGTCCTCATCTGGAATTTCTGCCTTAACTATACAGTCAATGTCATCTTTGAACGTAATTTGGACTCACTATCTAATATCAATAATATGTGAGCATGAGGCAGTCCGCGTTTCTGAAATTCAATGACATGAATCTTAGCTATTACTTTGTCAAATAAATGCAATTTACATACATCATTTAAAAGAGTGTTCAGCTTAATATTAAAAACTCTGGCTACCAAGTCAGGTCTGTTTTCAACTTTTGGCCAGCGTTGTAAATTGTTTGTAATGTCTGCCCATTTGGGGTTGCATGTCATGGTTATAAATAAATCTGGCTTGCCATACTTCGTTACAATTGCCATAGCATCCTGATATCATTGCTGCATATTTCTGGGACTACCCTAAAAATATGATGGAAGTATTATCATTTTACCAATCGGTACATTGTCATTTTCAGATCTAGATTTGAGATAATATATCAAACCACTATATTTTTCAACTCTCAAGTTAGATTGGTTTGCTTTAATGAAATTTATCTGACTGGCCTCCATTTTTTAATATAAATCCACAATAAACTGTTGAGTTAATTTTCCTGCATTTAAAATAGGATTGAACGTGTCCCTCACAGAGAGATGAAATCCATAATACTGCATTTGTGTGACTTGTGTCCTTACATTTTGTCTGGTATTATTGTTGAGTACACTGTTGTCTCTGAGTCTTAATGCAATATCTGTTTCCCAGCCTTTTTCACCATGTGGAAAAAGAATAGGATATGTCATTGCATCTAATGTAGGAAACAGGATACTGATTTGTTTCATTTAGTGGCACTTGGATTATTGGGATCTGGTTTACAATGAATGAGCAAGTCCCTTTCAAAAGGAGGTTCTCCATCTTCGTTTCTGAATATGACAGCAACCTCGGTTACACGGGGAGAATTATATCTACCTGGGTCACTATTACGATCATATTTAATTGCCATAGTTACTTCCGTGGGAGCTATATCTTTTGCTGCTGCTTCAGATTGGGCTTCCTTTTCTACCTCATGTAGCATCTTGTATGATTTTGTTAATTCATTTATTTCATGCATGAGGTTGTTGATATAGATCATGAATCTTTCTGAGCACCCCTGGTTTTTCTGGCATTGCTAATCTTTTACTTGTAGCTTCGGCTATATCCAAAATATAGAGTTGAGCAAACTTCTGAGAAACACCATCCAAAAGATGTAAAGTTCCAGTACGGTGATAAACTTGTCTGTGTATTCTAAACAGTATATCCTGATGGCGAGGCAATATTTGCACCCATGAAAGCAAAAATAAAAGACTATTTATGGATCAAATATTTTCCATAAAATATTTACTGTTAGAATCTTGGTTTGTCATTAATCTTTTTAAATATGCCGGGTAATCTGGAAAATGTACATCATTTGGACAGACTTTCCCTTTGCTACAACATCAGGTAAATTTACCATTGGATGGTTTTTCATTAGAGAAATTTAGTGATAGGCAAAATTCACATCTAAGAGTCATTCCACCACAACTATGTTTGAGAATTGCATCCTCATGTACTTGATTTTCGCTAAGAAGGCAGTTCCTACCTGTATTGTTAGTACTTGTTGATGACTGTTCTCTAGACATATTCTGTCTTCACCACTGCCATCTTTCAACTTGAAAGGCACATTGGTCTTTAGACATTTTCTGTCGATGATGCTGGTGTTTTTTGGCTTCAGAGCGACGTTTTCCCAATAGCTGCTCTTCAGATACATTCTGTCGCAGGCGTCGCCTTCTTTCAAGGTCGGACGCATATTGCTCTTCAGACATTTTTTTGTCAATAATGTCAGCATCTTTCTGTTGCAGAGCTATGTTGTATCAACAGTTTTTCTTTGGACATAGTCCCACCTCCCTACTGCCATGATCTGAGATACAGGTGAATGAGAGTCTTGACTATCAGGCCTTTGAGCTGTGTGGCCAATGGCTGATTCTGGCTGTTTCTGTGGGGGTGGGACTTCCTCTATCTGTTGTCAGTTTCCACAGCTGGGATGTGGAAGCTGGGGCTCCAGAGGGAGCAATGCCCTCTAAGTCACCAGCTTTCTCACTCTGCTCAACCCCACAGGCGAGACTTGGCAGGGGCTGCCAGGACCCTGCAGCTTAGATCCCACTGGCAGTGTGGGGTGCTGCCCCTGCCACCTGCCCCGTCCCCCATCGTGGCTTGGATCCAGCCCAGTGGCATCAGGCACTGCCCCATGCCGCCTGCCCGGGTCCATGATCATGGCTTGGATCCAGCCAGCAACGTAGGGCGCTGCCTCTGCAACCTGCCCGGTCCCCCATTTTGGCTTGGATCCAGCCCGATGGCATCGGACACTGTTCCACGCTGCTTGCCCAGTCCCATATCGTGGCTTGGACCTGGGCAGGTGGCCCGATCACGGCTTGGATCCAGCTGGTGGTGTAGGGCTCTGCCCTTCGCCACCTGCCCGGTCCCCCATATTGGCTTGGATCCAGCCAGCTACATCAGGCGCTGCCCCATGCCACCTGCCCGGGTCCATGATCATGGCTTGGATCCAGCTGGCAGCATAGGGCGTTGCCCCACTCTGCTTGCCCAGTTCCCCATCGCGGCTTGGACCTGGCTGGCGGCGGCAGCATTGGGCGCTGCCCCCACCCCCCACTGCCTGCGTATGCAAATTTACTCGCCATCTTTGCTGGGCTAATTTGCATAGCACCCCTGATTGGCTATAGGCATAGCAGAGGTATGGTCAATTAGCATATTACTCTTTTATTAGATAGGATACTAAGGGGTGATTCATCTCTGTCATCCCCACGCTGCTTGACAGAGGAAGCCAAGACAGCCTTACATAAAATTGAGGATGCCTTAAGTTCAGCACAACTTACTAGAATTTATTACTCCTTTCCCTTACAGGTTTTAATTTTCCCTATGACACATACACCCACTGGGGTCATATGGCAAGCTCCTGGAGTTGTTGAATGGCTATATTTGGCTCATTCTCCAACTAAGGTATTAACTTCTTTCCATGATTTGGTTTCCCAGCTAATAGCTCAAGCCTGCCTTCGAACAGGCCAATTAATGGGCCGAGACCCTGACCTTATTGTAGTGCCATTTACAGCTATACTACTACTGCAGCAGAGGTGCAAAGGTCCTTCAAACCCCTTATATTTCAGCACAACAGGTAGAAATACAAGCTCTTACCTATGCCTTGACAGATTTTGCTACAGAGCCTTTTAACCTATATAGTGATAGTGCCTACGTGGTAAGTATGGCCAAACTAATTGAAACGGCTACTATAGGGCACACTAATTCAGAGGAACTCTTTTATTTATTTTTCAACCTTCAAAAAGTCATTAGAGAATGACAATTTCCTTGCTTTATTGGTCATATCCGATCTCATTCAGGTCTCCCTTGTCCATTAGCTATAGGCAAGAGGCTGTAGGCTATTACAGCTATAGGCTGTAATGAAAGAGGCTACCCCATTTTCACTTGCCCAGTCCTCCCATGCTTTGCATCATCAAAATGCTGCTGCCTTATGCAAACAATTCTGTATTTCTAGGAAGCAAACTCGTCAAATTTGTTAAGCAGTGGTCTCAGTGTGTAATTCATTTCCCTGTACAATTGTTGGGGGTTAATCCTAGGGGTCTTAAACCTAATAAAATTTGGCAAATGGATGTCACCCACATACCAGAATTTGGTAAGCATAGATGGGTACATGTTAATGTAGATACCTGCTCCCGCTTTATCTTTGCAACTTCCCAAATGGGAGAGAGTGCCAAGCATATAACTAATCATTGCCTAGCTGCCTTTGGATACTAGCTCCTCCCTTAGAGCTAAAGACACACAATGGACCCACATACACTATTTCTGCTTTTCAACATTTTTGTCAGCAATATCAAATTTGTCATAAAACTGGTATCCCTTACAACCCTCAAGATCAAGCAATAGTGGAAAGAGCAAATCGTACTCTTAAAATGCAATTACTAAAACAGGAAGGGTAGATGGAAGTTATGTGTCACCTCAAAACAAACTCAGTCATGTTCTTTATACTTTAAATTTTTTGAATTGCAATGCAAAGGGTCATACAGCAGCCAAAAGGCATCGGGCCTCCTGTACAATAGCCTCCATGGGGTTAGCCCGATAGAAGGATGAACAAACTGGACAATGGTTTGGACCAGATCCAGTAATGATGTGGGGAAGAGGTTGTGTTTGTATCTTTCCAGAAGGAGCAGCGCAGCCAATTTGAGTGCCAGAGTGTTATGTACGTTCACCACAATGGACCCAAAGAAGCTCCTTGTCTCATCATTCAAAAGACAGAGGGTTGCGCCGATGACAGCAAAGTGGAAAAGGAAGATGACAAAGGCTATGCAAGAGACCAAGGTGCCAACATGGGGTCAGCTGAAGAAGTTAACAACTGAGGTCCAGCAGATGGCAGAAAAGCAGGAAGTGGAAGCTACTCCCTCAACCATGTTTTTGGCCATGCTAGCATTGCTTAGCTGCCAGTCTTATGCAAACTCTTGTGCAGCCAAGTCCGAGGACTCTTGAGTAAATCAGCAAAAGAAACTTTCATTTAGTAGAAAAATGTTACTGTAGTTTGTTTGATTTCTCTATTATTGTAGTGTTGCATTGGCATTGTTTTATTAATAACCATGTCTGGTTTTTACACTGGCATTGTTTTATTTTGGGTTTTGCATTGGCATTGTTTTGTTAATGTTTTAATAGTCAGAACTTTGTTCTTGATGTTTAAGTTTTACTTCCATTATTAGTAGCTTAAAATTAAAAGAAGGGTGGGATGTAGGGAGCAGTTATAGGGTTAAGCCTCGGACTGACCTGCTGGCAAAGTCTCAAACAAGTAATTAAGCTTGATCTTGTGACTGCTCCCTAGGTATTTCCTGGGTAGCTAATGGGCTGTGGGAGGGGCAGCAAGTGGTGCCAAAACAAGTGAAACTTACAAGAACATTGTAAATTACCTTCTTTACCTCTGACTATAAAATAAAGCATCAGCTTGTGGTCTGGATCTGTTCTGTGGCCTCAGCCAGGCACAGAAGATCCACCTAGACCCAGCTTATTCTCTTTGTCTGTTTTTTCTTCATCCTTTACTGGTCCTCCCTCAGGCTCACTGAAACCTTGGCTGTGCTGGCGTGGCACACACAAGATGGCCACCACAAGATGGCCAGCAGGGAGGGCAGATGGGAGGGACCAGGCCTTCAAGGGAGGGCAGTTGGGGGCGATCAAGCCTGCAGGGGAGGGCAGTTAGGGGAAATCAGGCTGGCAGGGGAGTGATTAGGGGGTGATCAGGCTGGCAGGCAAAAGCGGTTAGGGGCAATCAGGAAGACAAGAAGGCTGGCAGGTGAGCAGTTGGGAGCCAGCAGTCCTGGATTGTGATAGGGATGTCCGACTGCCCTGGATCGGGCCTAAATGGGCAGTTGGACATCCCTCGAGGGATCCCAGATTGGAGAGAGTGCAGGCTGGGCTGAGGGACATCCCCTCCATGCATGAATTTAGTGCACCAGGTCTCTAGTTAAAATCACAATAAAATAAAATATGAAAAACTTTATTCTTATACTTTGGATCACAGAGGAATGGAAAAACTCCTTGAAAAATACAAACTACCAAAGGTCAGTAAAGAAAATGGAATGACTCCAAACAGCCCTGTATCTAATACAGAAATTGAAGATTTGCAGCTGAAAACCTCTCAAAAAGCATATGCCAGGCTCAGGTGTTTTCATCGGTAAACTCTTCCAAGCATTTAGTGAAGATGTAACGCCAGTACATAAGTTGTTCCAAGAATATACAAGGCGGGGGAATACATCTCAACTCATTCTCATTATCCTTATGAGAGAAGTTAACTTGAAATGCAGGCAGACAGGGCAGGCGTCCCGTGGGAAACAAAGGCGGGTGGAACATAGGCAGGGCAGACACGGAAGTCCAAGCACCCTAATCACAGGAACCAACCACACAAGAATAATAAAATGTTTCTGGACTCAAAGTGGGAGCATGGGAAAACAAGGGGGGGAGGAGGGTCTTGCAGCAATAAGGCCAACTGATGCATAGAAACAGAGGAAGTTCTGCACAGGAACAGAGAAAGGACACAGAAATAGGGAAATTTCAAGCCCGTTGATGAGCAGGAACAGTTGAGGGAATTAATCAGGTGATGACAGGAATAGACATAGAGCAGGCTTGTAGCAAACATAGACCCTGGGCCATAGGCTTTAACAGACAGACCATTATTGCCCTCCTCCTTCCCACTGGGGAGTCTGAATCTGTTTGTAATAAATTTTCCATATTTTTGCTTAAATATTCTAGTCCATGGAGCTAATTCTTTGGCCCCTCAAGACACGTCCCTGGAGAAAACTGTCAGCTCATGGTTCTGGTTATCACTTGCACTCAAATCAAAGATTAGAAATCAAAGAAATAAAAACTACAGACCAATATCCCCCATAAGCATAGATGCAAACATTCTTAACATAATTTTTAGCAAATTAAACCCAACTTTGTAAAAAGAATGATACAGCATGACCAAGTGGAGTATGTACAAGGAATACAAAGTTGCTTTAGCATTGGAAAACCAATCAATGTAATTCACCATATTTTCAGATGAAAACACACCCAAAAATATTTGGCTTAAATAATGCAAAAATGTATTTGACAAACACTCATGACAGAAATGTTCAGGATGCTAGGAATAGAACACACTTTCCCAGTCTGAGAATTGGATCTAAGAAAAGCCTAAAGCTACTATGAAACTTACTGGTGAAAGAATGAATGCTTTCCCTCTAAGATTCAGACCAAGGCAAACTTTTCTGCTCTCACCACTTGTAGTCACTATAATACAGAAGGTGCCCCAGCTGGTTTGGCTCAGTGGATGGAGCATCAGCCTGTGGACTGAAGGGTCCTGGGTTTTATTCCAGTCAAGGGCACATGCCCGGGTTGTGGGCTTGATCCCCAGTAGGGGGCATGCAGGAGGCAGCCGATCAATGAATCACCCTCATCATTGATGTTTTTATCTCTCTATCCATCTGCCTTCCTCCCTGAAATCAATAAAAATATACTTTAAAAAAAATACAGAAGGTAGGCCCAGTGTAAAAAGCAAGAAAACTAAATAAGGGTCATGCTAATTGAAAAAAACAAAACAAAATAAAACTGTCTTTATTATAGACTAGGGACCCAGTGAACGAAATTCATGCACTGGGGGAGGGGTCCCTCAGCCCAGCCTGCCCCCTCTCACATACTGGGAGCCCTCAGGGGATGTCCTACTGATGGCTTAGGCCCGCTCCCCATTGGGAGCAGACCTAAGCCGCAGTCTGGCCTCCCTTTGCAGGAGGTGATCGGGCTGATCAGGGGAAGGCGCCAGCCCCATCACCTCACTGCTGCAGCCACTGCCAGTCACCGCAGCCGCCAAGGTATTTTCATCAACATGGACTCCAGTCCCTTCACCATGAAAAAATGACAACTTTCTTTAGGCATTTTCAAGATGTGTCTTTCATATGATATAACATTTTTTTCTTTATTTGTATTTTTATCATCACCTGAGGATATGTTTCCATTGATTTTTTTCCCCTTCCCTCTGATCCCACGCTCGGCCCCTGCCCCCCCCCACCCTCTCTGATTGCCATCTCAGGCTGCCCAGGCTTTAGGCTTGGGCAGGGCCCTGCCCCCGCCCCTCCTATCGCAGGCTCAGCCCCTTCCCAAGCCTAAAGCCTCCGCCCCTCCAATGGCCAGCTGGGAGTGACCTGGGTGCTGAAGAGGTTCCCAGAACCCAGGTATGTATGCAAATTAACCGCCATCTCTGTTGGGTTAATTTGCATACTCACTCTGATTGGCTGTGGGCATAGCAGAGGTACGGTCAATTTACATGTTTCTCTATTATTAGGTAAGATAACAATTGATATTATGATGTGGGCATTAGCTAACTGTTTTGGTAAAGGGCCCGATAGTAAACATTCTAGGCTTCATTATTTAAGAGGCAAAAGCAAGGATATTATGCAGATACTTATATAAAGCAACTGAAAATGCAAACCTTTAAAGATGTAAAACCATTTTTAGCCCATAAATCACACAGAAACAATGGTTTGCTGGTTTTGGCTCACTGGCCATAGTTTGTAAATTCCTATAATAGAACATTTTATGGACTCTTAAAAAAATTCGGTAAAAGCAGAAATTTGATCTAGCAAGGTAGTAGGATTATCAATTTTATTTCTATACTAGAGGCCTGGTGCATGAAATTCGTGCAAGTGGCAGGGGGGGGCTGTGTACCTCAGCCCAGCCTGCACCTTCTCCAATCGGGGACCCCTCGAGGGATGTCTGACTCCCCGTTTAGGCCCAATCCCAATAGGATCTCTTATTCTACACTTAATATATACCAGGCATTGCATTAGTACTGAGAACACAGAGATGTCCATGCAGACTTTGCTCTGAGGGAACTGCCTAAGAGCTTAATCAGCAGCAACAATACTAATTTGTTACCACACAAAAATTAACAGTTAAAACTATAAAAATTCAATAAGAAAACATATGAGAAAACCCAAGTGCCCTCAGGATTGTCAAAAACTTTGTAATTAACAAACAAAAATCATAATCTGCAAAGGAAAAAATGAATAAGTTGGACTATATAAAAATTAAAAACTTTTGTTTTACAAAAATATGATTATAAAAATAAAATGATAGCCACAAAGTGGGAACATGTTTTGAAATATCTGACAAAAAGAATGTTTATTTTTAATATATAAATGACATATAATTCAATAATAAGAGGGAAAAAATTCAATTAAAAATGGTCAAAAAACTTGAACAGACACTTTCATGAAAGAAGACATACAGTCCTGGCTGGTTTTTCTCAATGGTTAGAGCATCAGTCTGTGGACTGAAGGGTCTTGGGTTTGATTCTGGTCAAGGGCACATACCTTTGTTACAGGCTCAATCCCCTGCCCCCATTGGGGCATGTGTGGGAGACAAGCATCGATGTGTCTCTCTCACATCAATGTTTCTCTCTGTCTTTTCCCCACTCTTCCATTCTCTTTAAAAATCAATGGGAGCCCTAACTGGTTTGGCTCACTGGATAGAGCATTGGCCTTTGGACTTAAAGGTCCCAGGTTCAGTTCCGGTTGGGGGCATGTACCTTGGTTGCGGGCACATCCCCAGTGGGAGGGGTGCAGGAGGCAGCTGATTGATGTTTCTCTCCCATCAATGTTTCTAACTCTCTATCCCTCTCCCTTCCTCTCTGTAAAAAAATCAATAAAATATATTTTAAAAAATAAATGGGAAACATATCCTTGAGTGAGGATTAACAACAACAACAAAAAGATACACAGATGGAAAAAGATGCTCAACAGGAGAGAAATGCAAATTAAATTCACAAGGAGATGCCACTACATTCTTACTAGAAAGTCTTAAATTAAAAAGACTGACCATACCAAAAGTTGTCAAAGATGTGAAACAACTAAATTTCTCTCACACTGTTGGTGGAACTGTACAATGTACCAAAATCCTTTGGCGATATTATATGTAATTTGACAGTTTTTTAAAAAGCTAAATAGCCTGGCCAGTGCAGCTCAGTAGTTGAGCATCAACTTTTGAACCAGGAGGTCATGGCTCTATTCCTGGTCAGGGCACATGCCCGGATTGCGGGCTTGATCCTAGGTGGAGGGCATACAGATGGCAGCCCATCAATGATTTTATCTCATCATTGATGTTTCTATCTGTCCCTCTCCTTTCTCCTCTGAAATAAATAAAAGTATATTTTTTAAAAGTTAAAACATGCCCTATTTTTTAAAGCATTACATTCCTAGGTATTTGTCCCAAAGAAGAGGAAAGACTTGTACAGAATGTCCATAGAAGATTTATTTGTAATAGCCTCAAACTGGAAACAATACTAGTATGTAGATGATGAAATACCACTCAACAATCAAAAGGAAGAAATCATTGATATGATTCAACATGGTTGAATCTCAAAATAATTATGAAGAATGAAAAAAGACAGGAAAAAGATTACTTGTATGATTTAATAAAATTTTATAAAATACAAACTAATTTTATATAAAAATTTTAGAAAATATAAACTGGCAGAAAGTAGTTTAGTGATTGCTTGGAGACTGGGGTGGGGTGGTTTACCTAGGGTCACAAAGAAGTTTTAGGGATGGTGGCTATGTTCACTATCTTGAGTGTGGTGATGGCCCTGTGGGTGTGTATCTATGCCACAACTCATGAAATTGTACTTTAAATGTGAGCAGTTTATTGTATGTCAATTATATATCAATAAAAGTGTAAAAAAAGGAGAAAATATAATGAGAAACCTATTATTAGATTTTCCACTTTTTTCATGATTTTATGTATTTAATTCCCTTTCCTGGTATTTTACTTATTACTATTATGAGTAAAAACTTTTTTGCAAATATATACATTTTTGTGTTTGATGACTATACCCCAATATTGTTGTCTGTATTCACTGCACTGTGCATTGGGTCTCCAGAACATATTTATTGTTCCCTAAACAGCATCTGTCCTGTTTCCCCAAATACGTGTTTCTTATTCACCTTCTCAGTGGACTAATCTTCCAGGGGCATGTGCTGCTGGCTCCCAGCTGTAGGTGAGCTCTTCCCACGGGTGTTGTGGCTGCGTAGATCCTGTGTGTCCCAGAGGTTGAGTATGGGCAAGGGCATCCCACTGGATTTGAATGACCCTCTTTCCATTGTCCAGATCCTGTTTTTAGAAAATAGCTCTATTATATTTCCAAACAATGTATTTAGAAACTTCAGAAGTATTTGTGTAACTATTGCTTCCACATAACAAGAAAAGATCTATATAGTATATAAAGAGAAAGTATGCAAATTAGGCCGGGACTCCATCACAGGTCACGAACAGACAGAAGGAGGTTGAACACAGGGGTGAGGCTCTGAGTGGATCCAGGGGGGCACTGCCCATGCCCCGATGGAGGCTTAAGCGGAGCCAGTAGGGCCCTGTCCAAGCTGTGGCAGAGGCTTGAGTGGAGCAGGGGGGGCCCTGCCCAAACCACAGCGGAAGCTTGAGCAGTCCTGGAGACAGGGGGTGTGTGCCAGCCTCGGCTTGCCAGCAGTCCTGCCTCTGTGCATGAGCTGCAAAGGAAACACCTTTTCTGACTGCTCACTCATTGGCTACGCTCCCTGTACGCCACTGGTAATGCTCTTGGTAACTTGGGTAATAAGAATCCAAAAAGGTGACCTAGGGTTTTTCTACCTAACTCCTGGAGGAAAAAACAAAGGTCCACTGCTGGAGGGCTAAGAAATGTCATATCTTGCTCTAGCCGGTTTGGCTCAGTGGATAGAGCCTCGGCCTGTGGACTGCAGGATCCAGGTTCAATTCTGGTCAAGGGCATGTACCTAGGTTACAGGCTCCTCCATTTCCAGGGCCCAGGTCAGGGCTCATGCAGGAGGCAACCAATCACAGTGTCCTTCTCACATTGATGTTTCTCTCTGTCTTTCCCTCTCTCTTCCATGCACTCTAAAAATCAATAGAAAAATATCCTCAGGTGAGGATAGAAAAAGAAAGAAAGAAAGAAATGTCATATCCTGTGAAAGACACATCTTGAAAATGCCTAAAGAAAGTTGTCATTTTTTTGTGATAAAGGAACTGGAGTCCATGTCTATGAAAACACCTTGTGGCTGTGGCAGCCAGCAGTGGCAGCAGCAGCGTGGTGATGGGTGTGGCACCTTCCTTTGATCAGCCTGGTCGCCTTCTGCAGAGGGAGGCCAGACTGCGGCTTAGGCCGTCAGTAGGACATCCCCTGAGGGCTCCCGGACTGTGAGAGGGGGCAGACTGGGCTGAAGAATCCCCCACCCAGTGCATAAATTTCATGCACCAGGCCTCTAGTTCTATAATAAAAGGAATAATCAGAGAAAAATAAAAAGTACGGTGCATTATAAAGTTAACTAGAGGCCTGGTGCACGAAATTCATGCACGGGGGGTTTGGGAGGGGGGTGTCCCTCAGCTCGGCCTGCAACAATGCCAGCATCTCTCACCCTGGCCTCTAGCCAGAGGTTCCTCCCCTCCCTCCGTGCAGCCTCTGGGAAGATGCTTGTCCTGGAGCCTCCTCAGGGTCCCGGCCGATGATGCATGGCAGCTTGGATACTCAGGGGCTTGGGCTCCCAGGTCCCGCTTCCCGGGATCCCAGGTCCCACTTCCCAGGCTCCCAGATCCTACTTCCCTGGCACCCAGGTCCCACTTCCCTGCTGGTGTGGTATGCATCAGCTGCCATGGGAGCCGTGACTCAGGAGTAGCCCCCTTGGACCGTACTACTTGTGAGCGCAGGGGGTGGGCGCAGTCACAGTGGCAGTGATTTAATGTCTGTAGCATTCCCTGCCATGGCACCACATTGGCCGTGTACACACTGCCAGCAGGGGGCTTCCAGTCTGTGACTAGGGCTGCCGGGCTGCGACTGGGGGCTGTAGGCAGAGGACCCCGGCACCCATAGGGCTCCGTCAGTGTCAGGAACTGGAAAGATCCATTTTTCTGGGTCTTCTTTCGCATTACCGTGAGCCCAGCGTTGCTCGCCCCAGCCTCAGGTCAGAGGCACCTTCTCTCCCTCCTCACAGCTGGAACACAGATGCTGGGCTCAAGTCGCCAGGGGTGACATGAGCTCAACGTCCCACACCCAGTCCTCTGGTCAGAGGTCCCTCCCCTCCCTCTGTGGGCAAAGAGCAGGCGCTGGGCTCACGTTGCCAGGGTGCCGCTGCCAGCATCTGCCCTGGCCACTATGGGTGCCGCCACTTTTGTCACGGAGTGAAGGTTAATTTGCATATTGCTCTCTTATTAGATAGGATTATAAAATGAAAATGTAAGTTCAGTAACAAAAAAACAAACCCTTTTTGGCCATTCTTGCTCCTCTATCCTTCCAGATAGTCATTTGTATTCACATGGTCAGTTTTGTATAGTCCAGTGGATTTGATTATTACTTTAAATCTTAGAATATGAGACTTCTTTCCATTAACTCTTTTTCTATATGACCTCACAGATGTTTGTAATGTTCTAATGATTCTACACATTTCTTGATATGTGCATTTTATGCACCATTTCCCCCTAGCTTCAGCTCTAGGCTTCTTGTTAGCCTTCTTAGTGAGCCAGTCTGCTGGAGACAAGTGACGCTGCCTCACATCTGCTCCTCATTGGCTGGAGAGGAAACCATATGTCCTCAAGAATAGCTCCTGTAATGTCCCTTTGTCACCAATGTCTTTGAGTGTTGGAGTAGATTTAAATGACAGAGTTTTGGGGAAGGGAAATAGTTGTAGGAAGCCTCTTTGCCTATGTGTTCGTATACCCTGTCCTGGCCTCTACAAGACTGCCCTAATCTGAGAGGGAGACAAAGGTCATCAGGAGGACGAGGGGACAGACACCACAGCAGATCTCCAAGTCACAATCAGGTCCTGGATCTTAACCTGGGGGTGGCCCTGCACCAGCAGGAATTGCAAGAATACAATCGTGCACTGCTCAACGATGAGCACACGTTCTGAGAAATGCGTTGTCAGGTGGTTGTGTGAACATCACAGAGTGCACTTACACAAACCTCCATGGGATAGCCTGTTACACACTTAGGCTGTAAGGTCTAGCCTATTGCTCTAGGCTACAAACCTGTACAGCATGTGACTGCACAAACAACATGAGATTTAATCAAGCACAAGAGAAAACTATACAACAAAGAGACACGGTAAACACAAGATGCAGCTGATACAGCATATGGTTCCACAGCCATCATTTTTTTAATAAGTAGAAAGAGTACAGTCCAAAAAGCAATAACATTGTAGTGTACTAAATATACAGCAGTCACTTACGATCATTATCAAGTGTTATGTGCTGTAGGTAATTGAATATGATACACTTTTATACGACGGGCAGTGCGGTAGGTTGGTAACACGTGAGTAATGCTCTGTGCTACAATGTTCAACCCTTCGATATTGTTAGATGATAAGAATTTTTCAGCTTTGCCATAGCCTTTGGGACTACCGTGGTACATGTGGTCTGTCATCACCTGAAAGGCATGCAGTACATGAGTAAGTGAATGTAAGTGTCAGCAGCTCACTGCATTTCCCCTTTGGGAAGTCAGGAGGCAGGTCTCACATCAAGGGGTCAAATGAACATCATTCATAAGCAGCTGTTCCTGGTCCTGGCTCTAATCAAGGACATGTTTGATGACTCTAGACTCCTTGCTGAGTAGCTGATTCTCACAGCTTTTATTTCAACCAAAGATCCCAGGAAGTGGTAGTGGATAAAAGAGAAATGGGGCTGGGCTTAGGGAATGTGCCCCAGTGTTTCCCCAACTGTCTGGAAGCGAATTCCTCTCTGAGAGAGTCTAGTGGAACAGCAGAACTCTAGTACAAAATAGCTGCTGGTCCAGTCCCCCCTCCCTTCCTATTCCTTTGAGGAGGAGACATGACCATAATCACCATTCACATTTACAGATGAGGAAACTGGTCCAGAGGAGTTAAGTAACTTGTGTGATGTCACATTAGGAAACGGTGAAACCACAAGTCAAGCGCAGGCAGTGTGGTTCCAGAGGGGCACGCTCACTGCCTCCCACAGCCCCTGGCGTCTTAGTCAATGAGATGAAGGAAGGTGGGTCTGCCTCTCTTCCTCATTTCCCCCTTATCCAGCACCAGACCTGTCTCAGGAGATGGGAATTTGTTAGGTTGTAGCTAAGTTTTTTCTGTCAGTTCCCTAAGGGGCAATGTCTGGGTGACCATGTCTGTGTTCTTAGTACTTAATATAATGCCTGGTATTGATAGGGGGGACTTACAATCTGATAAGATAGAGTATCTGAATTAATCTGAAAAATAATCGTATTATTTAAAATCTTACAACACATACACTTATGTGAATAGGGGGATAAGGTTTTTTAAAGTTTCCTTTTCAAGGCTTGTGCGAACCAATTGAGGAGGTGACTCAACTGTCAATGCAGCAAGCAGAACCTATAAGCATCGTCAGGCTGACCCATCAGGAGTCAAAACATCATCTCATCAGCATCATCTCATCGCCTGATGACTAAGGACAATAGCCGATGTCTGAGGACCTCTAGGGGTGCCTCACCCCAGTCCCTTCCCCTTTATACCTACCTTTCTGGGAGGCAGAATTTGATGCTTATAAGTGCCCTGTCTTCTTGGTTTGCTGGCCTCAATAAACACCTAATACGATTCAACCCTGCCTTCGTTATTGGACACAGTGACAGGCATCCTGAGCCCAACCGGGGGTTTTCTGGTAACAGTATCTGTTAAGTAGATGCCTAATACACAAAAATTCTTAGTTTATAAGTAAACACACACATGTAGGCATGAATGCATTGTGACAGGCACCTCTCACAGACACCAGAGGGGGGTTATCCGACAGCCCCTGAGTCAGCGGGAGTCGTGTCTTCTCACAGAAATGACTTTAAATGAGAGACTCCAGATATTTGTGCTGTGCATTTCCTTAAAGTTAATTTATTAAAAAATTAAATAAAGTGAAATTATTTAAAAAATTAAAGCATGCACCTTATTAAAGAAGCAAGGCAAGTAGCCCTATGCATCTGGCTTAGGAAGCACAGATGGGCTCTCAGCTCATCTGAAGAGCAACTGGGGTGGGGTTTTCTGCCTTATAAACCCTCCTTCCATAGGTTAAAACCCCTCTGCTAGGTATCCTGGTGCAGATGAAGTCTGAAGGTCTCCATCTTCTTTGTTATGGTCGTTCCACAATTATGAGAAGCACCTGGCAACTTGACCTTGAGAAATCCAAGACTTCTGGCTTCACTGTTAAAACAGTGGGATGTGATGGACTGCCTTCTTCTTTCCCATCTTCCCTGATTCCTCTCCTCCCCCTCTTTCCTGCCCTTTGTTCCCCCTTCCTCCCCCCCGCCCCCCGCCCAACCTCACAGCTTCTGGATGATTTGCACTAAGTGGTCTATGGTTCCTCCTCCTCCTCCTCTTCTCCTTCCTGCCTCCTGTCCTGTGTTCTTTTGTGAGAGGGAGAAATTTTAACCCTTTGTTCTCAAGATAAGGTCCTGCTATAAGCAGCCTGCAAAGCTTTTGGCTTTGTTTAATTTTCCTGCCTTAGTTTCACCATTCCAATTGTCCTGAAAATTCCTAGCTTTTCATCCTACCTAATAATAGACAAATATGCAAATTGACCATACTTCCGACACACCCACAAGCCACGCCCACAAGCCACATCCACCATCCAATCAGAGCGAGTATGCAAATTAACCCAACCAAGATGGCTACAGCCACAGAGAGCAAGGTTTCCTAGGTAACAGAGGAAGCCAAGCTTTCTGCCTGCCCTTGCCAGGCATAAGCCTCCACTCAAGCTACAAAGTTTCAATTATAGAAGGTAAACAAATTCAAACAGAAATGGCCGCAGAATGGAGCTTGAGAGAGCAGGCCAGGGTTGCCCCCGGCAACAGGGGAAGCAAAGCTTTCCGCACACCCTGGCCAGGCCCACCCACTTAAGGCAACAAAGTTTCAATTATAACCCCAACAAAAATGGCTGCCAGCCACGGAGGGAGTCCCAGGCTTGGCTCTGCTCCAGGCTACAAAGTTTCAATTGTAGAAGGAAAATAAATTCCAGATACCAGGGCCTCCGCTTGGGTTGCCAGGGGGCATGGCTGGCCTGCAAACCACCACAGGTTCCTCTCTCAGGCCGCCCCATGCCCCAAGGGAACCCCACCCTGATCAGGGACACCCTTCAGGGCAAACCAGCTGGCCCCCACCCCTGTACCAGGCCTCTATCCTATCTAATAAAAGAGTAATATGCAAATTGATCATCACTGAAACACACAATATAGCTGCCCCCATGTGGTCAAAGATCCTGCCCCCATGTGAACACAAGATGGCCACCACAAGATGGCCAGCAGGATAGGGCAGTTGGGAGGCACCCGGCCTGCAAGGGAGGGCAGTTGAGAAGGACCAAGCCTGCAAGGGAGGGCAGTTGAGAGGGACCAGGCCTGCAAGGAAGGGCAGTTTTGGAGGTGATCAACCCTGCAGGAGAGGGCAGTTAGGGGTGACCAGGCTGGCAGAGGAGGGAAGTTGGGGGTAAACAGGCTGGCAGGAGGGGCAGTTGGGGGTGACCAGACCAGCAGAGGTGGCAGTTAGGGGTGATCAGGAAGGCAGGCAGGCAGGCAGATGAGCAGTTAGGAGCCAATGGTCCTGGATTGTGAGAGGGATGCCCGACTACCAGTTTAGGACCCATTCCCAGGATTGGGCCTAAACCAGCAGTCAAACATCTCCCGAGGGGTCCCGGATTGGAAAGGGTGCAGGCTGGGCTGAGGGGACCCCCTTCCGCCATGCACAAATTTTTTGCACCAGGCCTCTAGTTGTTCTATAACAGTATGAATGTATCCTGTACAGAATCTGCACAGATTAGAAACCGAAAACTATCTTTATTTTAGGTGGATGTTTTATGAACCCCTATCCTTCATGGCTTTTAAGACTTGTCTCCTCACACCGAGACCATTAACTGTGGTCACTGCAGGTGGAGCAAGGCAGAGCAGTACTGCACAGATGTGTTGGATGCTTATGACAAGTCCCTCCTCCCTGGGAGATGCCCTGTGCTGCTCAGCTGACCCATCTCACACCCAAAACCCATCTATGGCTCAAGGTTTAGAGCATGGAAAATGTGAGAGCTTGGTCTCTTTCCTTCTTTTTGGTGAAGCATGATATTAAGTCATTGTTTTAATTATTTGAGATAAACCTTTGTTTTAAAGTATTACATTGTATGCGAGGAAAATGAGAGTGATGACAAAGACTATGTAAAAAGATTGAAAAGTGGGTTTAGCAAATCAAATGGAATTGAAAACTGCAAATGAGTTGCCTTACGGTAGGGGGAGCCACAAGCCTGGTGGCGTGAACAAGGTGTAGACTAGGCATAGTTGGTTACTCAACCTCAGTGCCACATGTTGTGGTGACTTCACTTAATGGCTGGGATTTTAAAGCCAATCACAGTAGACCTGTCAGTCCCTATTGAGATGTGGAGGAGAAAACGAGATTAGCTTCTCTGTATTTTAAGTCCTTGAGTGACAGTTTATTCCTTCTATCTTCAAAGATAGAAATCTACACTAATAAAAAAGAAAGATTCAAATTGACTGTATCTCCGTCATGTCCACCAGCCAATCATGAGTGAGTATGCAAATTAACCCAACAAAGAAGGTGGGTTAATTTGCATACGTAGGCACCAAGCAGCCTGGGTCCTGGGAACATCCTCAGGACCCAGCCGCTCCAAGCCTCTAGGCCTGTGCATAGGCCCTGAGTGGCTGGGGTCCCAGAATGCCCCTGGCCAGGAGTGGCCTACAGAAGGCAGCGCCAAGCGGCCCAGGTCCCAGGATGAGCAGCCCAGGGTGCCAAGTGGGCCAGGTCCCGGGGCAAGCAGCCAGGGGTGCCAAGCAGGTTGGGTCCCGGGACAAGAAGCTGGGGGCGCCAAGTGGTCTGGGTCCTGGGACAAGTGGCCAGGGGCCCCAAGTGCAAGTGGCTGCAGGGTGGGGTGGGACCTTCCACTGCATTGCCATGGCAATGTGGCAGAAGTTCCAGCCTTGTGGCCATTTGTGCGTGTGCCTGAACCAAGCAGCCCGGGTCCCAGGATGAGTGGCCAGGGGTGCCAAGCAGCCTGGGTCCACACCCCCCAGCCTGGCAGACCCAGCAGTGATCATGGGGCCTCCGGGCTTGGGGGCATGCCCCCGGTGGCCGCAGCACACCCCTAGCTCAGTGGAAACAACGCAGGGGATCCTGTGCACATGAGCTACAGAGGAAACATCTTTTCTTTTTAAAAATAAATATATTTTATTGATTTTTTGTAGAGAAGAGGGGAGAGGGATAGACTGTCAGAAACATCGATGAGAGAGAAACATTGATCAGCTGCCTCCTGCACACTCCCCACTGGGGATATGCCTGCAACCAAGGTACATGCCCTTACAGGGAATCAAACCTGGTACCCTTCAGTCTGCAGGCCAACACTACCCACTGAGCCAAACCAGTTCAAGCATAAACACCTTTTCTGACCACTCATTGGCTAAGCTCCCTGTACACCACCACTCGCAATGTTCTTAGTAACTTGGGTTATAAGAATCCAAGAAAGTTAGCTAGGGGTTTTCCACCACACTTCTGAGAAAAAAACAAAGGTCCACTGCTGGAGGTGCTAAGAAATGTCATATCCTGCCCTAGCCGGTTTGGCTCCATGGATAGAGCCTCAGCCTGCTGACCACAGGGTACAGGTTCAATCCTGATCAAGGGCAAGTACCTAGGTTATAGGCTCCTCCCTGGCCAGGGCCCAGGTCAGGGCTCATGCAGGAGGCAACCAATCAAAGTGTCCCTCTCACATTGATGTTTCTCTCTGCCTCTCCCTAGCTCTCTCTTCCACACTCTCTAAAAAGCAATGGAAACATATCCTTAGGTGAGGATAAAAGAAAGAAAGAAAGAAAGAAAGAAAGAAAGAAAGAAAGAAAGAAAGAAAGAAAGAAAGAAAAAGAAAGAAAGAAAGAAAGAAAGAAAAGAAAGAAAGAAAGAAAGAAAGAAAGAAGGAAGGAAGAAAGAAAGAAAGAAAGAAAGAAAGAAAGAAAGAAAGATAGAAAGGAAGGAAGATAGAAGGAAGGAAGGAAGGAAGGCCGGAAAGAAGGAAGGAAGGAAGGAAGGAAGGAAGGAAGGAAGAGAGAAAGAAATATCATATCTTATGAAAGACACATCTTGGAAATGCCTAAAGAAAGTTGTCATTTTTTCATGGTGAAGGGCCTGGAGTCCGTGTTGATGAAAACACCTTGGCGGCTGCAGTGTCTGATAGTGGCTGCAGCAGTGGGGTGATGGGGCTGGCACCTTCCCCTGATCAGCCCAGTCGCCTCCCACAGAGGGAGGCCAGATTATGGCTTAGGTCCATTCCAAATGGGGAGCGGGCCGAAGCCATCAGTATGACATCCCCTGAGGGCTCCCAGTCTGTGAGAGGGGGCAGGCTGGGCTGAGGGACCCCCCCCCCCCCAGTGCATGAATTTTTTGCACTGGGCCCCTAGTGTAGACATATAACTAGAAAATTGTTTAGAGGCTTGAAATCATAAAAATAGGCTAATGTGTAACTACTTTTTAATTTAACATTTGATAAATAATTTTATTTTGTCATTGAAGTTCCTTCTAAAACATTGTTTTGAAGATCTATATATAATTTTGCCATAATTCACTTAGTCCTTGAAAATTTGGGGTACTTATAGGAGCTAATAGAAAGCATCTTTATTGAATGGTTGGTCCTCAACTCCCCTCCAGTCCCTATAATAGAACACTAGAGGCCCGGTGCATGAAATTTGTGCAGGGTGTGTGTGTCCCTCAGCCCAGCCTGCACCCTCTCCAATCTGGGACATACCTCTCACAATCCAGGACTGCTGGCTCCCAACTACTCACCTGCCTATCTTCCTGATTGTCCCTAACCGCTTCTGCCTGCCAGACTGATCACCCCCTAACCACTCCCCTGCCAGCCTGATTGATGTCTAACTGCTCCCCTGCCAGCCTGTTTGCCCCTAACTTCCCTCCCCTGCAGGCCTGGTCCCCGCAACTGCCCTTCCCTGCAGGCCTGGTCACCCCCAACCTCCCTCCTCTGCCAGCCTGGTCATCCCAAACTGCCCTTCCCTGCAGGCTTGATCACTCCCAACTGCCCTCCCTTGCGGTCATGGTCCCTCCCAACTGCCCTCCCCTGCTGGCCATCTTGTGTCCACATGGGGACAGGATCTTTGACCACATGGGGGCAGCCATCTTGTGTGTTGCAGTGCTGGTCAATCTGCATATTACTCTTATTAGATAGGATAGAGACCTGGTACAGGGGTGGGGGCCAGCTGGTTTCCCCTGAAGGGTGTCCCGGATCAGGGTGGGGGTTCCCTTGGGGCATGGGGCGGCCTGGGCGAGGGGCCTGTGGTGGTTTGCAGGCTGGCCATGCACCCAGTGACCCAAGCAGAGGCCCTGGCATCTGGGATTTATTTATCTTCTGCAATTGAAACTTTGTAGCCTGGAGTGAAGCCAAACTTTCTGCTTGCTTCGTGGTGGCAGCCATTTTTGTTGGGGTTTATTTATCTTCTATAATTGAAACTTGGTAGCCTTAAGTGGAGGCCAAGGCAGGGCAAGGCTGCAGAAGCTTGGCTTCCTCCATCGCCGGGGGCAACCCTAGCCCCCTGCTCTCTCCAGCTCTGTGGCTGCCGCCATTTTTGTTGGGATTTATTTATCTTGGACTAAAGATGAGAGTGAGTAACACACCAAGTAGTAGGATCATTCAAAGTCTTTGCACTTCATGTGTGTGTGTAGGAGAGAGGAAAGAGGGTTGGGAGACATTTGACTCTGTAAAAACAGCCAGGCTTCTACTGGAAATCGTCCTGAAATCCAGTCAGTGCTTGACAAGCTTCTTTCCAATTCACCCTTGTTTCTGAGTTTCTGAAAAATAGGAGAAACCACTCAAATGACTGATTTGAATTTGCTTTACGCCATTCTCCCCCTCCAACCTGTGACCCTCTTTCTCCCAGGTTCCATGGTCACCACACCCTGTTGTTGTATTACCCTTCCATTTGATCCCCCACCCTCTCTGACTTGTTCAGTGCCCGCAGCAGCTGATCCCTGTGGAATTACCTCCTGGCTCCTGGCTTGCTCTGAGCAATGAAGAGGTCATCAGGGGGTTGGGGGAAGGGAGGAAAGTGGGCTAGCCTTTTCCACCACACTAAAAGGTCAGGTGCGTTACCTGCTCGTCCTCTCTGCACAGTCCTCTGCCTCTAGGGCCCTTTTATCACCCTCTTCCCTCATCTCTTCAAGGTTGAGGGATGTACCAGTGCCCCCGCTCTCCCTAGCTCAGGATTTCCCTCTGTCCCTATGTTTTGTCTGTGCTCTTATGATGAGATCTTTTTAAATTTTTATTAAAAATTTTAGATTCTATTAAAATCTGCTCAAATGAATCAATTTGAGCCTGTAATTTTTTCCCTACGAGGCAAGCAATTTTATTTTCAAGGGCAAATGGAAAATATTTGTGGCTTGCAGGCTATATATTTTCTGTCACAGCTACACAGTTCTGCTGTTGAGATGGCAAAGCTGCCATAGACAATACATAAGTAAGCCAGCAATGTGTCCCTGTAACGTCTCACTCACAAAACAGGTGGCAGGCCCACGGTCTGTGGTTTGCAGACCCTGGTTAAGACTTCAAAAAGTTATGCATCTAAAACTTAAAAGTGTGTCATGCCCTGCTGGTGTAGCTCAGTGGTTGAGTGTTGACCTATGAACCAGGAGGTCACGGTTTAATTCACGGTCAGGGCAAATACCCAGCTTGCAGGCTAAACCCCCAGTGTTGGGTGTGCAAGAGGCAGCCAATCAATGATTCTCTCTAATCATTGATGTTTTCTCTCTCTCTCTCTCTCTCTCTCTCTCTCTCTCTCTCTCTCTCTCTCTCTCTCTGAAACCAATAAAATACATTTAAATACAGTTTTGTTAAAAACAAAGTGTATCATGTCTGTAGCCATACAGTGTGAATAGAAGAAAAACAGGAGGAAATATCCTTCCAATATTTGAAAACTATTGTCTGATTCGGCAATGTAATTGCTCATGTCATTGACAAATGAGCAAAGTTCTGACATCTCTTTGTGGCTTCACTTTCCATACTTATTAATGTAGGTGAAACTATTTGTCCCATTGGCAAAAATGAGACTATAAGGACTTGACTTTCTACTTCTGCAGAAATACCAAAGTAATAAATTAACCTGAAAACTGGTCCAGGATCATGAAATTTCTGCAACTATAATAGCAGAAAAAGAGCCATTGTCGGGGGTATTTTCAAAACAAGGGGCAAGAGAAAAATCAAAGCCCCAAGAAAAATAAGAAGACAGTAATAAGTACAAACCCCAAAGCATGAAACACATAGAATAACCACAAGGAGACAAATGAAGAGACGCTGGTCAAAGTGGTCCTGAGACTGAAATATTTGATAAATCCTTCTACTCACAGACGCAGCTCTCATAGACAAAGTGGAAAGGGGCTAAGAAACAAAAAAGGGGCTGCAGGTGGGCATATGCTAGCAATAACAAAGACTCCGTGTGGAACACTATTCCCCACTCTCACCTGGCTGCACTAGCAGGCTCAGTGTCTCCTGGTCACCTAGAGGCAGAGGGTAACCCAGGCACAACATTTTGTTTTAATTTAATAAATCTTTATTGTTTAGATTATTACAATTGTATCTCCCTCCTCCCCCCCGCCATAGCTCCCCTCCACCCGGTTCCCACCCTACCCTCTGCCCTTACCTCCCTTCCACTGTCCTCATCCATAGGTGTATGATTTTTGTCTAGTCTCTTCCCACACCCCTCATACCCTTTCCCCGCTGAGAATTATCAATCCACTCCCATTCTATGCCCCTGATTCTATTATATTCACCAGTTTATTCTGTTCCTCAAATTTTTAATTCACTTGATTTTTAGATTCACTTGTTGATAGATATGTATTTGTTGGTCATAATTTTTATCTTTATTTTTTTCTTCTTCTTTCTCTTCTTAAAGAATACCTTTCAGCATTTCATATAATACTGGTTTGGTGGTAATGAACTCCTTTAGCTTTTCTCTTGTCTGTGAAGCTTTTTATCTGACCTTCAATTTGAATGATAGCTTTGCTGGGTAGAGTAATCTTGGTTGTAGGTTCTTGCTATTCATCACTTTGAATATTTCTGGCCTGCATAGTTTCTGTTGAGAAATCAGCTGACAATCGTATGGGTGCTCCCTTGTAGGTAATTAACTGTTTTTCTCTTGCTGCTTGTAAGATTCTCTCTTTGTTTTTTGCCCTTGGCATTTTAATTATGATGTGTCTTGGTGTGGTCCTCTTTGGATTTCTTTTGTTTGGGGTTCTCTGCGCTTCCTGGACTTGTAAGTCTATTTCTTTCACCAGTTGGGGGAAGTTTTCGGTCCTTATTTCTTCAAATAGGCTTTCAGTATCTTGCTCTCTATCTTCTTTACCCCCATAATTCTGATGTTGGTATGCTTGAAGTTGTCCCAGAGGCTTCTTATGCTATCTTCAAATTTTTGGATTCTTTTTTCTTTCCCGGTTGAGTGTTTTTTGCTTCCTTGTATTTCAAATCTTTGACTTGATTCTTGCGTTCCTCTAGTCTACTGTTGGGTCTGTGTGTAATATTTTTTTCTTTCAGTCAGTGTATGCTTAATTTCTAGTTGGTCCTTTTTCATATCCTTGAGGGTCTTGTTGAATTTATCAGTCTTTTCTAGGAAATTCTTAGAAAAACCTTATAACTGTGGTTTTGAACTCTATATCCAGATGTTTGTTTTCCTCCATTTCTTTCTTTTGTGACCTGTTTCTTTGTCTCTGCATTTTCGCTGCTTCCCTGAGTTGGTAGGGTGGCTTTGTGTGCTAGGTGTCCTATATGGGCCAGTGGGTTGGCCTCCCAGTTACCTGAGGTGGACACTCTTGATGTACCCCTTTGTGGACTGTGTGTACAGCCTTGTTGTAGTGAAGTCTTGATTGTTGTTGGTGTCACTGGGAGGAATTGACCCCCAGGCCAATTGGCTGTGAGGATCCGCTGTGTCTATAAATGGAAGAACTGCTTCACTGGAGACACGCTTATGGGGCAGGACTTGCTTCAGTGGGACTTTGGTGCTTAAATGTGTCTGCCTCTGGAATGTGTCACTTATGGATGTGAGTAGTTGAAATCTGGTGTTGTCTCACACTGACCACTAGATACACTAGCTTCTGGATCTCCAATGGGGTGCAGGTCAGCTACTGTCTGAGGCCACCCAACAGGCGCTACAGTGAGAACTACAGTTTTTTCCTCTTTGCTTGGGGTTTGGAAGTTTTGGAGCTGTCTGACCAGAGCTTCAGTTTGTTAGCTTAAGCTGTGATAGGGCAGTCCATTTATATGCATAAGCCACTGTGGGAGCTTGGGTGGGTTTGTAGATTGTGCAGGGCAAGGTCTCAGGGAGTCACTAGGCTAGGGCGTGGTAAACAGTGATGGCTACCAGTCAGCTGTCTCTGTGTCTCCGCGTTTCCAAGTCCCAGTGCCCCACGCCCCAGCGCAGTAAACAATAATTGCTGGGTGCACCTCTGCAAGAAAGTCTCCCTCACTTTCTGACCCAATGGCAGACAGTCCAGCTTCTCCCTATAGGAGTTTGGGTCCCCAGCATCTCCCCAGAAACTGGAGGTCAGAGAAATTGGGAGCTTGTCTCCCTTTGGGTTGAAAGAAGCAGCGCACCCAGTCGCCTGCCACCAGCCCGATTTATGCACCTCCATACCTCAGTTTTTCAGCACTTGTGCTCGTCTCAATGCTCTTTTCTCTCTTTCTAGTTGTAGAACTTCCACTCAGCCAGCTTTCTCATTGTTCTGGGTGATAGACATTTTGTCTTTCATTTGTAGTTTTGAAATTGTTGTGCTAGACAGCACTTTAGGTGTTTACCTATGCCACCATCTTGGTTTCTCACCAACATTTCTTGGGTTCCCCTTTCCACCCCAGCAGCAGGAGGCAGCCCAGGGAGGAGATCTTTCCCATTCTGGGCACCACAAAGAACAAGCAAGAAGCCTTTCAGTTGTAGGGAGCCTGTGGACCACTAAGGAAATTCCTTCCTTTCCCAGGCTGATTGACCCCATCCCCCACCGTCCACCTCCAGAGATGGCACAAGCTGGGACTGAATGGCTGCCCAGTGCTAACAACCTAAAGAAACAGACCAGGACAGCACCACAAGGGCTCTGAAAACAAAACTGTCTTTAGAACTGCAGCTCCCAAGAGTAGGCCAGGACACATGTGCTAAGCCCCAGAGTGACTGACTGCTAAAAGAAAAGACGTGAATAGGGTCCAGAATCTCCACCACAATAGCCAAAATGTCCAGCACAATAAAACATTGCTCCTGTCCTACCAAGAATCAGATGAGAATAACTTGAGTGAGAAAGACAGTCAGTTGATACCAAGATGAATTAGATGTTGGAAGTACCTGACAAATTCAATGCAGCCATCACAAAATGCTTTGCATGATCAATTATCTTAAAAGAAATGAAAATAATAAAAAAATCTAAGTAAAGAAATAAAAACTATAAAGAACAATCAAATGGAAACTATAAAACTGGAAAAGAAAATAAGTAAACTAATTGCCAGGTGGACTCAATAGTGGAGTGGAGATGACAGAGGGTAGAATCAGTGAACCTGAGGACAGATCAATAGAACCTATTCAATTTGAACAACCGAGAGATAATAGACTGGAAAAGATCTAACATCTTCATCATTGGAATCCCAGAAGAAGAGGAAAAAGAGTGTGGGGCTAAAAGGGATTCAAAGAATAATGTCTAAAACTTCCCCAGTTTTGGATAAAGACATAAAAATAAACAAAGAAAAAGACATAACCCTACAGATTTAAGAAGCTGAACAAGAGCCAAATTGGATAAACTCAAATAAAATCTATGTTCTGACACATGGATTATTAAACTTATGAAACACAAGACCAAAAAAAAAAAAATATCTTGAAGGCAGACAGAGAAGTGATACATCACCTACAGAGGACATCAAATTATGTGACTGTAGATTTCTCACCTGAAACCGTGGAGGCCAGTCAGAAGTGGCACATGCTTTTAAGTGCTGAAAGAATTGTCAGCCATGAATTCCGTATCTCTATTCTTCAGGAATGAAGGGAAATAAAGACATTCTTAGGTTAGACAAAGGAAAACTAGAAAAATGTTGTCCCAAGCAAATCTTCCCTTAAAGAATGGCTGGGGGAAGTTCCCCAAACAGAAATGCAATGATAACAGAAGAAGATTTGGGATTTCGGAAAGAAGAGAACAATAGAATGGATAGAAATAGTTGCAAATACAGTAGAATATTGTGAGTTTGATGGTTGAAGTAAAAATATAGCACCATTTGAAGTGGTAGTAAACTATGTAGAAGAAATACTTACTACAATTATATTTTAAAAGTGCCAATTTAAATAAGTGGGAAAGAAACTAGAATGTTCCATGCAGGAAGGAGAGCCGAGGCGGAATTTCTGCTTCTAGCTGGGGCTGAGTTTGAGCTTCCCTGACTTTAAGGGAGGTTGAGGAAAATGTTTCCAAACACTTGTGTCTGACAGATAAAGAGAGATGAGAGGACAGAGAATAGCTTCCCCATCACAAGCCCACCACACTGCCCTGAGAGGACTATTGTTGTCCTAGATGTGGCCACAAGGCAATAAACCTGAATGGCCATCAAAGAACTGGGGTTTAGATTTGGGAGCTGAAGGGCTGGGAGGAGGCAGCTTTATGGGGAGAGGGGAGTGCAGAGGAGAGGGAGGGAGAGAGGAACAGATGGGCAGCAACTCAACATGTAGAGTGTAAATTCTAGATTGTAGATTGGAGATGAAATTAACTTTATAAAGTATTCCAGTACATAAAATATATAAAGTATATAAAATATAAATAAGTAGAGTGCAGATGACACCAGTAATAGTACCTTCATTGTTATCTCTGTGCTGGTGAAGAGGGGCTCCTGCAGGTGTGGTTAGTACCTGCTTAGGTGTGCCTTCTCAGTGTCCTGCCAGTGAAGTTGGTTTTGGTTGAAAAAATAGCCCCCAGGTCTTCTAGTTAAATCCCTAAATCTCACCAGATCCATGTGCTTCCGTACGTCTACCTCAGAGAATCCAGTGAAAATTGCATACTTGGTTCCCTAGATATCAGTTAATAAACCATCTCATGACTCCATCAGCCACTATACACCAGACATTGTCAAGTTCCCGACTGTCACACCTCCAGGTCGTGTAATTTGATTTGAAGTGGTGAGAATTTGGACTTTGAGCTAACAAGATTTAGATGAGATATTGAGTTTTAGCTGAGCCCCTAATGGGACAGAACTTTTCCTGAAGAGAGGTTCATGTGAGGCAAGCTCTTTGTTGCCGAATTGGGATATGGGAGGGCCAGTGGGAGGATCTGAGAAGGGCCTCTAGGAGCTGGGATTGACGCCCTGCTGACAGCCAGCCTGAACCAGGACTTGACACAGCAAGGAAACCAATTCTGCTCGCAGCCAGCAAGCTTGGAAGGGGCGCCAAGCCTCAGATGAGCACTACAACTCAGCTTGTGGCTTGCTTGTGAGACACTCAGCAGGGAGCCAGCTGAGCCTTGCCTAGACTTCTGACCTAGAGAGGGTGACAATGCAGCGTGTTGTCTTCTGCAAGCTCGTACTCATTTGCATGCAGGGGTAGAAAATGAACAGTAGCTTTGCCCATTTAAGTTTTATATGCTGAAACTTAAGAACTTTTTGTATAGCTGGACTGCTTAATGATTAAGAATCATTTCAGCGCTAGCCCAGTACGGCTCATTGGATAGAGTTTCAGCCTGTGGACTAAAGGGTCCCGGGTTTGATTCCAGGCAAGGGCACATGCCTGTGTTGTGGGCTCCATCCTCAGTATGAGGCGTGCAAGTGGCAGCTGATCAATAATTCTTTCTCATCATTGATGTTTCTCTCTCTCCCTCTCCCTTCCTCCCTGAAATCAATAAAAATATGTATAAAAAAGAATCATTTCACATATTAATTTGTGATTTTTATGTAACTTGTGGTTGTACTTGTCATAATTTTTTAAATAAAAAGTTAAAAAATATAGTATAACAATGTTTTTCTTTATACTTTCTTCCCACTTTGTTATTTAAAGTCATTTCACCACTTTTAATGAAATAAATATCAAATTTTTTCTATACTTGGAGTTTCTTCTTTCACATTTGAACTTTTTAAAAGATAAGTTTTTCTTGATTTCAGAGAGAAGAAGTGAGAGTGAGAGAGAGATAGAAATATCAGAGATGAGAGAGAATCATTGATCGGCTGCCTCCTGCATGTCCCCTACTGGGGATTGAGCCTGCAACCCGGGCATGTGCCTGACTGGGAATCAAACTATAACCTCCTGGTTCATAGGTAGACAATTGACCACTGGGCCACACTGGCCGGCTACATTTGAACTTTACATTAATCTCAGTATCATCCATGTGTGTGTTTAAATATGGACTTTTTTTACTCTCCAAATAATTAACCAATTGACACAATGCTATTTATAGTAAATTTCCCTCACTCACTGAATTAAAATTTCACTTTTATTGTGCACTACATCCTTAATTTATTCATTGTGAAGGCAAGATAACTGTTCTGTCCTTGAAAGTAGTCCCAGTCTAGCATTCTTTTATTTTTTAAATAGTTCTTTATTGTTGGAAGTATTTCATATGTCTCCTTTTTTCCCCCCAGTGACCCTCTCCAGCCCCCCAACCCCCATCTCAGGCCTTTAGCATCCTATTGTCTGTGTCCTTGGTCCTGCATAGATGCATACAAGGTCTTTGATTGATTACTTCCCGCCCCCCCGCCTTCCCTCTGAGATTCCGCACTCTGTTCCATGCTTCCATGTCTCTGGATCCACTCCATTCATTAGTTTATTTTGTTACCTAGATTCCACGTATGAGTGAGATCATGTGATACTTGTCTTTCTCTGACTGACTTATTTCACTTAGCATGATACCCTCCAGGTCCCTCCATGCTGTCTCATAGGGTAAGAGATACTTCTTTTTACTGCTGAATAGTATTCCATGGTATAAGAGTACTACAGCTTTTTTTATCCAATCATCTGCTGATGGGCACTTGGGCTGTTTCCAGATCTTAGCTATTGTGAATTGTGCTGCTATGAACATAGGGGTGCATACATTCTTTCTGATTGATGCTTTGGGTTTCTTAGGATATATTCCTAGAAGTGGGATCAGTGGGTCAAATGCAGTTCCATACACAAAAATAAACTCCATACTGTTTTCCATAATGGCTGCACCAGTCTGCATTCCCACCAGCAGTGCACGAGGGTTCCCTTTTCTCCACATCCTCGCCAGCACTTGTCATTTGTTGATTTGTTGATGGTAGCCAGTGTGGCATTCTTTTAAAGAAGCAAGAATAAATTGCCCAGTATACATTAAAAAACAATTATTTATTGCAGTCTCTTGAAAAATTTCAAATTTGAATTATATTCCTGACACCAAGAAAAATGATTTAAAAGTATTTTAAACTATCTTCCTCCCTAAAATCTCACACTAGACTTTCTTCACTCCCCACAGCTTCCTCATCACGGAGCGCTTTTCCTTCCGCTCCTCCAGAGGGGCCTGATGGTCAAACACATCTCCCAGCCTCAAACACTTGTCTCCTCACCCTCACACCCCACTGAGCTCCAGTCCCCACCAGCTGCTGCCCTTCACCCCAAGCCGGATGGACTCCAGAAGAGTGAAGCGGGCCCTTCTGCCTTCCTCCTGCCAGGGAGAAACAAAGAATATAACTGACAGCACAAGAGCTTCTTAGATTTATCTCTGTCCCCCATCCCCAAATTTTCTCACGAGATTAACTGCTTCCTAGAAATACAGTAATTTATCAATATCATTGATTTTATATAAATTAGTTCTGTTCTGTGAAGCTAGTTTGATTCCAAAGTTGCCCTTTTTTGGTAACAGTATACATTTGTTTTAATTGTTTAGCTTTATAATCATTTGTAAACATCTGTTAAAACAACTCCCCCCTTTATTAATAGCTATTTTTGTACATTTATTATTCTTGAAGAAAGCAGGAACATTTTACTTATAAAACAATCTTATCGATTGTTAGATGAAAGCAACACCGAATCTATGTATCTGGTTTGGGAAACTGACACAGGCCGTCCTGTTCAAGGACAAGGTATCTATTTATGTGTAAATGCTTTCTGTCTGTAAGGCAAATTCCACTCTTTTCTGTGGATTAGACACAAGGCTGGTGGAGTTTATTGCTCTGATATTCTGTGTATGTATTGCTCTTCTAATGATTGTTTTCTGGACAGACTAAGTGGCTTCTTCTGCTGGAGACAAATGATGCTGCCTCACGTCTGCTCAGGGCCTGGAGGGGAAGCATTTACTGGGTTAAGGTAAATACTGTGTCTGTGGATCCCCCTTTACAGCAACATTCTGTATTTGGTTACTCCTGGTCTAGGAACCACTTCCTCAGCCAAGGCAGCCCCTCCTCCTCCAGGAGCCGGGCACATGACAGCAAGTGTCCTTTGTGGTCATTACTCACTGCTCACATCTGGAGTGTTTGAGCGGCCAGTTGTGTGCGTTCCCTTCCAACGAAAGCCTTTCTTACCGAAAGAAAAGGAAGTTTATATTCACTTCTCCTCACAGTAAGTTTTATTCACAAAGTACATTAGCCTGATCTACAATTAATGATTTCCCACAAGTGTGAGGAATGTGGGCAAGTATAATTTTGAAGCAATATCAGTATGAGTATAGGACAGAGTGGGCAGATTCAAACATAGCTTTCAACAAGGCAGTCTTTCTATGAGATGCGTAAAAAAAATCAAAAGCAATTTGATCGATATGGACTGGGGAGGGAGTATGTCAGTGAAAGGCCAGCTTCACGTCCCACTTAGCAAATGAAAGGCAGGGAAGCCAGGGGAAAATGCCTGGCTCTGCAAGATGGGGTGAGGAGTGGACGGGGAGGATTGATCTGGTCTGAATTCCAGACACATTCCCAGCCATCTCCCCTATCTCATGTAGGTAACAAAGCCCTTATCTACAGGGGAAGAGCATCAAATCAGAGCCAAGTGCACAGTGCCTGCCTGAGACTTGACATCAGAGAATGACACCACCCCACAGCCCACCAACATTTAACAAGCCTTTGATATTTTTTTTTAAACAGGCATTGATTAAAAAAGATGAATAAAAGTGGGTTGTAGCTGGAAGAGCTCAAAAGACAGTCTTTGCCTGGGAAGAGGCACAAAGGGAAGAGGCACAAGGTTAGGTGGGGAGACAAACACAAGTTCACTGGAGGAATCTGAAGTCACTAATGCACTGAGGCTGGCCATAACAGCAAATTCACACCAAGGTCAGTTAATGACCAGATCAATGAAACTCCCCACAATAAATCATCACCCAAGGATGTTTTTATTGATTTCAGAGAAAGACCCAGAGAGAGAAACACCGATGTGAGAGAGAAACTTTCCATCCCCTTCTGTATGCGTCCTGACTGGGCATGGAACCCATAACCTAGGTACCTGCCCTCACCAGGAATCAAACCCACACCTTTTGGTGTATGGGACATTTCAATCACCTGTGCCTCGGGGCAGGGCTCCACTTGGATAACGTAAAATGAAGATTCTTAATTACAGGACAATTTATGGAAGTGTAACTGTGTTAAGGTATGAGCAGGTCAAGGGATTTTGAGGTTCCTGGAGACTATAAAACATGGGAAGTCTTGAAGAGAGAAAGGGAGCTGGCAGGAGCTATAGTTTAGTAGGACTAGCTATTGCCAGAACAATCATGTGCCAACCAGGAAGGGGTAGAGGAGGAACACCATGTCCTTGCCTTCTTCTAGCCTTCCAGTTTCCTGATGGTACCATCCACTGGCTGAACCCAACTAAATACCAACTGGAAAGTCTAACCAAGTGATGCTATCCTTAGCTCAGAGGGCACAGAGTAGGACCAATAAGGACAGAGAATAGACCTGGTTAAGCAAACTAAAAAGAATCTGTACACTCCTTATAACCACAGGGGAAACCAACTGTAGGATGAGGCCAATGCTGGAGCCAGAAGAACAGGGAGATAAAAATAACTGGATCTGTGTTAATATGGATAAAGACTAAATCAATTGACCCTATAGACTACCCTATTTCTGGAATTTCTATTGTAAAATATTAAAAATGTCATTATTTATGAGATAGTCTCAATGTCTATTTTTATTACATGAAGGCAAAAGCATACCATCTAATATTAGAGTAATTTACCAATTGCTTGTGTATATGATTATGAAACACTTTTCTTTTGAATTTCCTCCCTCCTCCACCCTGATTCACCACAAATACAAGCCTGTTGCATAAAGCATCTTTTCAGGCTTATGTTGAGGCTTCATATGTCACCATGAACTGCAAAAAATAAAAGTAAAAATTACACATTATATATTTTTGTCAAAACCATTTTAGGTTCCTGACTACTCCACTCCTTAGAGTGCCTTGTCTTTTTCCAATTTATTACTTTATTTTCTTACCCTCTCTTCCCACTTCTGTCTCCTTTTCCGTCTATGCCTTTTATATTTCATCTTCCATAATTACATTGAAAATAAGGCCTACATTATTTTTCAGGTAATTCATATTATACATTTATGAGCAACATTCAATTAAAAAAATTTTGTTGTTGATGGTATTACAGATATCTCCCATTCTCCCCCTCCCACCTTACCCCTCTCCTCCCACCCCCTACTCACCCCCCAACCACCATGGGCCATTCACTTTTATTGGAAGGGTATTGTGATTATAACTAACTAGAGGCCAGTACACGAAATTCATGCACTCGGGGGTGTTGGGGAGGGGGTTGGTCTCACAGTATCAAGCCCCCACTGGCACCTGCAGGATGTCAGGCCTCGGCACACAGAGCTTTGGGACTTGCATCCACACCTCGCAAGCAGCATAAAGTCCCCACCCACCAGCATGCCCCTGCTGCGCATGCAGCCTCCTGGTGATCGGTTGTTATGGTGTGAGGGCATCATGACCATTAGCATATTAGCTCTTTATTATATAGGATATCTTCACTACCCCAAAACACATATGCTATATAATCTTGCTTAACGATAATTATTTCTAATTCTTACAATAACTATGCAATAAAGGTTTTGTTTTATTGCATTATAATGAGGAAAGTGAGTCTTGAAATGTTTATTTGCCCTAAAATAGTAGTTCATGAAGCTTATACTTAACCATAATGTGACAATGCACATATATTATTTGGTCCACTCTTCGGGTATATCTTTTTATTTTAATATACTTTATTGATTTATTACAGAGAGGAGGGGAGAGGGATAGAGAGTCAGAAACATGGATGAGAGAGAAACATCGATCAGCTGCCTCCTGCACACCTCCCACTGGGGATGTGCCCACAACCAAGGTACATGCCCTTGACCGGAATCGAACCCAGGACCTTTCCGTCTGCAGGCTGATAATCTATCCAATGAAGCAAACCTGTTATGGTTGGGTATATCTTTTTCATTAAATGTTTTCTTTGCCTGTTTTCTCTGAGCAGATCCGAATTCACTGAAAGAATATGCAGTGACCATGGATTGTGTGACTTTTGCCAATGTTCAGTGGTTCAGAGGACCATTCCAGGTCCAGTGAGGATGCTGAATGTTGGAGAGAAGAGTTTCTGAGAGACACCAGAGACTTCAGCTGATCTAGTTCCATATGCAGAACTGTGACCTCATTCTGGCTTCATTTTCCTCTACAGGTTAGACTATCAGAGGGGCTGAGAATAACGGTGGCTGTAGCACAACACCCACCTCACTCCCTGGCCACTCAGAACAGCATAAGTTCTCATATAGAGGATATAAGATCATTCTCACCCACATATTATTGCTGATGACACTGTTCTGCATATGCCATGACTTTGGGTGTGAGTTTAGGTGGGGCTATGATATCTGTTATACAGTTGAATATTAGAGCCTGTCTTTACTGATAAGCACATATAGAAGAAGGTGACATTATGAAGATCCCATGGAGAGATATTACAGTTTTTCTGAAGATGGTGACCACAGCAACATGGTGACCACAGATAGAAGCACAGGAAAGAATGGTCTCTGGAAATATCCCAGGAATCAAGAGGAAAACAGAAACAGAGATGAGAGAGAAATAAAAGCCAGAGGTGAGCAGGAAAGAGTGACATGTGTAGGTGAGTGCTGAGCGACCCCATCGAGGTGGGAAGTGGATGAGGAGAGTGACAGGAAGAAAGAGCCTGAAGAAATGGATCAGGAGAGAAGTCTCAATCTGTAGCAAGTCCTTAGCAGCAGCCTGGGTTCTCCTCTCTGGCCCTTGAATGATAATGAGGAGCTCTTCACAATGCCCATCAGCCTCTGCAGACTAGTGTCTCTCCCTTCTCTGAAAATGGTTGGAACAAGGGGTTCTGGGAACAGAGGTGTTGGGATTAGAAAGACACAGGGTCCAGAGGGGAGCTGCAGTGCAGATCAGAGGGGCGGGGTGAGGGTGCAGGCAGAGTTGGAACATTCAGGCATGACGTCCAGACCAGTTTTTGAGTGAACAGTGTTCCTCGGTTCTCCAGAGGGTCAAATGCTATAACCTGTCAATCTCAGGTTGCTCCTACTTGATCCTCCTTTCCAGGTTCCATTAGCCCTGTTTATCTGAATCAACATTGTAGGGCCGCTGGCATAAAGAGGGTCCGTAGGCCTACGTGGTCAGTTACTGTGAAAGGTGGCAGAGCATGGGAAGAGGAGCGATGGATGGGTAGGACTCCAGGAGGGGTCTGACACTGCGCATGCACACTGATCAGAATGGAACCAACACGTGAAAGCTCCTTGTGCTAAACCCAATTTCCTTCCTCTTTCTCTCAGGTTCCCCACGGGTCTGGGGTTTTCTTTGGAGGGTGTTATATTTGAGAAGTCGGGTCCAGGAACAAGTTCTGGATAAGAACAACTTGTGGTGGAGGTTACTGCTCACTCTCAAGGATGTCTCTTATGGGTCAGTCAGCTAAATTGCCAGAACATCCATTTAGCCCATGCATCAGTTTGATATACTGACCAGATGTAGTAAATTTAGCAATTTACCACAATTTGCTTGAGGAATAGTTTTATTGAATTCATTCATTAATTTTCTCATGAATATTAAAAATGTTAACATTTCAGAGAGAAATTTTTCAGTTTATATCTATATTGGTATCAAATCCTTTTAAAAGTTTTATTTTATAAACGTTAGCATTTTAAAGGCTCTTTGCTAATTTCTCTGCAGAATAAATTTGTTATTAGTAAATACACTAAATTTAACCAAAACATATTTTAACCATTTAAAATATTTATTCCAGTTTACATTCGAAGCATCTTAAACAACTTCTGAAATTATCAGTGAATTGTAGTTGTCCCATTTTCATTCCGTGTTTATTAATGCATTTGCTGGAAAGCTTCATGGAAGCTGAGTTTCTTGTTGGCAGAAGATGGAGCAGATTTTTAGAGAGCGAGAGAATGGGGGCCGGGGAGCAGGAGGGCTCACAGACCTCCAATTCACTGACCAACCATCAACTATGGCTTAACATATTTTAAACAAACTTTAGAAACATAAAAAAAGAAATGAATTTCAAGTACATTAATAATTTTAGTAAATTTAGTAAACTGGTCATTGGCAAATTGGTTCCCTGGTTTTTGGTGGATTGGGGTCCTCAGTGCACCTGGATCCTTTTGCATCACATAAAGGATCTGCTTCCATGTGGCTTTATGAACAGAAAAGCTTGTCATGACACTCCTCTGCTTAAATCCCCTCTTTGGTCATACTGTGAAGAAGAGTCAGGTGACTTTCAATGGTGCAAAGACCCGTACACCCGAATCCCACCCTCTAATCATACCAAACCCCATGATGTGAGTGCCCTTCCCAACCCCCCAAGCCTTGCCAAACTTCCCCGTCTGCACCCCGGTAAGTGTTCTTGCCTGAAAGGCCCTTTATCGCTGAGCCATCACCTCCTCTGAGAAGTGCACCTGAAAGTCTGTCTCAGTCCCATCATGACTTCTACACTGTCCACTCCCTGTGCTCCTCATCTGGAAAAATTATTATTCAAGAATTAATCCACAATAATCATCATCCTCTGGCCCTATGTTGCCAGCCCATTCTAAGAGAAAAGAAAGCAAACCAACAGCCACCATTACCAGTTTATAGTTTTGTGTCCTGAACCTTCAACACTGTCTTAGTCAGTGTGTATGCCATTCCTCTTAGTGGCTGGTGCAAACTTTTGTCTTTTCATTTTTCCCCACGTGTGTCTCCCCTTCCACGTGTGAACTCCTAGAAGGGAGAATCCTTGTATTTTCATCCTTGAAACCCAGGACCTTAACTCTGTAAGGGTATAAAAACATTGTACAGTACCCACCGTCTGGGGTCTGCTGAGTTTTGAGGAAGGGGATAGAACTACAGGAAACAAGACTGCATAGAGGTGTCGGAGCTGAGCCGCCTGGGACCCTGATCCTGGGTGGGGAATGCAGGGCACTCAGCCTGTGGCCGGGACAGGGCTCTTAGACATGTGGCAGCAGCTAGTGAGGAGCGGCCAGTCCCTCTTCCTCTAAATCCAGTCCAGATGGGTGAAGTCTGTCCTACTGGGCCATGTGGCTCACAAAGCTGCACTCACTGTGTTCTTCTGTCATCAATTTGTGTGTGACTCTGTGTTTTGCACTCAAGTGTCCACATTTGTGAGCCCACTGAGAGGAGGACCAGGTCTGAGAGCTGAAGTTGTCATTAAATGGCAGTTCTGTGCTGGCACTTCAGAGGGAAAGGCAGGGTGTTCATGGTCAAATGGATCTAATGTGCTTCCCCTCCCCAACCCCCGCCCCCCTTTTCTCTCTGTAATGATGGGTAAGAGGTGGGGATTAAAAATCATAGAAATTCCAATGTGAACAGAGATGAGAAATGACAAGGAGACTTGGCTGTCTTTATTCATGATGTCATCAAAGATGAACCCATACATTACGCCCAAACTCACGTGCATGTGGCTCAGCATAGATAGTAGGAACTCTTACAGGTATGTCTGCGCTCATGACTGTCCTGTGAGGTGTGTGTTCCACCTACAGATGAGGCAAAGCTGAGTCTTTCGTGGTAAAATGTTTATCTGTGGTCACTCTGCTGCTAAGTTGACTCTTCAGATTCTCTAAAACAGGCGTCCTCAATCTATGGCCCCACAGGCCACATGCGGGTGTTTTTGCCGTTTTGTTTTTTTACTTCAAAGTAAGATATGTGCAGTGTGCATAGGAATTTTTTCATAGTTTTTTTTTTTTTTTGAACTATAGTCTGGCCCTCCAACGGTCTGAGGGACAGTGAACTGGCCCCCTGTTTAAAAAGTTTGAGGACCCCTGCTCTAAAATGTGATTTTAAAGAGATAGGTTGTGTGGAGGAAGGACCTATGTTGTATGTGTCATGGGAAATGCATATAACTGGTTACCTAAGGGTTCATATGGGGACATATGTGAGTAGCTCCATAAAGATTTAGAAAAATTTAAGGATAAATCCTTGATGAATTGTAATTAAAGGGAAATAATGTTCTGGGGACAGGATTTCTATGTGACTGCTGCATTAAGGAGGCCACAGACCCTTTAAAATGAACAATGTTTCTGGTTCCTGCATGAATGCAGAATGGGTCCTGGATGGCGCTTTGGTGACAGATGGTTAGTATGTTCGTGGTGAATCCCACTGACCAGTGCAGATTCCTAGGATTCCAGAGAAGGCGGGTTCTCCCTGAACTTCCACCAGGAAGGAGTCCCCAAGCTTAACCTTCCAACTCAGGGAACAGAAGACATCACTGGGGAGTCTCCCTCCCATAACCTGGACTCATGTTAATGGCTGCTTCTTCATCACATGACTCAAACTCCCTCACCCTAAGGGCCCTGCCTCCACAGGGGCCCGGCCAGGTGGTTCAGGTGAGGTGCCGGAATCGGGATGTTGCCTTCCTCCCAGGCCAGACTAGGCCAGCAGCAGCTGCCCTGAGTACTGTATCCAGGATGGGGACAGTGCAGAGAAATCCAGAAAATGTAGAGAATGCTGACTGGGTCAGGGAAGCAGCTGGCAGAAGCCCAACCAGACCTTTCAGATGAGATTTTAGCCAATCAGAAAAAGGAGTCTAAGCTGACAACCCTGTTGTTAGTAGAGAAGTCTGTGCTAAGAGGCCTGTGAGACCGGGAATCCCCAGGCCTGAGGCTGCCTCAGCTGCAAGGCCCAGAGCAGAGCAGAACCGAGTGCACAGCCCAGGGCAGAACTGAGGGCAGGGCTGAGTAGAACTGATGGAATTCCCCCATATGAATGGAGGGAGGAGATGGGCCAGAGGCCTTCGCTGATCCTCACTTATTTCCCTCCTAAAAATCTCAAAAACAATATGTTTTAAATGAATATCACAGATTCTGAGGGACCCTGAGGTGGGGGCTTAGGGCACGGAGGCACCTTCAAGTTCCCTCTCTATTCTTCCTTGTCCCCCAACCCCATTCCAGGTCTGAGTTGAATGTTCCTCACTTATGCTTCCACCCTGACTCTGGAGTGACCCTGACCCTGACCCACCACTGCTGGTCGGAGCCCAGGGCCGATCCCCTGGCGCAGGTGCTCTGGAGCGATGCACCCAACAGAGAAAATGAGACCCACTCACAGCCTCCACGTGCCACTAATGCAACATCTTGTTGCCTCCTCCCTGCTTCTTTTACCCGGTGAATTCCTATATTCAGCTTTCAGATCCTGTCCTCAAATTTAAAGGGAGAACCTAAAATATAGGAAGGAGAGAGCGAGAGAGCGAGAGAGCGAGAGAGAGAGAGAGAGAAAGAGAGAGAGAGAGAGAGAGAAACTATCTTGTTTATTAATATTTGCCAGGCATCGTCTTAATTGCTCTATAACCATTCAGTACTACCCCTAGCCATGGGCGAGGGGAGCCTGATAAATCATACATTGATTAAAAACCACATCAATAGTTTCACCTGTGGGGTTTGATGCTCAGGGGCCCGCACAGCACAAGCTGTGAGTGTGAACACCTGCTCGCAGTCACACTGTCAGGCCCCAGGGTGCTTCCCCACATTTTTGCTCTCTGACCTGAAGCTACAGGTGCCCGTGTCCTGTTGGTGTGAATGTCGGTGGTTGTGCCTTTGCTGACATCAGATGGGCCTGCTTCATGGTCCAGGGAGGATTGAAGCAGCCGAAGAGCTTAGAAGAGAAAAACCAACTTCAATGTAGAACCCCCTCAGATATCCCACTGCAGAAGGGAGGGAGCAGGGTATTTATTCTCATCTATGCTGAGCCTGCAGATACCCCCACGGCCATTAAACCCCAGCTCTTGTGGCCTGTCCCGGTGGCTGGCTGAGACAACCTCACATGGAGAGTTTTAAGAGCTTGCAATAGGCTGCATCAAACAAACAAACAAAAAAAGAAAATTCAACTTAACTTTCAAATACGTTCATTCAAACAGCACAAATGCAGTAATTCTCCCATAAGGAAGCCTCACTGGCCAGCAGGGCTGGTGCATTTTGTGTGTGATATTCCCACCAGCCACACGTGCAGCAGAGCGGAGCACTTTGCACTCTTAGAGCAGTCACATTGCCGTGAATGTGTGTGGATGAAGGAGCAGATGTAAAATGCAGGAAACATGATCCGCATTTCCCAAAGAGAAGCCTGAGGCTGAAGGAGGTTGAGTAACTTGTTGTCTCATAAAGCGCATTCGAGGAGGAGCTGCAGCTCAAGACCATTCCTCTCACGGCTCTGCTCTTCCCACCAGGACTTCAGGCTCCGGAGTGTTTAAGATAATGAAGGGAGCATCTCCCTGACAATGATTTTCTCTCCCTGATACATGATCCCCGCTTATTTCCCTCCTAAACATCTCAAGTGTAAGGACAATAGGTTTTAACTGAATATCACAAAGATGTTTACTATTGAATCCCCTTTCTCTCTTGGTTCTCTAAGCCCCTAAGGCATTCACCTTCTATAACTGAGAGAAAGTCTTCCAATGTTCATCCAGAGCAATTCCATGCAGGCTGGGTTGCAGGCACTGGCTGAAGCACCTCCAGAGAAAGCATCTGCCCGGAGACAGATGAGGCGGGTCAGCTCCAGTGCTGATTGGCTCCTTTCCTGGGGACTCTCCAGTCCGACCCTGTGTGGCGGCTCTCAGGTTTTTATTCTCTGAAGTGGCTACATCAGTCATCAGGTGGAGCCGGGCTCACTCCCCTTACTTCTTCCTTTGTGCTCCGTCATGTCTGGGAAGCCGGCTCTGCGCCCCCTCGGAGGCCCCTGGGCAGCAGCTGTGATGGTGTGGCTGGTGGCGCTTAGGGCCCCAGTGGCTGAGGGCAGAGACTCTCCAGGTGAGTGCAGGGCAGCTGCCCCGCCAGGCCAGCCCGGGGTGGGCTCTGAGGGACCCTGGGCTGGGGGAGGGGTGGCTATGACCTGAGAACAGTCTGTGATCACACATTTCCTCTTCGGGAAAGGGAGCTGCTACCTGCTTATGTCCGCCTTCTGGTGACAAGGCGAGGACATGGCCATCTCGGGGGCTCCAGCCGGGGGGTGACCAATGGGAGGGCGGAGACTGGCCACTGCCAGTGACAGCAAAACGGTTATTTTTGAAGAAAAAGTTTCTCCAAAGAAGAGACAGCTGGGCTTGTCCCCAGGACCTTGTCTGGACTGAAGACTAAGGGGCTCTGGTTGGGAAAACGTGTGGGGCAGGTCTGTGGGGTCAGGTTTTGGGGAAAGGGCTCCCCATCCCTGAGCCTGAGGGGAGGGCTCACAGCAAACCCTGGCATCTGGGAAGCTGACCTGGAGCCACAGGCAGGGGCTCAGCCTCCTGCCAGGGACTTAGGGTCCCACAGGGAGTGGGGGGATTGAGTCTTGAGTTGATGGAGGACTGGACTGAGGAGAAAGGGGAAGTGAAGAGGGGGTGACATGCTGAGAAGCCATTTATTTCAGACAGGATCCTGTCTCCATGTAAACGCTGTCAGTCTTCCTGCCGCCCCAGTGTAGGTGTCCTGGTCTCTACACAATCACCTTTATGCTCTGGGTGCTCTGGGCAGCCCGTCCACGCTGGCCACTGGCACAGCCACCTGGGATCCAGCTGGTCTAACTGGGGAGCCTGTGCGCTTTCCATGATGAGCCTCCCCCTTTTGGGGGGTGTGGGGGGGGGGGGAGAAGGGGGGACAGGGGTCCCTTGGATCTCACTGAGTGGGGGGAAGGCTCTGTGCCAGGGAGGAGGAGCGAGAGCGAGCCTGTGGGAGGAGGACGCTGGGTCCCGGGCTTTCTGTCATTGCTTCCCGGACTCAGCCTGTGGGGACGCTGGTCTCTGAGGTCCCCGGATTCCGTGGAAAGGGGACCTCACAGGGGCGTCCTGACCGTCCTGAGGCGGCGGGGCTGTGAGATCGCGGACCGCCCTCCCAGCGGGTGTCAGGCTCAGGCGGATCCAGCCCCAGGGCGTCCAGGAGCCTCCTTCCCGTTCCCCTCAGCCGCCTCCCTACAGGGGGCAGTTCCTGGGGCCGGGGCGGGCCTGCAGGTCTCAGCGGAGGAAGGTCCCGGCGCCGGCCCGGCCGAGGCCTGACAGGCCGCTCCCCGCAGGGGACTTCGTGCACCAGTATAAGGCCCTCTGCTACTTCACCAACGGGACGGAGCGGGTGCGGTTCGTGTACAGACACATCTACAACCGGGAGGAGATCGTGCGCTTCGACAGCGACGTGGGCGAGTTCCGCGCGCTGACCCCGCTGGGGCGGCCTACCGCCAAGTACTGGAACGGCCAGAAGGACTTCCTGGAGCGGACACGGGCCGCGGTGGACACGGTGTGCAGACACAACTACCCGATGGATGAGGCCATGACCCTGCACCTGCGAGGTGAGCCCGGCCGCCCCGCCCCCGGACCAGCCTTCCTGCGCCCCGAGGGGCGGCTTCCAACCCAGCGCCCTCCTCTGAAGGGACAGGGAGTCCAGAAAGGAGGGCGGGACGGGGTGGGGACTGAGGGGGACCGAGGGGAAAGGGGGGACTGAGGGCGGGAATGAGGGGGAAAGGGGGGACTGAGGGCGGGAATGAGGGGGAAAGGGGGGATGAGGGGGACCGAGGGGAAAGGGGGGACTGAGGGCGGGAATGAGGGGGAAAGGGGGGACTGAGGGCGGGAATGAGGGGGAAAGGGGGGACTGAGGGGGAATGAGGGGGGAAAAGGGGGGACTGGGTGGGAATGAGGGGGAAAGGGGGGACTGAGGGAGGGGAAATGAGGGGGAAGGGGGAAAGGGGGGACTGAGGGCCGGAATGAGGGGAAAAGAAAAGGACTGAGGGGGGGGAATGAGGGGGAAAGGGGGGGACTGAGAGCGGGAATGAGGGGGAAAGGGGGGGACTGAGAGCAGGAATGAGGGGGAAAGGGGGGACTGAGGGTGGGAATGAGGGGGAAAGGGGGGACTGAGGGGGGGGGAAAGAATGAGGGGGGGGGGGACTGAGGGTGGGAATGAGGGGGAAAGGGGGAATGAGGGTGGGAATGAGGGGGAAAGGGGGGACTGAGGGGGGGAATGAGGGGGAAAGGGGGGACTGAGGGTGGGAATGAGGGGGAAAGGGGGGGACTGAGAGCAGGAATGAGGGGGAAAAGGGGGGACTGAGGGTGGGAATGAGGGGGAAAGGGGGGACTGAGAGCAGGAATGAGGGGGAAAGGGGGGACTGAGAGCAGGAATGAGGGGGAAAGGGGGGACTGAGGGCGGGAATGAGGGGGAAAGGGGAATGAGGGTGGGAATGAGGGGGAAAGGGGGGACTGAGGGCGGGAATGAGGGGGAAAGGGGGGACTGAGAGCAGGAATGAGGGGGAAAGGGGGGACTGAGGGCGGGAATGAGGGGGAAAGGGGGGACTGAGAGGGAATGAGGGGAAGGGGGGGACTGAGGGGGGAATGAGGGGGAAAGGGGGACTGAGAGCAGGGAGGGGAAAAGGGGGGGGGACAGAGGGGAATGAAAGGGGGGGGCAGGACTGGGGAGGGGAGGGGGCTGAGAGGAATGAGGGGGAAAGGGGGGACTGAGGGCCGGAATGAGGCGGAAAGGGGGGACAGAGGGCCGGAATGAGAGGAGAACAGAGGCGGACGGGGGCAGGGGGTAGGTGAGGCGGTAGGACTGGACTCGCCTGGGGGATGGCACCTGCACAGATCCCTCAGCCAGTCCAGTTCTCCCTGAGCCCACCAGGCATGGGGAGTGGGCCAAGGCTTTCGCTCCTCTTTCCACCCATTCTGCACCTCCCGCCTCACACTCAGGTGGGCTTGCCTCCTTGTCCCGCACTTTGCAGAAACTAACCCCGTGTCCCCATGTCCCTGTGCTCTGTGTCCCTGTGCTACCTGTCCCTCAGTCCCCCCTTTCCCCCTCATTCCCACCCTCAGTCCCCCCTTTCCCCCTCATTCCCGCCCTCAGTCCCCCCTTCCCCCCTCATTCCCACCCTCAGTCCCCCCTTTCCCCCTCATTTCCCACCCTCAGTCCCCCCTTTCCCCCTCATTCCCCACCCTCAGTCCCCCCTTTCCCCCTCATTCCCACCCTCATTCCCCTTTCCCCTCTGTCCCCCCTCAGTCCCCCCTTTCCCCCTCATTCCCCACCTCTGTCCCCCCTTTTCCCCCTCATTCCTGCTCTCAGTCCCCCCCTTTTCCCCCTCATTCCTGCTCTCTGTCCCCCCCTTTCCCCCTCATTCCTGCTCTCAGTCCCCCCTCCCCCCTTTCCCCCTCAGTGCCCCCCCTCATTCCTGCCCTCAGTCAGTCCCCTCTTTACCCTCTCATTCATTCCCGCCCTCAGTCCCCCCTTTCCCCCTCATTCCTGCCCTCCCCCAGTCCCCCCCTCATTCCCCCCTTTTCCCCCCTTTCCCCTCGGTCCCCCCTCAGTCCCCCCTTTCCCCCTCATTCCCGCCCTCAGTCCCCCCTTTCCCCCTCATTCCACCCTCAGTCCCCCATTTCCCCCTCATTCCCACCCTCAGTCCCCCCTTTCCCCCTCATTCCCACCCTCAGTCCCCTTTCCCCCCTCAGTCCCCCCTTTCCCCCTCATTCCCGCCCTCAGTCCCCCCTTTCCCCCTCATTCCTGCTCTCAGTCCCTCCTTTCCCCCTCATTCCTGCTCTCAGTACCCGCTCTCCCACTCATTCCCACCCTCAGTCCCCCTTTTCCCCCTCATTCTCAGTCCCCCCTTTCTCATTCTCTCAGTCCCCCTTTCCCCCCTCATTCCCGCCCTCAGTCCCCCTTCTCCCCCTCATTCCTCCTCTCAGTCCCCCTCTCAGCCCCCCCTCAGTCCCCCCTTTCCCCCTCATTCGCGCCCTCAGTCCCCCTTTTACCCCTCATTCCCACCCTCAGTCCCCCCCTTTCCCTCTCATTCCCGCCCTCATTCCCCCCTTCCCCCTCCCCCCGCTCTCAGTCCCCCTTCCCCCTCATTCCCACCCTCAGTCCCCCCCTTTTCCCCTCATTCCCTCCGCCCTCAGTCCCCCCTCAGTCCCCCCTCATTCCCCCCTCAGTCCCCCCCTTTCCCTCTCACCCTCATCCCCCCCCTTTCCCCCCTCATTCCCACCCTCAGTCCCCCATTTCCCCCTCATTCCCGCCCTCAGTCCCCCCTTTCCCCCTCATTCCCGTCCTCAGTCCCCCCCCCCCTCATTCCCACCCTCAGTCCACCCCCCCCTCATTCCCGCCCTCAGTCCCCCCTTTCCCCCTCATTCCCGCCCTCAGTCCCCCCTTTCCCCCCCCTCATCCCCCCCCATTCCCCACCCTCAGTCCCCCCTTTCCCCCTCATTCCCACCCTCAGTCCCCCCTTTTCCCCCTCATTCCCACCCTCAGTCCCCCCCTTTCCCCCTCATTCCCGCTCTCAGTCCCCCCTTTCCCCCTTTCCCACCTCAGTCCCCCCTTTCCCCCTCATTCCTGCTCTCAGTCCCCCCCTTTCCCCCTCATTCCTGCTCTCAGTCCCCCCTTTCCCCCTCATTCCCACCCTCAGTCCCCCCTTTCCCCCTCATTCCCGCTCTCAGTCCCCCCCTTTCCCCCTCATTCCTGCTCTCAGTCCCCCCCCCCTTTCCCCCTCATTCCCACCCTCAGTCCCCCCTTTCCCCCTCATTCCCGCCCTCAGTCCCCCCTTTCCCCCTCATTCCTCCTCAGTCCCCCCCGCCATTCCCACCCTCCCCCCTTTTCCCCCTCATTCTTGCCCTCAGTCCCCCCTCATTCCCCCCTCAGTCCCCCCTTTCCCCCCATTCTTGCTCTCAGTCCCCCCTTTCCCCCTCATTCCCACTCTCAGTCCTCCCTTTCCCCCTCATTTCCCCCTCATGTCCCTCTGCTCCATGTCCCTGTGCTCCATGTCTCTGAGCTCCGTGTCTCTGTGCCCTGTGTCCCTGTGCTCCGTGTCCCTGTGCTCCGTGTCCTTGTGCTCCGTGTCCCTGTGCTCCGCGTCCCTGTGCTCCGTGTCCCTGTGTTTTGTGTCCCTGTGCCCTGTGTCCTTCTGCTCCTGTCCCTGTGCCCTGTGTCCCTGTGCTCCGTGTCCCTGTGCCCTGTGTCCCTGTGCTCCGCGTCCCTGTGCTCCGTGTCCCTGTGCTCTGTGTCCCTGTGCTCCGTGTCCCTGTGCTCTGTGTGCCTGTGCTCCGTGTCTCTGTTATCCGTGTTTGCTCCATGTCCCTCTGCTCCATGTCCATGTGCTCCGTGTCCCTGTGCTTCGTGGCCCTCTTGTCCACGTTCCTGCGCTCCATGTCCCTATGCCCTGTGTCCCTGTCCCCCTCGTTCCCTGCCCCCATGCTGCTGTGAGCTTGTAGCAGGACCGCCTCCAGCTTAACCCGCCTGGGAGATTGGGAGCTCCACACTGCCTCCAGGGCCCTTTGCACACGTGCAATATATCACATTCATGATAGAGTATTTTGGTTCTTTTTTTTTTTTTTAATTCTTTATTGTTTAAAGTAGTGGTTCTCAACCTTCCTAATGCCACGACCCTTTAATACAGTTCCTCATGTTGTGGTGACCCCCAACCATAAAATTATTTTCGTTGCTACTTCATAACTGTAATTTTGCTACTGTTATGAATCGTAATGTAAATATCTGATATGCAGGATGTCTTAGGCAACCCCTGTGAAAGGGTCGTTTGACCCCCAAAGTGGTCGTGACCCACAGGTTGAGAACCGCTGGTTTAAAGTATTACATATAATATTACATATGTTTTCTTTTTTCCCTATTGACCTCTCCTTGGCTCCACCCCACAACCCCAACACTAACTCTAACCCTAGACCTAACCCAATGCCCCCTTCCCTCTGAAGTTTGATGGTCTGTTTGATGCTTCTCTATTTTTGTTCATCAGTTTATGTTGTTCATTATATTCCACAAATGAGTGAGATCATATGACATTTATCTTTCTCTGACTGGCTTATTTTGCTTAGCACAGTGCTCTCCAGGTCCATCCATGCTGTTGCTAATGGTAAGAGTTCTTCCTTTTTTACAGCAACATAGTATTCCATTGTGTAGATGTACCACAGTTTTCTAATCCACTCATCTGCTGATGGGCACTTAGGCTGTTTCCAGATCTTAGCTATTGTAAATTGTGCTCCTATGAACATGAGGTGCATATATCCTTTCTGATTGGTGTTTTTGTTTACTTGGGATATATTCCCAGGAGTGGGATCACTGGGTCAAATGGGAGTTCCATTTTTTATTTTTTGAGGAAACTCCATACTGTTCTCCACAGTGATTGCACCAGTCTGCATTCCCACCAGCAGTGCATGAGGGTTCCTTTTTCTCCACATCCTCGCCAACACTTGTCATTTGTTGATTTGTTGATGATAGCCATTCTGACAGGTGTGAGATGGTACCTCACTGTTGTTTTGATTTGCATCTCTCAGATGATTAGTGACTTTGAACATGTTTTCATATGTCTCCTGGTCCTCTTTTGAAAAGTGTCCATTTAGGTCTGTTGCCCATTTTTTGATTGGATTGTTTATCTTCCTTTTGTTAAGTTGTTTGAGGTCCCTATAAATTTTGGAGATTAAACTCTTATTGGAGATAACATTGGCAAATATGCTCTCCCATGCAGTGGGCTTTCTTGTTTTTGTTGATGGTTTCTTTAGCTGTGCAGAAGCTTTTTATTGTTTTGGCTCTTTGGTCTGAAATTATTATTCATGTGAATTCTGTTTTCCTAAATGTCTGTCACCAGTCCTGTACCTCTTTTAGCAGCGACTGCCAGGTATGTTTCTGGGCCTCTGCCCACACATTCCCTGGTTCAGTGAGCTCACTCAGCCTTTCTGAAATTAATGAATAAATTCTCAGCTGCCACCCCCTGAGGCTCAGTAGAAAACAGAAGGGCAAGTATAGCCTTAAAAACGGACTTTATTAATTACTTTGTGCTATTTTGCTTAATGCGGTAAACTCTTCTTGACTTGGATCTTAATTTAGAATTTGTGAATGCAAAGTCTGAGAAAAAGATGTTTGCTAAAAGCAAAAACAACTTCAGTGGTTCATAAGGCAGAATTTTAATCTCTTAGGAAGCTCAGCAAATGGTGCAATAGAGCTGAAGTTTTGAAGTAAGTAAAGTGATGCTATTAAATGATTGAATACATTTTTTTTTCATGTTTCTTTTGACTTAGACCCTGTCTCCTCTCCCCCAGAATCACCATCCATTCAGGAGTAGATATTGTTATTTATATTCATTTAATGAGCATCTATTGCTTGACAATTACCTTACCAAATACCCTCTGTGTAATGCTATTTAACTTCACAACTACTTGTGTGTTAGGAGTTAGCATGACCACTTTAATATGCTAATATTGGTTCATAATAAACACCAGTTATACAGTACACAGCAGTCATTGTGTTCTGTATTGCATTCGTATACTACATGTATATAATGGAAGCACAGCCTCATTAAAGCAGTTATGGCCAGAAGCAGTAAAATGAGTCTGTTCCTGCCTATTTTCAATGCTGGTGGGATGGAAAGTTCACTGATGTATCCCTAGTCTGGCCCCAGTGTTATCGGCACTTGTTCACACAACTTTTGCTGACTTTATGCTCTCTTACCTTCTGACCCACATCCTAATGCCACCAAGTGCTTATATTTTTGCTATTTCAGGTTTATTTTCATAAAAGTTATTCTAACATTTTTCTTTTGAACTCTTGCCCTTTTTTTTTTTTACTCCAAACCTGTCTACTAGTAAGCGGACAGCTTTTGTAAATCCAGCTAGCTGACCATGCTTTTAGTCAGTCCCCAGGAAGGAGAACCTGACAAGAGTCTAAGTGAGCCTGGCTGGTGTGGCTCAGTGCTTGAGCATTGTCCCATGCACTGGAAGGTCGTGGGTTTGATTCCCAGTCAAGGCACATGCTCAGGTTGTGGGTTTGATCCATGATCAGGGTGCATGCAGAAGGCAACCGATCAGTGTTTCTCTCTCTCTCTCTCTTCCTTTCTCTCTCTTTCTCTCTCTCTCCCTTTTCCTCTCCATTCCTCTTTCTATATATAAAAAATCAATAAAAACATATTTAAAGAGCACACATGAACTATTTAGTATATAGTTTCATACTATCAGAATACGGGAGATGCAGTAAAATGGCTGGAGAGATAAAGGATAAGATGTGTAAAAGGGAAGAAGAGGTCTAGAGTATTTGACCCAAGATGGCTATCTGAGAAGATGAAGGAATTGAGACATGGGCAAATGTAATATTTATTATCAGTGTTATTTGTTTTTAAGGTTCTCTTTTCCTTCAGAAAATTACAAACTTTCAAAATAACATTTATTTTACTAGATTGCAGTTTCTATAAGGGGAGGGACCATGGTCTGTTGTTTATCTTTCTATTCCTAGTGCTTGTGGAATTTATATTTGTTGAATGAATGAATAAGTGAATCAGTAAGTAGATAAAACATAGGTGGCATATATGACGTGGACATGAAGTTTATTATTTAATAGTACACAATTTAATGGGAGTTGGCCACAGAATGATATCTGGGCTGGGTTAGGCTAACAGCTGAGAGGGCTTTGTTGGTGGGTGACATGTGAGAACTTCTCCTGCCCTTAAATCCTGTCCGTGTTTCCGCTGAGAATGGTAGGGAAGAGCCTGTTTGAGAACATTGCTTCGGAGGGAGGATGTGATGCTCACTGCTTCCTGCTCTGTTGGACATAGAACTGTCTGTAATTCCCAATTCTCAGTCTGTGTTACTGTTCATGGAGCTGTGACCAGTGCTGATGGTCTCATGCCCCTGAGACTCAAACTGATGTATTTTCTTCACTGTGAGCAGCTACAGGACCAACAGGAAACAGGGTCACTGCCCTGGTGTGACTCCCTAGAGCTGATCCCCAGGGTCACTGTCAAGGTGGAGGGAAAAGAAGTCCGGGTTTTTCATCTTTATTTCAAATCATTGTGAATAAAGGCCTGTATAACCTAGCAATTTAAACATTTCAAGGGCTTCATTTTTATTAATTGTTAATAGAATAACTCCCATAAAATGATTGTGGTTAGCTCTTGACCCTGAAAAGTTAACTGACTCATGTGTTTACTCAGCTAATCAAGTGGCTAAGCTCAGGTCCTCATCCCGGACTCGGAATCCAGGCCTCTTTCCCGCTGGTTCAGGGAGGACCCTCCCCGTGGGTCACATCTCACTCTGTCTTTTCTTGTCTGTTACCCTCCCCTCCCAGTGGAGCCTACAGTGACCATCTCCCCAGCCAAGACAGAGGCCCTGAACCACCACAACATGCTGGTCTGCTCAGTGACGGATTTCTATCCAGCCCACATCCAAGTCCGGTGGTTCCGGAACGATCAGGAGGAGACAGCCGGCGTTGTGTCCACCCCCCTGATCAGGAACGGGGACTGGACCTACCAGGTCCTGGTGATGCTGGAAATGACCCCCCAGCGAGGAGACGTCTACACCTGCCGCGTGGAGCACCCCAGCCTCCAGAGCCCTATGGCAGTGGAGTGGCGTAAGGGGCAGTTTCTTCCCTGCACCCTGGGCCCCACAGACAGAGGGCAAACAGTGGCCCCTGGCCTTCCCATTGCATTCCGATCCCTCATGTCACTGCTGAGTGGACATGATAGGACGCTAGCGCCCTCTGGTGCCATGGCAGGGGCATCAGATCTCATTGTGTTTTCAGACACTAGGGAGGTTACTACACTGTGCCCAGTACCCAGCCTGGGAGCTCTGGAGGGCTGATAGTGGCCATGGTGATGGGGCTTGGAGTCCAAGGTTAAGCTGTGTGTGAAAGAGCAGGACCCACTTCCTCCCTGTCACCACCCACGGTGCACAAGGGTTTACCAGCTGGTCCCTTCCCAGGGGTGGAGGCTCCCAAAGGGCCCCTGTGGGTTTGGGGACAGAAGCTGACACCCAGGCTCTGCTCCCCAGGGGCGCAGTCTGGATCCGCCCAGAGCAAGATGCTGAGTGGCGTCGGGGGCTTCGTGCTGGGGCTGCTCTTCCTGGGGCTGGGCCTTGTCATCCGTCACAGGAAACAGAAGGGTGAGCACCTGGGAAACGGGAAGATGGGCTGTGCCCGGGACCCTCTGTTGAGGGGCCTCTGCTTCTAGGTGCAACTCTCCTCCTGACCTGGAAGGCAGGCGGCCGGGCTGGTGGTGGGAGGAGGCAGACAGCTGGGCTGGTGGTGGGAGGAGACAGACAGCTGGGTGAGGCTTTGGGCTGGATTTTACTGGTTGAAAGGCAGCCCTGCCACAGGCGTGACTGTCGTGAGTGGCCTGGGGCTGAGAGCTCAGCACTGTCTCCCTGGCCCCTTTCCAGAAGCTGCTTCTTTAAGAAGGTCAGCGCATTGGCTTCCCTTCCTCCTAGTGACAGGTCCACTCATTTGGGGGATTGTAGCTTAGGGGTAAGGCCTTGTGGCTGATGGGTAGGGGGGAACATAGATTTCCAATTAAGTTGCTTATCTCATTTCCTGTGGGTGGGAGAGGGACTGGCTGTGTGATGAGACCTTTCTCTGTGTAAAGTCCTTTGGTAGAATCTCATGGGCTTCCACCCCAGGTACTGTCTCTGCTCTGATTTAATGGGGGAGGTGAGGATGGAGGTGGTGCTGGGACAGGAAAAAGAGGGAGGGGTGGGAAGTGAGTGTACCTGGTCACAAAGGTCACAGTTCATGGCCTATTCCCTGCCAGGGGATCAAGGATTCGGGGAGAAGCTCGCCCAGTTTCTGAAGGAAGCTCCGGGCTTGTTACCCAGAACCCGGGTTTAACTTTGGTGAATCTTTCTGTGAAACGTGGAGCCAGATCCACCTTGGGTGGTAGGCACGGGGATGATGCCCACTTTGTGCCACCTGCTGGTGGCTCCTGCCTGTGGGCATTTATAAGTGACTCCTAGTGATGGACGGAGGGTTAGTTTCATTAAATTTACTAAAAAGATGAAATGCTCATATCCCCCAAGGATAACAGCTGTTCCCCGCCTCCTGCATGCCTGTTTGGAGCCGAAGTGGGTGTCCTCTTCAGCTCATTTCACCCCGACACAGACTCTGGGGGAGGTGGTGACCATAAGTGGAAACCTCAGCTTTACCTGATGCTGCAGGGCCCCGAGGGAAGGGTACAGAGTACGTCCCCAGGTGCCGGGTGCTGACCACTCTCTCTCCTACAGGGCTCCTGCGCTGACTCCTGAGGGCGCTTTGGCTGGGATCGGCTGTGTTTCTTCTGAAATGCCTGCTTGTTGTCCTCGCACAGATTTCCCAGCTGCCTGTGAGCCTGCTCCTCTGAGATCAGAGTCCTAGTTACTCTGATGCAGTCAGCCAGGCATCTCCTGTGACCCACCCTGGAGGCAGCTGTGAACTGGGAGTCTGTTCTGTGGGCTCCAGCTGAGTGTGCTCAAGGCCCCCAAGGCATTTTTCTTTTGTTCCTCTCCCCCCCCCCCCCCCCCCCCCCCCCCCCCCACCTGCTGCACTGTCAAGAGAAGCACATTAAAGCCTTTACCTGACTCTGGAGCTTTTATCATAATTAAACATGTTACCTGTATCCTGAGCCTTCTTAACTGGTGGAGGCAGGAAGCCACTGCAGAATGAAAGGAACATGTTTTGCTCCTTGAGGGAGACTAGAGCATCTTGGGGTGCTGTGATAGAAGCGGGCAGAGGGAACAATTCAATCGTCCTTCTTCCTGGCTCTTTGGTATTGATGTTCAGTGCAGTGGCCTTAGGATGTACCAGCCTCTCTTCCCAGCCTGGTGGGTAGAGTGTATGTCAGCAAGGTGAGATTACCTGGGCCCAGGTACAGTGACCCCTCGTGTCTCCAAGAACCAAACTGATGTTTCAAATGTTTTTGGCAAGTCACATTGATCAAGGTCAAAAAAAAATTTTTTATGATGACAAAATTCTTTTATTAGCAGACTAGAGGCTCGGTGTATGAATCGTGCATGGTGGGGTCCCTCGGCATGGCCAGGAAATCAGGGCTGATTGGAGCCATCTCATCAAGTCCTGATCAGGGTGATCGGGGCTCGCCAGTCAGGGAAAGGACTGCCGGAGGTTAGCTGGCTATGTTAGCACACTGACCACCAGGGGCAGTTCCTGCATTGAGTGTCTGCCCCTTGGCGGTCAGTGCACATCATAGCGACCTGTTGTTCAGTCGTTCAGTTGCTTATGCTTTTATATATATATAGAGAGTCAACCAGTTAGAAATTGGTGATGAATGAATGAACATGTTTTCAGGCCTGAATATTTCTTGTGGTTATCTGCAGTGGTAGTTTAAAGAATAATTTAAAATAGCACTTTATTATCCAAAGCACTAATTATAAAAAATATATGCACCCCTACGTTCATTGCAGCATTATTTACAATAGCCAAGGTATGGAAGCCACCCAAGTGCCCATCAATAAACAAGTGGATAAAAAAGTTTGGTAATATAAACAATGGATTATTACTTGGCCATAAAAAATAAAGAAATCTTACCATCTGTGACAGCATGGATGGACCTAGAGGGTATTATGCTAAGTCAAATAAGTCAGACAAAGACAAATACTATATCATTTCACTTATACACTGAGTGGCCAAATTATTATGATCTCTGAACACATAATAATATGGCCAGTAAGTATATATCCTATATAATAAAAGGCTAATATGCATATTGTCCCCTCAACCAAGAGTTCGACCAGCAGGCAGGCCGGCCAACTGCCCATGTCCCCTCCCCCTGGCCAGGCTGGCCGGACCCCACCCATGCACGAATTCATGCACTGGGCCTATAATATATATACTGAGTGACCAGATGATTATGCGTTCTGAGATCATAATAATCTGGCCACTCAGTGTATGAGGAATCTGAAGATCAAAGTAAATGGATAAATGAAATAGAAAAAGACTCATAGATACATAGACCCAGATGGTGATTGCCAGAGAGGTTGGGGGTCGGGGGACTGGGTGAAAAGGGTGAAGAGATTAAGAATTATAGATTGGGCCCTAGCTGGTTTGGCTCACTGGATAGAGCATTGGCCTGGGACTGAAAGGTCCCGGGTTTGATTCCAGTCAAGGGCCATGCCCTGGTTGTGGGCTCAATCCCCAGTAGGGGGCGAGCAGAAGGCAGCCAATCAATGATTCTCTCTCATCATTGATGTTTCTCTCTCTCCCTCTCCCTTCCTCTCTGATATCAATAAAAATATATTTAATAATAATAATAATGAAATACAGATTGGTAGTCACAAAATAATCACAGGGTTGGAAAGTATAGCATAGTCAATAATATTGTAATAACTATGTACAGTGCCAAGTGGGTACTTGAAATATCACTAGGACCACTTTATACATTTTTATTTTGGGAAAAGTATAACCAGCAATAAAATAATATTCTTTGTTCCAAATGATTGAAATGCAACTGAAGTTTAGTTTTCGAGATTGATCCCCAGTTGGGGGTGTGCAGGAGGTAGTAGATCAGTGATTCTCATCATTAATGTTTCTATTTCTCTCTCCCTCTCCCTTCTTTTTTGAAATCAATAAAAATATTTTTAAAAAAATCCCCCTAGCAAAGAAAAGCCCAGATAGTTTAACTAGTGAATTCTACTAAACCTTTAAAGAAGAATTCATGCCAATCCTTCTCAAATAAAGGATACAAACTTCCACTTGTACAATGAATATGTTCTTGGGGATCTAAGCATAGTATAGTTAACAATATTTTTTATATACTATAAGTTGCTAAGAGAGTAGATCTTAAATGATCTCATCACAACAAGAAAAAAAATGGTTATCAAATGAGATGATAGAGAGTTAACCAATGCTCTGTGATAATTACTTTACAATATATAGTGTATTAAATTATGTTGTACATCTTAAACTTATACACTGTTACATCTAAATAAAGCTGAAAAAAAACACACGTACAAACAAACAAAAAGGATTTTCCTTATACAGTAGTTCTCCCTTATCCATGGGCAATATGTTCCAAGACCCCCCAGTGAATGTCTGAAACCAAACCCTATACATACGTATGATAAAGTTTAATTTATAAATTGGGCATCAAGATTAATAATAATCCTACCTAATAATAGACAAATATGCAAATTGATCATACCTCCGACACACCCACAAGCCACGCCCACAAGCCACGCCCACCATCCAATCAGAGCGAGTATGCAAATTAACCCAACCAAGATGGCTACAGCCACAGAGAGCAAGGTTTCCTAGGTAACAGAGGAAGCCAAGCTTTCCACCTGCCCTTGCCAGGCATAAGCCTCCACTCAAGCTACAAAGTTTCAATTATAGAAGGTAAACAAATTCAAACAGAAATGGCGGCAGAATGGAGCTTGAGAGAGCAGGCCAGGGTTGTCCCCAGCAACAGGGGAAGCAAAGCTTTCCGCACAACCTGGCCGGGCTCACCCGCTTAAGGCTACACAGTTTCAATTATAACCCCAACAGAAATGGCTGCCGGCCCTGGAGGGAGCCCCAGGCTTGGCTCTGCTCCAGGCTACAAAGTTTCAATTGTAGAAGGAAAATAAATCCCAGATACCAGGGCCTCCGCTTGGGTTGCCAGGGGGCGTGGCCGGCCTGAAAACCACCACAGGTTCCTCTCTCAGGCCACCCCATGCCCCAAGGGAATCCCACCCTGATCAGGGACACCCTTCAGGGCAAACCAGCTGGCCCCCACCCCTGTACCAGGCTTCTATCCTATCTAATAAAAGAGTAATATGCAGATTGATCATCACTGCAACACACAATATAGCTGCCCCCATGTGGTCAAAGATCCTGCCCCCATGTGGACACAAGATGGCCCCCACAAGATGGCCAGCAGGAGAGGGCAGTTGGAAAGCACCCGGCTTGCAAGGGAGGGCAGTTGAGAAGGACCAGGCCTGCAAGGGAGGGCAATTGAGAGGGACCAGGCCTGCAAGGGAGGGCAGTTTAGGAGGTGATCAACCCTGCAGGAGAGGGCAGTTAGGGGTGACCAGGCTGGCAGAGGAGGGAAGTTGGGGGCAAACAGGCTGGCAGCGGAGTGGTTAGGGGGTGATCAGGCTGGCAGGCAGAGTGGTTAGGGGCACTCAGGAAGGCAGGCAGGCATCAGTTGGGAGCCAGCAGTCCTGGATTGTGAAAGGGAGCCCAGATTGGAGAGGGTACAGGCTGGGCTGAGGGACAACCCCCCTCCGTGCACGAATTTTGTGCACCGGGCCTCTAGTAAATAATAAAATAGAATAATTATAAAAATATACTGTAATAGGGGCTATGTAAATGTGGCCTCTCTCACTTCTCTCTCTCTCTCTCTCTCTCTCTCACTCACTCTCTCAAAATATCCTTTGAATTGCTTATTTTTGAAATTTTCAATTTAATATTTTCAGACTATAGTTGACTGAGGTAACTGAAACTACAGAAAGGGAAACCATGGGTAAGAGAGGCCATTGTACACAGTATATTATACTAGTTTTCTCATTGACTAATGAATTAAATAAAATTTTTGACATTTTTTCTTTTATTAAAATATATTTTTATTGATTTCAGAGAGGAAGAAAGAGGGAGAGAGAGAGAGAAATATTAGTGATGATAGTGAATCATTGATTTGCTGCTTCCTGCACACCCCCCACTGGGGATCGAGCCCACAACCCAGGCATGTGCCCTTGACCGGGAATTAAAATGTGACCTCCTTGTTCATAGGTCGACACTTAATTACTGAGCCATGCTGGCCTTTTTCAAACGATAATTGGAAGACAAGGAATCCAAAAAACAGCATTTTCAACCCAGGACATCACTGAAAAGAGATTCAACATAAGTGATATTTATAGTATTAAACAACTTTTCTTCAACTTTTTAAACAAGCTATGAACAAGCTCCAAGACAATCATTGTTACAGAAGAATGTTAATATTTTCAACTATGACAATATTTTTAAAAGTGCAGTATCTCAATTTGGCAAGTGGAAGCTTATGGGAGAGGAGAAAGGAAGAGCAGTGATGTCAATACCTTCATCTTCCAAGAAGGCCATTCTTAAGGGATGAAGATACAAAAATAAGTATGTTAATTAAAATAGTAACTGAAAGAAGGCTGATGTAAGGTGACTCATGATTTAAAGCAGTTTTAGAAGTTGGACAATTATACAGCCCAAAAATGTCCTCATCCAAATCTTGAGGGAGTTCTGAAGCTTCAAGAGCCCTTCAGAGTTGACCCAAATTAAGGTGAAGCTCGGGACCTCTATAGCCCCACATTGAGCAGTCACCAGAGAGTTCCCCTGGGAAGGGGGCTGAAATTGGGTGAGGCAGCTATTATCACCTAAGGCAACTCTGGAGGAGGGCTGAGAGCTGTGGACTGTCAGCCAGCAACTGAGGGAATAGATCCTTCAGTAATGAAGAGAGGAGACTGGGTGGGTCAGGAGAGCATCTCTACAGAAGCACTTGTTCTAGTCGCTGAGAATACACACTTTTGTGGGTGGAAGAAAACACAGTAGTAAATGTTTTTAAAAATTTTATCATCTCTTAAATTCCATTAACTTATGAACTCTGTTCCTTAAGTTAAACATTCCCAGGTAGTCAGGAGGCAAGGTTATGTTGCAGTAAGTTATTAACCTGCAATAGAAATTTAATCTTCATGCCTTAACTCAATAAAGAGGACTCAATTCTACAAACATTCAAGGGACCCGGCTTATGGAGTTTCCAACATATTACACACCATCACCTCAACAATAGCTTCCAGGGAAAGACAAAGCAGACAGAGCTAACACCCACTTTCAAGTTCTATTGGCTGGTTCTAGTCCCATGACTACACACAAACCACAGAGGAATCTGGGAAATGTGCATAAGCTTATGGAATGTTGATGACTGCCACTGTTCCTGAAAAATGTACCCTGATGTGATGGAGGGTAAAGCCACAGGGTAAATACCAGCAGGTTTTTCTCTTGCACACCCATGCATTTCTCCAAGATGTACGCCTACTAAGACTGAGCTCTTTTTTAGAAACTTTTTTATAAAGGATGTACTGTTATTTTGATTAAATTATTAAAGATTATATTACCCAATGAAATCTGGATTCAAATATATATATATACTTGTTACTATGAAGCTGTCACTGAAAGGGAAGAAGACTCTGACCCTGTCATTAAAAGGAATCTCCCAGCAGGTGGCCAGTGTGGCAGTGTGGAACCATAAGAATGCCCTAGAATATACCCTACCAATTACCCTTATAAGAGGGCTTATATTTCAACTAGAAAAGTCAGATCTCCATGTCTGCCTAAACTCTAGGTCAGGTTCAGTATCCAGCCCTGCCTCTTGTCTTTGCAGCATCAAAAGCGAAATACTACATATAGAGAATAAGGGCTCCCTAGACACCCACAGGTTAAGAACAGCTGAGTTAGGGGTGATCAGGCCAGCAAGCAGAGGCAGTTAGGGGCGATCAGGCAGGCAGACAGGCAAGCAGTTAGGAGCCAGTGGTCCTGAATTGTGAGGGAGATGTCCCCCTGCCCTGGCGCTAGGCCAGGGGACCTGAGGCCACGACCTCCCCCCTCCCGCCCTGGTGCTGGGGCCCAGGGACCTGAGGCTGCACCCCTTGCCCTGTGGAGCTTGATGGGGATGAGGCCGGCTGGGTCTGGGTCTTGCGGGATCTCGCACGTGGATGGGCAGGGACTTGACTCTGGGTCCCACGGCACACCCCAGATTCTGACAGGAGGGATATTTTCATATACATTTTACTAATTTTCTTTCATCTCTGACACTTCTATTATAGAGAAAGGGCAAATAGCAATATTAAAATATTTCCTCTAATTAGTTCCCTTTTAATACGCATGAATTTCGTGCACTGGGCCACTAGTTATATAATATCTTTGATAGTTTTTGGCTTAACATTTATCTTTTCTGTTATAACTGCAGCTGCTGTTCTCTCTTTTGGTTTCCACTGTCATGGAATCTTTTTTAATTTCTGCACTTTGAGCCTAAGTGTGCCCTTAAAGTTGAAGTTGAAGTCTCTTTTAAGTATCATATTTTGGGCCTTTAAAAAAAAAAAATCTATCCAGCCAAGTGATTTTCAATTCTTTTCATCTAATGGCACACACACAAATTACTGAAATTCTGTGGCACACTGAAAAATATATTTTTTTACTGATCTGACAAAAATAGATATACTTTTGATTCATTCACAATGGATAGCTATTGTTGTGTTGGCTGTTATCATGTGTGTGTGTTTTTAAAATAAAATGTTTTTATTGATTTTTTACAGAGAGAGGAAGGAGAAGGGAAAGAGAGATAGAAACATTATCAATTGACTGCCTCCTATACACCCTCTACTGGGGATTGTGCACACAACCTGGGCATGTGTTCTGACTGGAAAATGAACCAGTGATCTTTTGGTTCCTGAGTCAATGCTCAACCACTGAGCCACATCAGCGATGTTATTATTTGACAATCTAAGGGAAAAGAGGTCAGTGGCCCTGACTAAATAGTCAGGTATTGCAGTTTTAAAAATTCTTGTGGCACTCCAGTGTGCCTGCTGTGGCACACCAGATGAAAATCAATTTACTAGCCCAGTGGTCAGCAAACTCATTAGTCAACAGAGCCAAATATCAACAGTACAACGATTGAAATTTCTTTTGAGAGCCAAATTATTTTTTATATATTTTTTTATTGTTTAAAGCATTACATTTATTAGTACATATATCTTTTCCCCCCATTGACCTTCCCCCAGCCTCCCCTACCTCCTGTTACATGCCCTCGTCCCACCGCCCCCCCACCCCAGTGTCTGTGTCCATTGCTGTGCTTATATGCATGCATTCAAGTCCTTTGGTTGATCTATTTCCCCCTCTCCCCAATACTCCCCAGCCTTCCCACTGTAATTTGACAGTCTGTTTGATGCTTTACTACCTCTGTATCTATCTTTTATTCATCAGGTTATAATGTTCTTTATATTCCATAAATGAGTGAGATCATGTGGTATTTTTATTTCATTGCCTGGATTATGTCACTTAACATAATGCTCTCCAGGTCCATCCATGCTGCTGCAAATGTTAAGAATTCCCTCTCTTTTTTATAGCAGCGTAGTATTCCATTGTGTAGATGTACCATAGTTTTCTGATCCACTCATCTGCTGATGGGCATTTAGGCTATTTCCAAATCTTAGTTATGGTGAATTGTGCTGCTATGAACATAGGGGTGCTTATATCCTTTCTGATTGGTGATTCTAGTTTCTTGGGATATATTCCAAGAAGTGGGATTACTGGGTCAAATGGGAGCTCCATTTTTAGTTTTTTGAGGAAACTCCATACTGTTTTCCATAGTGGCTGCACCAGTCTGCATTCCCACCAGCAGTGCACGAGGGTTCCTTTTACTCCACATCCTCGCCAACACTTGTTGTTTGTTGATGATTGCCATTCTGATAGTGTGAGATGGTACCGCATTGTCGTTTTGATTTGCATCTCTTGAATAATTAGTGACCTTGAACATGTTTTCATGTGTCTCTTGGCCTTCCTTCTGTCTTCTTTTGAAAAGATCCTATTTAGGTCCATTGCCCTTTTTTTTTATTGGATCATTTTTTTTTCTTTTATTAAGTTGTATAAGTTCCCTGTAAATGTTGGAGATTAAACCCTTATCAGTGATAACATTTGCAAATATGTTCTTCCACACAGTGAGCTTTCTTGTTGTTTTGTTGATGTTTCTTTTGCTGTGAAAAAGCTTTTTATTTTGATGTAGTCCCATTTGTTTATTTTCTCTTTAGCTTCCATTACCCTAGGAGCGGTATCAGTGAAGAAATTGCTTCGGCATATGTCTGAGATTTCTCTGCCTGTGGATTCCTGTAGCATTTTTATGGTTTCCCATCTTATGTTTAAGTCCTGTATCCATTTTGAGTTTATTTTTGTGTATGGTGTAAGTTGGTGGTCTAGTTTCATATTTTTGCATGTATCTGTCCAATTTTCCCAACACCATTTATTGAAGAGACTGTCTTGACTCCATTATATGTTCATGCATCCTTTGTCAAATATTAATTGAACATAGTGGTTTGGGTCAATATTTGGATTCTCTATTCTATTCCTTTGGTCTATATGTCTGTTCTTGTGCTAGTACCAGGCTGTTTTGAGAACAGTGGCTTTGTAATACAGCTTGAAATCTGGTATTGACATCCCACCTTTTGTTCTTCTTTCTCAGGATTGCTGTGGTTATTGGGGGTCTTTTTTTTATTCCAGATTAATTTTTGGAGAGTTCTTTCTAGGTCTGTGAAATATGCCATTGGTGTTTTAATGGGGACTGCATTGAATCTATAGATTGTTTTAGGTAGCATGGACATTTTAATGATGTTGAATCTACCAATCCATGAACATGGTATGTTCTTCCATCTGTTTATGACTTCCTCTATCTCTTTTTTCAGTGTCCTGTAGTTTTCCACTTGTAGGAGTTTTAAGGCCTTAGTTAAGTTTATTCCTAGGTATCTTAATTTTTTTGGTGCAATGGTAAATGGGATTGCTTTTTAGTCTCTCTTTCTGTAAGTATACTATTGGTGTATAGAAAATGCCATAGATTTCTTGGCATTAATTTTGTATCCTGCTACATTGCCAAATTCATTTATTAAGTCTGTTAGTTTTTTGATGGAGTCTTTTGGGTTTTTTATGTACAATATCATGTCATCTGCAAATAAGGATAGCTTTACTTCTTCTTTTCCAATTTGGATGCCTTTTATTTCTTTTTCTTGTCTAATTGCAATAGCTAGTACTTCCAGTACTATGTCAAACAGGAGTGGTGAGAGTGGGTATCCCTGTATTGCTCCTATTCTTAAGAGAAATGGTTTTAGTTTTTGCCCATTGAGTATGATGTTAGCTGTGGGTTTATCATATATGACTTTTATTATGTTGAGGAATGATCCTTCTATTCCCACCTTGTTGAGAGTTTTTATAAAGAAATGGTGTTAGATATTGTCAAATGCTTTTTCTGCATCAATTGATATGAGTATGTGGTTTTTATCTCTCAATTTGTTTATGTGATGTATCACGTTTATTGATTTGTGGATATTATACCATCCTTGCATTCCTGGGATAAATCCTACTTGGTTATGGTATATGATCTTTCTGATGTAGTGCTGGATCTGATTTGCTAGAATTTTGTTGAGGATTTTGGCATCTATGTTCATGAGGGATTTGGGGCTGTAATTCTCTTTCATTGTGTTGTCTTTATCTGGTTTTGGTATTAGGGTGATGCTGGCTTCATAGAAGGCGCTTGGAAGTGTCCCTTCCTCTTGAATATTTTGGAATAGTCAGAGGAGGATAGGTTTTAGTTCTTCCTTGAATGTTTGGTAACACTCCCCTGTGAAGCCCTCTGGCCCGGGGCTTTTGTTTGCTGGAAGCTTTTTGATGATTGTTTCAGTTTCTTCCATAGTTATTGGCCTACTGAGATGGTTAGATTCTTCCTGATGCGTTTGGGAAAGTTGTATTTTTCTAGGAATATGTCCATTTCCTCCAGGTTGTCCAGTTTGTTAGAATAGAGTTGTTCATCATATTTTTTTAACAATCCTTTGTATTTTGGTGGGGTCTGTTGTTATTTCACCTCTTTCATTTCTGATTTTGTTTATTTGGGTCCTCTCTCTTTGCCTCTTGGTGAGCCTGGCTAGAGGTTCATCAATCTTGTTTATCCTTTCAAAGAACCAGCTCTTGGTTTTGTTGACCTTTTGTATTGGTTTTTTTTTTTTTTTTTTTTTTTTTTTTTGGTCTCAATGTCATTTATCTCCGCTCTGATCTTTATTATTTCCTTCCTTTTGCTTACACTGGGCTTTTCTTGTTGCTCTCTTTCTAACTCTTTGAGTTGTAGAGTTAGGTAATTTATTGCCATTGTTTCTTATTTTTTTTTGCAGTAGGCTTGTAGAGCTATGAACTTTCCTCTCAAGACTGCTTTTGCTGTGTCCCATAGATTTTGGATTGTTGTGTTTTCATTGTCATTTGTTGCCATGATGTTTTTTTATTTCTTCTTTGATCTCTCTGGTAACTCAGTCATTGTTTAATAGCATGCTGTTTAGTCTCCATGTGTTTGATTTTTTTGGATTGTTTTTATAGTAGTTGATTTCCAGTTTTATGCCACTGTGATCTCAGAAGATGCTTGATATGATTTCTATCTTCTTGAATTTGAAGAAACTTTGCCTATGACCCAACATATGGTCTATCTTTGAAAATGACTCATGTGCACTTGAGAAGAATGTATATTCTGGGGCTTTGAGGTGAAATGTTCTGAAGATGTCAATTAATTCCATCTGGTCTAGTGAGTCATTTAGGATTTATGTTTCTTTGCTGAATTTTTGTTTAGAGGATTTGTCCAATGGTGATAGTGGGGTATTAAAATCTCCTACTATGATTGTATTTCTTTCCATCTCTCCCTTGATATGCTCCAGGAGGTTTTTTTTTTATGTATTTGGGTGCTCCTGTATTGGGTGCGTATATGTTTACCAGAGTTATTTCTTCTTGTTGGATTGCTCCCTTTAGTATTATGAAGTTACCTTCCTTATCTCTTGTTATGTCCTTCACTTTGAGATCTAATTTGTCAGATATAAGTATTGCTACCCCAGCTTTTCTTCATTTCCATTTACTTGAAAAACCTTTTTCCATCTCTTCACCCTCATTCTGTGTGCGTCTTTTTTTCTCAGGTGGGTTTCATGTAGACAGCAGATATATATGTCGTGTTTTCTTATCCAATCCGTTATCCTATGTCTTTTGATTGTGGCACTTAACCCATTTACATTTAAAGTTATTGATAGGTACTTATTTGTCTCCATTTTTATTCTTTATCCCTGTGTTCCTTCTTTGCTTCCTATTTTTTTTTTTACAGCAGACCCTTTAGCATTTCTTGCATTGCTTGTTTGGTGGTAACAAATTCCCTTAGTCCTTTTTTGTATGTGAAGCTCCTGACTTCACCTTCAATTTTGATTTATAGCCTTGCTGGGTACAGTATTCTTGGATTCAGACCCTTCTTTTGCATGACTTTGTATATTTCATTCCATTCCCTTCTGGCCTGATGAGTTTCTGTTGAGAAAACAGTCGCTACTCTTATGGGTGTTCCTTTGTAAGTAACTTTCTATCTCTCTCTGGCCGATTTTAAGATTCTTACTTTGTCATTGGTGTTTGCCAATTTAAGTATAATGTGCCTTGGCATCAGTCTTTTGGGGTTCATTTTGCTTGGGACTCTGTGGGCTTCTTGGATTTGTGTGGGTTTTTCTTCCCCATATCAGGTAAGTTTTCTGTCATTATTTCTTCAAACAGGTTTTCTATTCCTTGCTCAGTTTTCTTTCCTTCTGTAACACCTATTATGCAGATCTTGTTTTGTTTTGTGTTGTCTCAAATTTCCCTTAGGCTCTCATCCTGCTTTTTATTTTTATTTTAAGAAATATTTATTGTTCAGATTATTACAATTGTTTCTCCTTTCCCCCCCCCCCATATCTCCCCTCCACCTGGTTCCCACCCCCACCTCTGCCCTTACCTCCCCCCGCTGTCCTCATCCCATAGGTATATGATTTTTGGTCCAGTCTCTTCCCATACCCCCGACACAGACACCCCTTTCCCCCTGAGAATTATCAATCCACTTCCATTCTATGACCCTGATTCTATTATATTCACCAGTTTATTCTGTTTCTCAGATTTTTAATTCACTTGACTTTTAGATTCACTTGTTCATAGATATGTATTTGTTGTTCATAATTTTTATCTTTACTTTTTTCTTCTCTTTCCTCTTTTTAAAGAACACCTTTCAGCATTTCATATAATACTGGTTTGGTGGTGATGAACTCTTATCTGTGAAGCTCTTTATCTGCCCTTCAATTCTGAATGAAAACTTTGCTGGGTAGAGTAATCTTGGTTGTAGTTTCTTGCTATTCATCACTTTGAATATTTCTTGCCACTCCCGTCTGGCCTGCATAGTTTCTGTTGAGAAATCAGCTGACAATCTTATGGGTGCTCCCTTGTAGGTAACTAACTGTTTTTCTCTTGCTGCTTGTAAGATTCTCTCTTTGTCTTTTGTCCTTGGCATTTTAATTATGATGTGTGTTGGTGTGATCCTCTTTGGATTCCTTTTGTTTGGGGTTCTGTGCGCTTCCTGGACTTGTAAGACTATTTCTTTCACCAGGTGAGGGAAGTTTTCGGTCATTATTTCTTCAAATAGGTTTTCAGTGTCTTGCTCTCTCTCTTTTTCTGGGACCCCGATAATTCTGATGTTGGTATGCTTGAAGTTGTCCCAGAGGCTCCTTACACTATCTTCAACTTTCTGAATTCTCTTCTTTTCTTGCTTCTCTGGAGGAGTGTCCTTTGCCTCTTTGTATTCCAAATCTTTGAGTTGATTCTTGCGTTCCTCTAGTTGATTCTTGCTGTTGGGTCTCTGTATAATATTTTTTATTTCAGTCAGTGTATGTTTAATTTCTTGTTGGTCCTTTTTCATATCCTCGAGGGTCTCATTAAATTTATCGGCCTTTTCCTGGAAATTCTTGAAAAACCTTATAACCATGGTTTTGAACTCTTTGTCCAGTCATTTGTTCTCCTCCTTTTCTTTAGTTTGTGATCTGTTTCCTTGTCTCCTCATTTTCGCTGCTTCCCTGAGTTGGTAGGGTAGCTTTGTGTACTAGGTGTCCTATTGGTTCAATGGGTCAGCCTCCCAGTTACCTGAGGTGGACACTCTTGGTGCACCCCTTTGTGGACTGTGTGTACAGCCTTGTTGCAGTTAAGTCTTGATTTTTGTTGGTGTCACTGGGAGAAATTGACCTCCAGGCCAATTGGCTGTGAGGACCCTCTATGTCTATAACAGAAGAATTGCTGTGCTGGAGACATGTTTATGGGGCAGAACTTGTTTCAATAGGGCTTTGGTGCTCACCGAGTCTGCCTCTTGAATGTGTCCCTTATGAGAGTAGTTGAAATCTGGTGTCGTCTCATACCAATCACTAGATACACTAATTTCTGGATATCCAATGGGGTGCCGGTCAGCTACTGTCTGAGGCCACCCAGCAGGAGCTACAGCAAGAACTACAGTTTTCTCCTGTTTGCTTGGGATTTGGTGGTTTTGGAGCAGTCTGACTGGAGCTGCAGTTTATTTGGTTAAGCTTCCACAGAACAGGCCATTTATATGCAAAAACCACTGTGTGGAGCCTGGGAGGGTTTGTAGAATGTGCGGGGCAGGGTCTCGGGGCGGGGCAGGGTCTCAGAGCGTCACTAGGCTTGGGTGTGGCAAATGACAATGGCTGCCATCAGCCGTCTCTGCCTTTCCGCGTTTCCAAGTCCCTGCGTCCCGCGCTCCAGCGCAGCAAACAATGATTGCTTGGTGCACCTCTGCAAAAAAGTCACTCTCACTTTCTGACCTGATGGCCGACAGCCCAGCTTCTCCCCGTAAGTATCTGGGTCCCCCATGTGTCCCCAGAAACTGGACCTCAGAGTGATCAGGAGCTTGTCTCCCTTCAGGTTGAAAAAAAAGCCACAAACCCACTCGCCCGCCACCAGCCCGATTCGTGCACCTCCACACCACAGGTTCTCAGTGTTTGTGCTCCTTTCTCTTTCCCCCTCAGCTGTAAAACTTCCAGTCAGCCAGCTTTCCCATGGTTCTGGGTGGTAGACGTTTTGTCTTTTAGTTGTAGTTTTGAAATTGTTGTGCGAGGCGGCAGCTTAGTTGTTTACCTTTGCTGCCGTCTTGGTTTCTCCCTCCTCTTGCTTTTTAATTTCTTTTTCTAGAAGCTGCTCTACTTGGTTATTTTTTCCTACCTTGTCTTCTAGCTCACTGATGTGATCTTCTCCTTCTTCTAGTCTACTCTTGATGCTTTCTATTGACTTCTTTCCAGCAGCAATGTCATTTTTCATTTCTTATTGGTTCTTCATTTCCTCTTGGTTCTTACACATATTGTCAAACTTGTCTTCCATTCTTTTCAGCCACCTTACGACCATTTCTCTGAATTCTTTCTCTGACAGGTTGTTTGCCTTCATTTTGTTTACTTCCTTTTCTGGTAATGCCTGCTTATTTTTCATATGTGGGCTGTTTCTTTGTCTTCCCATGGTCTCTCTTCTCTGGGTGTCTGGTTATGTAGTTCTCTCTCTCCTGCATTGATTTAAAGGCACAAAATACAACACAACCAAGTACAATGCACAAGGCACTGAACAGAAATATATTCATGATATGAATAACTCCAACTAAAGGTGACCACCAGAGAAAGGCAAATTAGAGGATAGGAGAGAAAGAAGAAGAGAAAACAAAAGAAAGAAAGGAGTGCAAAAATGAAATTGGGAAAATGAAAAAAATAGTAGGAGTGAAAAGAAAGAGAATAAGAAAAAAGAGGGGAACAAACTATATATATGGGGAGAAAACTCCAATAGAACAGCCACTAATCCCAACAAATACCAGCAACAGGTACCTGGAGATGAATACAAACTACAAACAACAGCTAATATCAAGCGAGGCGATGGAAAACAAAAGCAAAAAACAAACAAAAACAAAACAAACAAACAAACAAAAGAATAAGCAAAACAATCTCACAAACAAGCATAAAAAATCGATATAATCAACAATCAAGCAAACAACAACAAAATGACAGAGAGAAAAACAATTTTTTGATTAGTGAAGAGAGTGGTATGTATGGACTTGGAGCAGGGGATTGGAAATTAGATATATAAGTAGGGTGAAATTTTAACCAGGGGTAAAAAGAAAGATTGGGGAAAATCTAAAGCAGTAAAAGGGTAAGAGAAACAGGAAAACAAAAGGGGAAAAGTTAGGAAGAGAGTGATGGCATAAAGGTAAAGTTGAGATAGAGTAAAGTGATGCTAAAGGAAAGATGAAAATAGAATGTAGAACACTAATCCCAAAGTAAAATAAAGAGAAAATAAAATGACACTTTAAAAAAAAAAGGTAAAATAGTAGTAGTAATAATACTGATTGAAAATAAAAATGTAATAATTAAAAAGGCAAGATCAAGTGAAAAAAATAGTTTCTTTAGTAAAAGATGAAAAAAATAAAAATAAAAATGTGCAGTAGTGAAGTCAATTAACTTCCTCTACTGTTCAGTTTGGCACACCTGTTTCCTACTCAGGACAGTATTGCGGTTCCCCAGATTCCACTGCTCTTCAGTGTTGTAAGCCAGTCCTGATTTTTAAGCAGGCAGTGTGTCTTAATTTATTGTATTCCTTTATTTGTGTTTACAGAGGAGTTAATATGTGATTAAACCCCTGGGTAGCAGTGTTTCTGGATTGACCTCTGGGTCTATACGTCCTCTCTAGCCAGTGCTTAGATCCTGCTTTCCCTGTGGCACTCAATACTTGTTTATGAGAGTGGGTTTCCCCAGAGCTGGTTCTCCGATGGTTACTCCCTGCTCTGATCCCCAGGTTCCAGAAAAACAACTTTCTTCTGCAGTCTCTTAAGGTGTCCCCAATTGGGTGATCCCATGTTTTGGGCTTAGTAATCAGAAGCAAGGATCAAAGGAGGAAAAAGAAAAAAGAAAAGAAAAGAAAAGAAAAGAAAAGAAAAGAGAAGAGAAGAGAAGAGAAGAGAAGAGAAGAGAAGAGAAGAGAAGAGAAGAGAAGAAAAGAAAAGAAAAGAAAAGAAAAGAAAAAAAAAAAAAAAAAAAAAGAAAAGAAAAGAAAAGAAAAGAAAAGAAAAGAAAAGAAAAGAGGAGAGAAAAGAGAAGAGAAGGAAAAGAAAAGCCAGCACAAGTGTGCAAGTCTGTGCAGTCTTTCTTTCCCCCATAGGTCCAAGCAGTCAGCACACTTCTAAAATTTTTAGGCTGTCCTTTTGCGCCAGGTAAAAATAGGTTTTCTTGCTTTCTAGAGCTCCCTTCTGTTAGCATCTCCAAGGATCCCCCTCCACATTCACGGATCACGCCAGCCCCAACAGCCATGGTTTCTTCTAGGTGCAGACTTCCCCAGGTCCTCCAGCTCCTACAGTGCGCACACTTCTCTCTCCTGCTGGGACCAGAGACCTCAACTTAACCCAGGCGAAATCTGACCTTTCTGTGTTGGAGACCCTCAGCTGTTCTTTCCATCTGCTCCGGGACAAGGCTCGGGACACGTCTGTCTATTCTGCTGCCATTTTTTCCTTTCCTGAGAGCCAAGATTTTTAAACTTAAACTATATAGGTAGGTACATTGTTATTAACTTAATTAGGGTACTCCTAAGCTGGCCTTTCCTAAAAACTCAGGGGGCCAAAGAACCACATATGGCTCGCAAGCTGCAGTTTGCCGACCACTGAACTAGCCAATCTCTGTCTTTAACCCATAACCTAGGTATATGCCCTGACTGAGATGACGCTCCAACCTCCAACCAACTGAGCCACACCAGCCAGGTCTCTATGTCTTTTGTTTAGAGAATTTAATCCATTTGTATCTAGAGTATTTATTGGTAAGGACTTATTAATGCCATCTTATTAATTGTTTTCTGGCTGTTTTATAGTTTTCTTTTTCCTTTTTCTTTACTTTCTGTCTTCCTTTTCTATAGTCTTATGCTTGGATTCCCTTCTCTTTATTTTTTGTGTATCTGTTGTAAGTTTTTCCTTTGTGGTTACCATCTTATGGCTATATAGGTCTATTTTACACTGATAACAACTTAACTTCAATCATGTACCAAATCTCTACCCTTACTAGATTTAATGCACCACCATATTACAGTATTACAATATTCTGAATTTGATTGCATGCTTATTCCTCACCACTGCATTGTATATTTTTTTGTTATTAATCAGTGCCATTTTATTTCAGCCTGAAGACCTCTTTTCAGCATTGTCGTAAAGCAAGTCGAGTGTTAATGAACCCTATCAGCTTTTTTTTTTTTTTTTTTTTTTTTGACTGGAAAAGTCTAACTCTCCTTCATTTGTGAAGACCAAGTTTGTCAGACAGATACTATACACCATCTTATTTAATCTCAACAGACATTTATTCAAGCATTCTCTAAACTCTACTACATTGTATTTGGTTCTTGTGCAATGCTCTCTCACATTATCTTGTTCTTTTCCTTTATAAATTCTTTAGAATTTGTAATTTTATGTGTGTCAAATTATTTTATACATGTGGCATACAGATGTATATTTCCTCCTAAAGTGTAAGTTTTTTAAAGACAATGAATGTAATTGTTTTCACATTATGTAAATACACTCAGAACATATAGTATGGTATGTATCACAACACTGGTATTCAATGACCATTTTTGCATTAGTGATTGAATTAGAGAATATATTGACACAGTTTGGGGCTTAATCCAGCCAATAATAAAGAGAATGTGACTTTTGTTTTCTTTGCTATTATTCCTTGTAGCATACGCATTCTTTTTTTAAATTTATTTTTAGAGATAGGAAAGGGGAGAGAGATAGGGAGAGAGAGAGAGAGAGAGAGAGAGACATTGATGTGAGAGAGATACATTGATTGGTTGCTTCCCGCACATACCCAGACAGGGGATCAAACCCACAACCTAACTATGTGCCTTGACTAAGGAATCAAACCTGCAGCCATTTGGTGCATGAGATGATGCTCCAACCAACTGAGCCACCTGGCCAGGGCAGCATACACATTGTTTAGGGTTGTGTTTCTGAGGTTCTATGGTCTACAGCTGAATTTGGATACTCAGGATTTCCTAAGTGTGATCAAAAATTGGAAAACCTTCAAAACCAACATATCTTCAAACAGAATGCTTCTCTGCTTATATTTTGGCTTTCTTGGAATTCTTAAAACTTTTCTGAACTATGAAAATTCACCTATATAATGTAATAGAGAGAATAATGCCACGCATCAACAGCCCAGCTTTAACAATGACCAATTCATGAGAAATTTTGTGTGTCCACTATTTAATCTCACATGCTCACTGAATTATTTTGATGATAATCTCACATATCATATCATTTTACTCATAAATATTTTGTTATAAAAATCTACAATATAATGGCTTTTTAGAAACAGCACCATGTCTTTACCACACTTAAAATTAGATAAATAACCCCTTAACACAGTAAGTGTTCAGTTTTCCTTACTGTCTCAGAAAAATTTTGTAACAGTTGTTTTGCTTGAATATGACAAAAAAAGTCTAGCATCTGTTTGATACGTTTCTTCAGTTTGTTAAATGTGTGGTTTCTCTGTTCACTAGTCTGCCTTGCCAGCTATTTGCTGAAGAAACAGGTGTTTGCCTAGTTCCAAATAGGGGAATTGCCCCTGTTCTGGATTTTGTTAGTGGCACCCTGTGATGTCATTTACTATGAAATTGTGCCCTGGGCTCCAGAAAGTAATACTAACACCAATTAATAACACCTTTTGACTGCTGATGATGTGCCGTTTAAAGTGTTTGATGTGTAAGAAAAAATTTAATCCTTCAAAATCCCTAATTTCTATGTGGTAAATACAAACATGATGTATTTTATATAATTTTAAAATCACATGACCTTTAAGTAGTATGATAGTACATATTAATAAAGCCACACTTTTTATATAAAATCTAAAATAATTTTAAAAACTCAAATAATTTACAAAAATCACATAATTCAAAATCATAAGGACTGATATCCAACTTTGCTTATAGTAATGTTATATGATGATCCTCCTTTTAATTTCTAGATGATAAAAATATTGCTTATTTTTAGAGTTAATTTTACTTTTAAAATTATATGAAAATTTAAAAAACGAATCCCTTTAATAAAATGCAACTAATAAGTTTGTTTTTCCAAGTACTTCATGGGGAAGGAGTCTGAGTAGGGCAGCATTTGTATATTTCCGGGACACTGGTCATAATGACATTCAATATAACCCTTATATTACAGCAACACACACACACACACACACACACACACACACACACACACACACACACACACACACCTCCAAAATGCTGAGTTCTTACCTCATGAATCATTGAAATTTAAAACTCTTCTCAACACTTTTGTGCATTTTCAGGTGACCTATATAGTTCTCCTTACTAATATTTTTATTTTATACACTTGGGATCATAATTGCTGATCTTTTGTTTTCTTTCCTCAATGACTTTATTTTATAGTAATTTTACGTTCACAGCAAAATTGAATAGGAAATACAAAAATTTCTGTGTACACCCTGCCCTCACAGGCACAGCCTCCTGCATTGTTAACATTTCCCACCAGAGGGTACATCTGTTACAACTGATGAGCCTACATTGACACATCATTACCACCCAGAGTCTATGGTTTACATTAGGGTTCATTCTTGGTGTTGCACATTAGATGGGTTTGGGCAAAGGTATAATGACATGTGTGTACCATTATGTATCATACAGAATTGCTTTAAGGCCCTAAAAATGCTCTGTGCTCTGTTACTTACACTGTCATGATGCTCTGGTTCTGATTCCCTGCATGTGTTAATTTTAGTGTACATTTTAAATTATTCTCTTACTTCTACCCAGGTAGATTTTTTCTCTCAAATCTTTCCCACCTCCTCTTGAAAGTAGGCATACATAAAAATATATTGCATATAACATTCCTTGACTAAAAGTTTATGGGCCATAGGGACGGGAGATACCTTTTATTAGAGAGTAAAAACGTAAAGCCATGTATTATAACTTTTTGTTCTAGGAGTCCTCTTAGCAACCCCTTCACCAATAATATGTCACTGACTACTATACCCTATCTGTTCTCTCAGTCTAACCCAATCTCAACTTCAATCTCAATGAGACATTCTAGAGAGGAAAATAAATCCTTAAATTAATGTATGAAAAGAAATTCATCCAGAGCTTCACATTTGAATCTCCTACATCATTAAAGGGCTCAAAAAACAAAAGTGCCTTTCATATAATGTGATCCATTGTTTTTAATAAATGAATTATACTTATAACTAGCAAAATTTTTATTTTTAACTAGAGGCCCAGTGCATGAAATTTGTGCACGGGGTGGGGGAAGGGTTCCCTCAGCCCAGACTGCACCCTCTCCAATCAGAGACCCCTTGGAGATGTTTGACTGCCGGTTTAGGCCCAATCTCACAGGGTTTGGTCATCCCTGTGGGACTGGGCCTAAACTGGCAGTCGGACATTCCTCTTGCCATCCATCCTGGATGGCTGGCTCCTAATCACTCACCTGCCTGCCTGCCTGGTTGCCCCTAACTGCCCCCCCCCCCCCCACTGCTGGCCTGGTCACTCATAATTGCCCCCCGCTGCTGGCCAGATTACCCCCAACTGCCCCCTCCTTGCTGGCCTGGTTGCTCCTAACTGCCCAACCTGTTGGCCTGGTCACCCCCAACAACTGCCCCCCATGCTGGCCTAGTCACCCCCAACTGCCCCCCCCACTGCCAGCCTTGTTGCCCCTCATGGCCCCCCCCCCCCCCGCCCCCCGCTGGCCTGGTTGCCCCACGCAGCCTGCTGTTCAGTCATTTGGTTGTCCTTCATTAAGCCCCCTGCTGGCCTGGTCACCCCATGCAGCCTGTTTGGTCGTCTGTTTAGTTGCTTCAGATGCGATCGTCGCTTAGGCTTTTATATATATAGATTACAGTTGACAGTCGCTATTGTTTTATATTAGTTTCAGGTGTATAGCACGATGGTTAGGCATCTATGTAAAAAATCATGTGGGGCAGAATGACTAAGGCAACGTGGGGAACCCAGTTGCAAAGGGCGATGGCTCCACGTTGGGTCACGCACAAGCTCAGGAGTTAAGTGTTGGATGCACCAGAGGGCCAGAGCATCCCTCTGTGGGTCCATCTCCCTGCCAGGGTTTCCACTGGGAGACAGCAAATCCAGAGCAGGCCGGCACCCACCTCTGCTGCTGCATGATCTCATCCCTGTGCACCTGGACACTTTCTCCCTCACAGGCTCCAGCCCCTTAGCCAGGAGCGGAGGGTGGGGTGGGGGTAGCGGACTGTTCTGCTGCTCCCAGGTATACAGGGACACGGGGATCCAGTGATGCTGATTGGGCTTACCTGCCTGGTCACACCCTGCAGCCTATTCACCCCGTGTTCCTCACATGCCAGGGTGGCACAGGAACATCCACAGGTTAGCCAGCAGGACTCCTCCAGGAGGTAAGGCAAGCTACACAGCACTCTAGGGACCCTGTGTGCCTGTGGTTTCTACTCCCACCCCTTTCCCACTGGTTACTAACCCTTAGTAAGGACAAAGCATTATTGCCCCATTCTAATGCCCTCCTGACTGACTTCCATTTCTTCTCCTGCCTAGAGCATTCTTATCTCCTCAAAGATAAAGAGAAGAGAGAAAGTTTCTAATATCACCATTAACTTCACAAATTTAAAGTTTTGAGAAAAAAATTTTTACTTTTTGGTACTCTTGCAATTCAAATTTCCTTTCCCCTAATGTTCCTATCATAACATTTGAAAGCTATGTTATAGTAAGTATGGACTTCCTTCTTGGTTTTGTATTCCTGCTGAATAAAACTGCACCAAGGGCAGAGGGTATACATGATCTTCACTGATGTCTGAATTGGGGATGGGGGAAAGGCAGTGGCAAGGGTGGGACCCAAATGAAGAGAGAAATATTAACCTCATCTAAGATAGCAAAATATTACCAGGGTATATTTGGCTGCTCTTTCGTTACTGGGCATGAAATATCTGTAAAATAAAGTGAAAGGGGCCTGAAGCATGAGAGTTTGCCATTCTTAGCCATGGTCCCACTAAGCCCTGAGATGAAAGAGAGGAAAAAATTCAATAAATTCAATAAAAGACATTATAAAGGGGATTTATTGCTTCCATGGAGATATCAGATCAGGGCCACAAGGAATGAGACATATCCCAGGGATCTCCATTGTAGGTAACAACTGAGAAAAGAAAAAAATGTCAAGAGTGAGAGAGAGAATTCAAAGGGTTTGTGAACTTTGAGAGGACACAGAACCTTAAATCCCAGAGGAGAGATGGCAGGAGGGGCAGTGGAGGAGAGAAGGACTAAGATGGACTTGGCCAGTGAATAGTGCCAGGTCACCCAGCATGTCCACTCTTCTGCTCTTAAGATTGGCAACGCACCTGCAGTGACAGGACAAACATGAGATTCGTGGGTCTCAGGGCTCCTGTGCTATCCTCATGCTGTTCCCATTCTACTACGACTTCCAACCACAGTTGTGTCCACAATCTCTTCCCACTCTCCTTCCCCCTGTCCTGTGTCTCGCGGTCCAGCTCCAACACATGGGCATCCTTACCTTTCCTCTGGCGTGTGACTCACAAGGGCCCTTGCTGTCTGGAGGCACCAGCTGGGCGCAGACCCTGGATAATGAAGACGGTGCCCGTGACGATACCCACGAGGCCCACGGCCAGCCCCAGGGCGCAGACCACTGTCTCTGTCAGCTCTGACATGGGGGCTGGAATCTCAGGCTCTGTGGGAGTGAGGTGATGGGGGTCAGAATGCGGAAGGTTGGCTCACAGCATGTGTACAAGATGGGGTGGGAGGGGTGGTGTTGGTTCTACAAAGACTTGGCTCTAGGTTATGGGAGAATAATAAAGTCTGCCATTAGAAATCCTTGAGGTGTAGGAAACAGGCTTTGGGCCATGAGATTTAGGAGCTAAAAGGCAGTGCCTGACTTGACAGAGACAAGAAGGCACCAAAGGCGTGGGGCTCATACACACCCCAGTGCTTCAGGAGGGGCTGGTCCAGCCCCCAGTGCTCCACTTTGCAGTCATAGACGTCTTCAGCAGAAGGCAGGAAGGTGAGGTAACTGATCTTGAGGAAGGAATGATCCTTCTTGGACAGGAAGCTGGTTTCGGAAACACCCTGCATGACCAAGTGCCCGTTGTTCAGCCACGAGATGTTGATCACAGGAGGGAAGATGTTGTCCACGGCACAGATGAGAGTGTTGGGCTGGCCCACCTCCACGGGAGACTTGGGAAACACAGTCACCTCAGGAACCTCTATGGTGAGGAAGCAGCACTGGGTTTAGAATCGTGGGCAGCTCTGCCCTGAGGGTCTCTGCATCCTGGAGGGTCCTCCCACCAACGTTTCCCCATTGGATAGACCAGATGCTCTTGTTCCCTCTGCTTGTAAGCCGCTGTACATTGCCCGCAGGTCATCCCCATGCCCTTCTCTCTGTGGGCCCCTTGTTAGGGTGGACGTCTATGGGGATCCATCCTTGAAGGAGTCAAGGATTGCATAGGGGAGCAAGAATCTGTATTTCACAGAAATATGTGATTTGTATGAAGGGAGAGGATGAGGGTTCAACAAATACCTTGAGAAGATCTGGGAACCCCTTGGAAAAGAGCATTTAATAGAGTGAAGGGAATCTATCTGAAGCGAGAAGGGAGTGAGGCCTGGTATGAAGGGTAGATTTGGGTAAGAGACAGGATGGTGGACACACACCATTGATAGCAGCGGTAAAGTTGGAGCGTTTAGTCAGGATGTCCAGGTTGAAGTTTGCAGTAGCCACTTCTCTCAGTCCACCCTGTGGGTCAAAACCTCCAAATTCACTTAACCCAGGCAGCCGCCAGACAGTCTCCCTCTTCTTTTGGTCCACGTAGAACTCCTCATCTCCATCAAATTCAAAAGTGTACTGGCCTGAGGGACCGTAAGACTGGGAGAAGCATGTGCCATAGGCAGCAACGTGGTCAGCTGATCAGTGAAGGCGGGAGCAGGGAGATGCAAAACACAGGAGAGAAAGGATCTCGTTAAACACAGTGACAAGAGACGGACGGACGTGCTAACATTGTGTGCAGCACCTTTGGCACAGCCTGCAGACAATCCCCAGCGCCTGCTCCCTCCCCTGGCTGTCCTGTTAGAATCCAGCGGCCTCTCCACTCCCACATTCGCTCCTGTCACAGGAACAGAATTCCACAGGCCTGTTTACTGCTGTTCCTGGCCCATCTAGCTCAGCGCCCAGCACAGATAAATACTGAAATGGGCGGAACAAGGAATGAATGAATGACCATGGCCTTAGCTTTCTTTCCCAGAGATTCAGTTTACCTCCCTCTGCTTCATAAGTTTTCTCTCCCAATTTCTTCATCAGTTAATAACACAGTCATTGTGGGTCCTCTCCTCTCAGGACTGGCTCAGAACAGAACATGTGTTATACAAGGTTTCCTTCCTCCTTTTATTTATTTTTTAACCAAGGAAAAGCACACCCGTATCATTTTTAAAGAATTGTCTCTATTTTAGGGAATAAAAAAGAGCAGGATAAGGGCAGTGACAACATTACAAAACACATAAAAAGTAAACAATGCTTCTAAGGTCTCTGTTTTTTTGGTTTTTGTTGTTTTATTAATCCTCACCTGAGGGTATTTTTCCATTGATTTTTTTTTTTTTTTTTTTTTTTTTTTTTTTGCTTTTAGAGAGGGTGGGAGGGAGGGAGAGAGGAAAGAGAGAAACCTCTCAGATCAATTGGTTGCCTCTCGCAGGTGGCTCTGGGGATTGAACCTGCAACTCAGGTACCTGCCCTTGACCAGGAATCAAGCCTATGACCTTTCCGTGTGCAGGTTGATGCTCTAACCACTGAGCAACCAGCCAGGGCTAAGAGCTCTGCTTCTGTAACAGGGTGATCCTTAGAGGAGAGCACCTGGTTTGCTCTGAAATGAAACTGGACACTTCATTAGACTTTGGATTTCTGTCATTTCCCACCCCTCTTCTTTTCTTGAAGGACGTTACTAAACCTCTCCTTTTTTCTGACTCAACACTTTGTTGAGGACTCAGGGAAAACTCTGGCCCTTCCCTTGAATGGACAGTGGACTTGTCTGTGACGCCAAAGCAGATGGCAGCCAGCACAGCTGTCCCCGCCCAGGGGAGCCTGACTGGACAACTTGTCTGAGCTTTTTACCATTTCCTCTTCCCTCCCTTCCTACTTCCTGACCATCAACAAGGTTTCAGACATTGTGAGGAGCGAGGAGTAAAATGCTGCCATCGGGGAGCTTAATGAATAGGGCAGTCACAGGTGAGTAAGGAGCCAATGGGTGTACTATGCTGGGTCCTCCACAAATACCTCACCTGCCAATCAAACCAGATGTCACCCTTTCATGCTTCTTGGTCTTTACAAGGGTCTGTTTTCCTCCTTCAAATTATCTTCCAGGATTTCCTGGACACCTCCAGTTCATTCTTGAAGTTTCTGCTTAGTTACCAACTTCTTAGCTAAGTCCCCTCATGAAGCATAGTTTTGACCACATTATGACCTCCAGTCCCTCCATGCAAATGTCCTCTTTGCAAGTTTATCTGTTCCTCATCCTATCAAAGCCTCCTTGTCCTTGTAATGAACCTTCTTGACTCCATTACAAACATGAATATATGTGATTATCCTTTCCATCTGCACGTGTCCTGGCTGCACGCTGCTGCTAAAGGACTCACTGTGCCAGCTGGAACTGCTCACTCTCAGTTTCAGCCTCGCTGGGCCCACTGTCCTGCATAGCAGCGGCCCTGCTCTGGGCACCGTGTTGTCCTATCGCTAATCTGAGCTCCCTCCTGGGGCAGACAGCATGTCTCTTCTTCTGAGTCCCAGCACTGAGCTCCTGGTGCTCAAACTGTGTAGCAAATGCCCGCGCTGTTCTCCAGGACAACAGAGATTTGGGAAGACTGACAGACTTGAAGGTAGCAGCATCCTGTGAAAGTTAGACTCAGCGGTGACCAGGCTGCATTATGGCTCATGAGCCCTAAGCACTGTTGTAAGTGGGCCTTTATTTTTCCATAAAAAAATTAAAAACTTATATTTTATGACCATATTTCCATAAAGGCAAATATAATCCAGGCCAGTGGTCAGCAAACTGCGGCTCGCGAGCCACATGCGGCTTTTTGGCCCCTTGAGTTTTTAGCAAAGGCCAGTTTAGGAGTACCCTAATTTAGTTAATAACAATGTACCTACCTATATAGTTTAATTTTTAAAAATTTGGCTCTCAAAAGAAATTTCAATTGTTGTACTGTTGATATTTGTCTCTGTTGACTAATGAGTTTGCCGATCACTAATCCAGGCTAAATTAAAATAGTTTCTTCTACCCTGAAAGCTCATTTTTTCTTCTAGTTTTAAAAGAAAGGAAAACATTGTCATGGGGCCCTACAGGCATTGCAGGCCTTTGGCCCTGTGCCCACTGTGGGGGGTACATCAAGCTGGACCAGTGACACTGAGAAAAGGGGACTTGGGCGTGCTCTGGAGAAGCAGACAACACTTTCCTACCAAACCAAGAAAGCCTGGGGGCAGCCATGGTTAATAACGTCGCTGAAGATCAGGGTATCCTCCAATTCACTTCCCATTTGAACTACAGTGCTTGGTTTTTCTATTTTGCTTTTACGAACCCACTCTTCATGGCAATAAAACAGGAAAAAGAGCCAGGGATGGATTCTGGGTAAAAAGGAGGGTAAGGGAATGAGGAAGAGAGGGTGGAAAGTGAGCAACAGAGGTGGAGGGGCCCAGGGGACCAAACCATGATTGGATGCCCAACCCTCCGCTTACAGAGCCTCCTTAGATGCCACGAAGGACAGGCTGTATGAGGCTAATATAATTTAACTCACCAAGTTTTCATCATAAAGTTCTCAATTTTAAAATAAAAGTAAAGATATTCCCTATTTTGTTAAACAAAAATTATACAGCTATACCTTTAGTAGTAGTAATTTTAAATGTCATTGACATTTACTGGTCTTCATTACTTGGGAAGCACACCTAATACCTACTTTACTTGATTTTCTGTAAGGTGACGCATAAGAGGTAACTGAGATTAAGTGAAAACCACACATGAGAAAATGACTTCTCTGAAGGCCCTCACTGGGCTGCTTACCCACGCTCCACCTGTGCCAGTTCTCAGCTTGAAAATGTATGTAAATCTGAGACAAAGCAAAGAATCCTTCTTCATATCTGTATGTACACATAATTCATGAAACTCTTTACCTCAAGGTAAACTACAATAATAATATATCAAAAACTCCAAAAATTGTTCTGAAAATTTGGGAACAATACTTCATGAATTTTAGTAACAGAACATCCACTTGTGAAAACAACCTAATCTTTGAGGCAATCACACATGAGTGCTGTAGAGCCTCTGGGCTATATTCATGGAGCCAACATTAGAACCAGGATGATGGCCTTGGTGCAGTGTGCAATGGCTCAGGTAGCAGAGACTGGATGGGGACCCTGGTTTCCCAAGGAGGGAGAACCATAATTTTTGGATCTGCTTAATATTGAGGATGCCTTTGAGGAATCTCTACTCTTTCTATGCACATCTCTCTTTTTTACCCTCCAATTCTGTTTCCCCAGTCCAGTCCCCACCTGGCTCAGCGGTGCACTCACCCACAATGTCTTCACCTCCACAGCGACTCAGCACGGTGATGAGGGCGAGGGCCCCCCAAATCAGGGCTCTGTTTAGGGTCATCCTCTTCTCACGGTGGTCTCAGCAGTTGCTGCTCTGAGCAATGGAGAGGACCAAGCTGAGGAAGAAATCTAAAAACACCCAAACCAAACCCTGCAGGTCAGGTTCTGGCGAATCAGAAACCCCCGCTGTGATGACACCTCAGTTGCTGGTTGAAGAGTGTGTAACAGGAGGCCTGGCAGGGACTGGGAAATCCCCAGATTCTGATGCAGCCTCTGCTCAGAGTGGACCTGAGGGAATTCTCCATCAATGAGGTGTCAGAGCCAAGCCAGAGCCCTGCACGAGCTCTGGTGCTCTGAGTTGTTCTGAGTGGCCGTGAGTCCATGTATTCTAAATTCTCCTATCCAACTACACCAGGACTGGGTCTTCTCAAACCCTGCCCACTGTATTAACTGTTGGGAACTTAGTCCAATTTCCTCCTTTATCCTTTGCTCATTAGTTACAGGTGTTGGGTCTGAGGCCCTCTGCCTGGGGCTGGACCTCCTAGGACGCTGCACCGGGTCTTAGACAGAGAAGCCATGGGAGTCTGTGGGTGTATAAGAATGAGTCTTTATTGCTGAAGCCAGTGGCCATATAGCCATCAGACAAGAACAGTCCTCACAGCAAAATCCAAACAGGCAGGCAGTTGGACTCCAGCTGGTGAATGCATATCTTTCCCATAAAGCAGCATCAGTCTCTGTACCCACAGCTATTATCTGAGCAGCCACACGCTGCCTCCTAGACTCACTGACTCACATGGTAGCGGTATCTGAGCTCTCCAGCTCAGCAGCTTCGCCTATCTCTCCTACCCAACTGCTGTCTCTAGCAGACTTCCTCACACACTTCATCCAAGCTTCTCTCTCTCCATTCTCTAGCAGACTTCTCACTCCATCCTCAGCTGACTCCAGCCTACTTCAGCTGACTACAGCTTACTCAGCCAACTAGCTGGTCAGTAATCTACTTTTATACCATTTAGACCAGTGGTTCTCAACCTTCCTAATGCCGTGACCCTTTAATACAGTTCCTCATGTTGTGGTGACCCCCAACCATAAAATTATTTTCGTTGCTACTTCATAACTGCAATTTTGCTACTGTTATGAGTTGTAATGTAAATATCTGGTATGCAGGATGTCTTAGGAGACCCCTGTGAAAGGGTCATTAGACCCCTGTAGGAACCCCTTTCAAGTCCCACGTGGTTCAGGGTTTGGGTTCTGGAGAAGGCCGCACACAAATGAAAAGAGACTAGAAAATGTATTTATTTGGCAATATTGGGGGTCAGGTGGGAGCCTGGTGGTAGGAGTACACACTGCTCTGGCCTTGCTATCCCTTTTATTGAGGCTATGGGAAACACCCATAGCCCTTAAGCAGGAAAAAACATACATTTACGTAAGACAAACAGAGGGGAGGCTGCTTCAGCTAACAATGTCTCAACTTAAAGGTGAGTGGTTAGAGCAATTAAGGTTGTTGACCAGCCTTCCCGGCTTCCTGTCCACATCTCTCTATTAGTGAAACAATGATTGGTTTCCGGCAGACCCCCAAAGGGATCGCGACCCACAGGTTGAGAACCGCTGATTTAGACAAAGAAGGCTCCGTGCCAACAGTGACATCAATCATACTGGCTACTGAAGGGCACAGTGTACCATGTGTGCTTAGACCCGCTCATGGTATCTTGGCCTGATTAGGATTCCCAGGCTCAGATTCCTTGAATATTTCATTTAGGCACATGCCCAGAGCAGCCTTTGGTCATTCTGGTGTATTGATAACAAGGCCTCTGTGCTCCCACCGGCCTTGACTATCTGGGGATCTGGCATGGTTCCCACAGGAGGGAAGGTATTAAATCAGAATCTCCTCTCCTGTGTGTGTGCCTGCTGGTTCTCACAATCCTAAATAACCAAAACATGAACATTGTCTGAGCCACAAAAATGGCCAAGCATACCTCTCTCCCATGTAACATGAATGACTGCTACTCATTTATATTATTTTTAATTGATTGATGAGCGAGAGAGAAACATCGATTTGCTGTTCATGTATTTATGCATTCATTGGTTGCTTCTTGTATGTGACCAGAGACTGAACCCGCAACCTTGGCATATCCAGACACAGCTACCCAGCCAGCTGACTGCTGCATTTCTACCAATTGGAGCTTTAGCTTCAGTATTGCCTTCCTTCCTTGCAGGTAAAATTTATTAAGATGCCCAATTATATGCCCAACCGGTGTGGGCCAGTGGTTGAGCATTGACCTATGAACCAGGACGTCATGGTTTGATTCCCCGTCAGGGCACATGCCCAGGTTGTGAGTTTGATCCCCAGTGTGGGGCATGCAGAAGGCAGCCAGTCAATGATTCATTCTCATCATACATGTTTCTATTTCTCTCCCCCTCTCCCTTCCTCTCTGAAATCAATAAAAATATATTTTTAAAAAAGATACCCAATTATAGAATTACTTACCCCAGCACCCACTTCCTAACAGAATCCCATTAATGACTAAGTCTCTATTTCTTAAATCCTTCCCAAGATCACCTACAAGCCCAAACCCTGAGATTAATGATCAGTTTTATGTGTCAGCTAGGTTATAGTCCCCAGATAGTCAATCAAGTGTTGATATTTTGTAGTTGTAACTAAAGCCCACAATCCATTGACTGAGTGATAGAGGTCATGCTGGGTACTGTGACTGAGCCGATCCATCAGCTAGAGTCCCAGGCACAGATTGAGGCTTCCCGGAGGGAGTGGATTCCGCTCCGGCTGCAGCTGGGGCTGCTCTGAGAGTTCCAGCTGCCCTCCTGACAGTGGGCTGCCTGTGGGTCTTGGACTTGCCCAGTTCCCCACAACTGTGTAAACTGGTCCTGCACTAATTCTCTGAACAGACGTCTCCTCCCGACTCTGCTTCTTTGGTTCCAGCACCCTCCGACCGCGATGCCTCACAGTTCCCCAAAGTGAGTTTCTCCCTCACTGCGAGGACGTAACATTGGCTTGTTCACCCACAGGTGTGCTCCTTTGGCTGGGGGCACTGACAGCACCCCGTTAGGTTGTTGTGAGGATATACACACACTGCACTTGGAATGAATTCCTAGGACTCCTTAAATATACCTGTCATGCTCCAATACCAGTGCTATTTTATCAGGGGACCCTGCAGCAGAGAGGTGAGGTGCCCAGGCTCACAAGCTGGTCAGAGGCAGAGATAAAATGTCACAAGGCAAGCCATGAGGCCTTGCTGGGGAGGGGTCTCCTTCCTCGTGGATTCAGAGTCCAGTGCACTGAAATAATTAGGATAGATATTTGGACCTACAGATGGCCTTATCATTTTTTTAGGGGTATGCTGTTGTGAATCAAGAGTTTGTACTTGAGCCTGGCTGGCATGGCTCAGTGGTTGAACAGCGACCTATGAACCAGGAGGTCACAGTTCAATTCCTAGTCAGGACACATGTCTGGGTTGTGGGGCATGCAGGAAGGAGCCAATCAATGATTCTCTCATCATTGATGTTTCTATCTCTCTCCCTCTTCTTTCCTCTCTGAAATAAATAAAAATATATTAACAAAGAAAGAAAGCTCTTCAGTACCTCCTTTCTCACAGTAAATCACATGTTCCCATGCTTTTTCCCAGACCCAGATTTACCTGTCTTATACCTTGCAGACACTGCTCAAGATCTTGGCAAATGAATGAAACCTTTCTTCATGGTGTTCAAAAATTTCACCTATTAATATAACAGGTTTTTTTTTTTTTAATTCAACTTAAATTAGCAAGTTATGGTGTTAAACATACAGGATCAGAATTGTATCTTGAATGAGGAGTTGAAGTTCCAGCCTCAGATGTCACATCCTGTGGGTCAACTAAAAGTCCAAGAACGTACTGTGAGGAACTAAGAGATGGCGGAGGAGCTCTGTCCCCAACCCAACTCTGTGTCTCTCCTCCTGCTTCTCCAGGTGTCACACAAGAAACTGTTCCACTTGCTTCTTTTTTCAGATCATAGTTTTAACATCAAGTAAAATTATTAGTGGACAAAACACTAATTTGTGACCTTTGTCTAATAAGAAAATTAAAAGCCCTTGTATAAATCAATGGTGGAAATAAAATTTAGAGGATAAAATATTACTTTACCAAACAATTTTCTTTAAAAGTACTGATTTACAAGCTATTTATTTAATCACTAGAGGCCCGACACATGAAATTCATGCATGGGGGTGTGTGTCCTCAGCCCAGCCTGCACCCTCTCCAATCTGGGACCTCTCAAGGGATGTCTGACTACCCATTTAGGCCCGATACAGGTAGGATCTAACCTAAACAGGCAGTCGGACATGCCTCTCACAATCCAAAACTGCTGGCTCCCAACTGCTTGCCTGCCTGCCTTCCTGATTGCCCCTAACCGCTTCTGCCTGCCAGCCTGATCACCCCCTAACCACTCCCCTACCAGCCTGATTGATGACTAACTGCTCCCCTGCCAGCCTGATTGTCCCTAACTTCCCTCCTCTGCTGGCCTGGTCACCCCTAACTGCCCTCCCCTTCAGGCTTGATTGCCCCCAACTTCCCTCCCTTGCAGACCTGGTCTCTCCCAACTGCCCTTCCCTGCTGGCCATCTTGTGGTGGCCATCTTGTGGTGGCCATCTTGTGTCCACATGGGGGCAGTCAACTTTGACCACAGGGGGGCAGCAATCTTGTGTTTTGGAGTGATGGTCAATTTGCATATTACTCTTTTATTAGCTAGGATAGAAGCCTGGTACATGGGTGGGAGCCAGCTGGTTTGCCCTGAAGGGTGTCCCGGATTAGGGTGAGGGTTCCCTTGGGGCATGGGGCAGCCTGGACAAGGGGCCTGTGGTGGTTTGCAGCCTGACCACGCCCCCCTGGCAACCCAAGCGGAGGCCCTGGTATCTGAGATTTATTTATCTTCTATAATTGAAACTTTGTAGCCTTGAGTGGAGGCCAGGGCTGGCCAGAGTGGGAGAGAAGTGTGGCTTCCTCCATTGCTGGGGAAACCCAAGCCTCCTGCTTGCTCTGTGGCCACAGACATCTTGGTTGGGTTAATTAACATACTTGCGCCTGATTGGTTGGTGGGCGTGGCTTGTGGGTGTAGCAGATGTATGGTAAATTTGCATGTTTCTCTTTTCTTAGTGTAGATTAAAATTGTCAATATAAATGTGCTGTCCAATTATAATTTACATCATTGGAGAGCCCTCTAAGAAATTATTTAGACAGTACTAATGTTAGTTCTAATTAACATTTATAACAGCCTCTAAAAACCTGTATATTTTCAAATTCTTTAAGTTCTGACTTCCAGCTTCTTTTCCCTGATACAGCCCTGATTATGACGCATTGGAGCTTCTACTCTAATGGCCAAGACCTCCACCACTGCCGTCGTTAAAGATGCTTCACCACAAGGCAGAGCCAGAGTGGCCAAGTACAGGGAAGACGGGATTGTCATCAAATGAACAGGTATTCAGGCGGCTTCTGATTTCATCCGCTGCCTCAGCCTGGGCAAATCCTCAAGATACAGGAGACTTAGGGTTCTGGACTAGAATTGGGGTGAGAACTCTGATAGTTCCTATGATGACATGAAATTATAATATTTATAAATTATAAGGTTTGAATACAGCACAGTGCCTGGCACAGAGCACGTTTCCCAGATAAGAACTACTATGTAATAACAAATATCAATAAAGATGGTATGAGAACACCATGCCTAGTCCAGCGACAGCCCATAAGTTCTCCCTCTTGCATTGGGCCTCCTCCCTGTGGCAGTCATGCCTGTGGGCCACAGGAGCCCTGGAAATCACCCGGAAATAGGGTTTCCTTGAAGAGGTGGCATCAGGCGGATGTTTCCATGTAACAATCTACTCCAAAACTTAATGGTTTTCTCCTGGTTCTGTAAGAGTAAAGTGTGTTGGGCTCACTTGGGCAGTGTTCATGCTCTGGGCCAGGCTCAGGTCCCCTCAGGTGGGCTCCCCCACAGGTCTGTGGTCTCAAATGGTTGATCTGGGGCTGCCGGGCCTCCTTCATGTGGGCTTGCTATCCAGCAGGCTGACTGAGGCTCATTCAGAAGGTTCTGGGAGGCTCCCTGGTGCAGGGCCTCTTAAGCCTAACCTAGAACCCACAGCATCACTTCCACTCCCTCCTGTTAGTCAAAGCAAGTCCCGCACCAGCTCAGATCAGGGGGTGCTTAACAGACTGCAAAGTATTCATGGCTGTTTTTGCAATTTGCACAGGGTTCTCTGGTTTTTGAGTGGATGTAAATGGGTTTGTGTGTGAGAGTCAGAGTGCCTCCGTATTTGGCATGGATCTTATTCACCTTTCTGTCTCCATTCCCCTTTCTCCCCATGGAAAGCACAGCACAGCTTTCTCAAGGAAGCTGAACTCAGGTCTGCTGAGCTCCAGTGTGCACAACATGCTCTCACACGGTCTTCCATGGTCTTCTAGCTGCAAATACAGAAGCTGGGAGAACTGTAGGTCACTGGTTACCTTGTTGTGATGCAAAGGCCAGTGTACTGATGTCTGGTCCATGGCCTCTCACAAGGATCAAGTTAAGGAAGCAGATGGACCTTGCAAAGACAGTGATTCTGCTTTTCATTAAATATTAGAGGCCTGGTGCATGAATTCGTGCACTAGTGGGGTCCATCGGCCTGGCCTTCAGGATGGGGCTGAAACTGGCTCTCTAACATCCCCTGAGAGGTCCCAGATTGTGAGAGGCCACAGGCCAGGCTGAGGGACCCCACTGGTGCATGATCCAGGCTGGGGAGGGTCGCGGGAGTTTGGCCAGCCAGGGAGGGACTGCGGGAGGGCTTCAGGGCATGTCTGGTCCATCTCACTCAGTCCTGATTGGCCAGACCTCAGCAGCAAGCTAACCTACCAGTCAGAGCATCTGCTCCCTGGTGGTCAGGGCATGTCATAGCGAGTGATTGAGTGGCCTTAGCAGATCATTAGCATATTTTGCTTTGTTTGGTTGAACAGACAACCAAACACTTAGCATATTAGGCTTTTATTATATAGGATCATTCCCACCAACCTGCCAGGATGGCTCAGTGCTTGAGCGGTGACCTGTGAATCAGGAGGTCATGGTTTGATTCCCAATCAGGGCATGTGTCCAGGTGTCAGGCTTGATCCCCAGTGGGGACATGCAGGAGGCAGCAATTAATGATTCTCTCTCATCATTGAGGTTTCTATCTCTCTCTCCCTCTGCTTTCTTCTCTGAGATCAATAAATATATTTAAAAAGAATATCATTTCCACCAGTTCTTTGTCACCAGCAGCTCCTATGTGTATGAACTAGTGACTTTAAATGACTCTGAAATAAAGTGCTCCCTAATGATTTTTCAATGAAAAAATATTCAAAATTACCTTTATGTACACAGGTCTGCTTTCACCTTAGCCCAAGGGAATCTTCAACTAAACTGAGCAGGTTATTTGATGAGGACTTTGTGCTGAGATTATGGCGTAGAACCAACAGATGCTTGTTCTTGCTTCATCTGAACCAGATACAGACCTGCCTGCCTGGAGACAGATGACGTTCCTTATGTCCAGTGGTGATTGGGTCTCTTCCAGGAACTCTCCAATCCTGATGTATTTAACGTGAGCAGTCATTGTACAGAAATATCTATTTAGCATTAGTCAGTAAAGCAAATTAAAAAATAATATAAATTTTAGAAAAGCAATTTAAAATAAATTACACATTTTAAACAAATGGCAACATATACACTTAGAAAATTTTACCAAAAAATTTAATTGTGATTTAACCAGAAATTTAAAAATAAAAATGATAACACTTAGAATTCTAATGTTTTAATTATTGCCTACTAGTATTGAAGTATGGTAGCAATCATACTTGGGTAAAAATTGATATTTAATATTTTAACCTTGCTGTTTTGGGTTCTGTACTCATTTAAAAGTTATTTTGATTTTCTGAACTTATGTATGATTGAATAATCCATTGATGGTGGTTTGAATATCTCATTGATTGTGATCTCACTGGTCATCGAAGCACATTCCTGGGACACAAGACAGTTCAATTATCCTAAATTGCCTTAGTACAGTGATGGCAAACCTATGACACGCGTGTCAGCACTGACACGGGTAGCCATTTCTGATGACACGCGGCCGCTTCAGTGGCCACAAGCCGAGGATGAAACATTTGCTGCTCCTGAGGATGAAACATTTGCGACTAGAGTCTTGGAGTTAGACTCTAGCCGAGGATGAAACATTTGTTGCTCCTGAGGATGAAACATTTGCAACTAGAGTCTTGGAGTTAGAATCTAGCCGAGGATGAAACATTTGCTGCTCCTGAGGATGAAACATTTGCGACTAGAGTCTTGGCTAGGCTCTAACTCCAAGACTCTAGTTGTAAATGTTTCATCCTCCCCTATTAGACACTCTGTGCCGGAGGTCAGGCTCCAAAACAACAGAAGTCCGGCACAGAGCATCTAGTTCTGGGACTTCCAGTTAAGCCGGGATCTTTGCCCTCACTTCCGCCAGCAGAGCAGAGAGCAGCGGAACGCAGTGAGGGACGCATCTCTGGGGGCCCTGCCATTACCAGGAACCAAATAACAGTTAACCACAGCAACCATTATGTACTGTTCTGGGGTGTCATGGATTTCTAATCCATCATTACTGAGCTAAGTGAGGGGGAGGCTGGGAGAGGTGAGGGTTTGTGGCATGCTATGGGTGCTGTTTCCCGCCATTAGAAATAGTGGCAGCCATTTTAATTCACATAAGGAACACCATCTTGCTCCATAGTGCAGACTCCATTTCACTACTATTACTGTTGTGCATCCTTATTAACCCCTATTTCTGCTTATTAACCCTGCCCTTTCCTAAAAGACAGTTGTATGCACCATTTTGTGGTTAGTTAGGCTAGTTAACCCCTAATTGCCTGCAGGCCTAACAAGCTATCTATAATTCTATCTTCTGTCACTGCCCCCCTAATGCAGAACCCAAAAAATAAAAAACTAAGGTTAAGTAAAGGAAGTGGTAGTAGCAGTGGCTGACCCTTTCAAGAGACATGGACCAAGATGTATGGCTTTATAGAAAAAAATGGCAGATCATTTTGCGTTCTATGTACTGAAATGGTAGTAAGCAGAATGTGGAATATAAATAGACATTTTGAAACTAATCATTCCCAGCTCTTGGAAAAAAGTGAGGATGAAAGGAAGGAATACATTTCCAGGCAGCTACACCTTTATAAGAGCCAATCTAATTCCATCCTTAAATTTATGTAAAGCTCTACAAATTTAACATCTGCAAGTTTGAGTATTGCTCACTCTATAGCTCAGCATGGAAAAGTGCTCAGTGAGGGAGAATTTATTAAAGAAACTCTCCTAAGATGTGCACCAGTTCTATTTCACGATATGCAGAATAAAATGCAATTATTAAGAGAATATCTGAGTTACCACTCAGTAGAAATATCATAAAAGACCGAATACTGAGACTGAACACAAACGTACAACATCAATTAAAGAGAGACATAAGGAAGTGTAAATATTTTTCGATCTCTCTTGATGAAACTACTGATGTCACATCACATGCTCAGTTGGCCATTATTGGTTGATATTCTGATGGTCTCACAATGAGAGAAGAGTTGATAAAGTTAGTATCAGTGTCAACAAGTAAATCAGGAAGCAAAATATGTAAGGTTGTTATACAAACATTTCGTGACCTAAGCATTGATATCTCTAAAGTTGTGTCAGTGACGACAGATGGGGCACCAAATATGGTGGGGAAAAAAGTCGGATTTGTCAAATTGTTTACAGAAGCTATTGGATATCCGATTGTGCCTTTTCATTGTATTATCCATCAGGAGGCTTTATGTGCCAAGGCAGGATTCACCGACTCAAACAACTTAATGTCAGTTGTTACAAAAATAGTTAATTTTATAGCTGCTCGCCCCCTTCACAAGTGAGAATTTTCGGCACTTTTACTGGAGGTTGATTCCACCTACAGTGGACTGCTGATGTACAATAATGTAAGATGGCTGAGCCGAGGCAAAGTTCTTGAGCGCTTTGTGGAGTGCTTTGAGGAAATTAAGGTATTTCTTGACAATAAGGATCTGGGGAACTTTCCTCAGCTTAATGATGATAAGTGGGTCAACACCCTGATGTTTTTTACAGATCTCTCTGTTCATATTAATGAACTGAACTTAAAGTTACAAGGTTTTGGCAAAAGTATTGACGTTATGTTTGGATACATAAAAGCTTTTGAAAGTAAAGTTAAAATTTTCAAGCGAGATGTAGAAACTAAAACTTATAAGTATTTTCCTCAAGTAACAAAGTATTTTGAGAAGGCCAGTGCAGCTGTACAAAATGAAATGGAACTCCTGCATATGAAGTACCAGCATGTTTTAGACTCATTACTTGACCAGTTTAGTGATAGATTTAGTCAATTTAGAAGTCTAGAACAGACCATGAAAATAATTAAGTATCCTGATGTAGTAGTCTACAGTAGTTTGGAATTAAATGGTTTCCAATGGATGCAAATTGATGATTTGGAGATGCAACTTGCAGAAGTTCAAGACAGTATCTGGGCTCAGGCGTTTGTCGACTTGAGGTCAAAGCTTGAGAATCTGGAAAGGTGCCGCTTGGAGAATCAAGAGGAGTGCCACTACGAACAGGAAATTTGGAGTGCCTGGAACCGACTACCAGACACTTTTAGCACCCTGAAAAATATAGCAATGGCTTTACTCACAATTTTTCCCTCTACATACTTTTGTGAGGCTTTATTCTCAGTGTTAAATAATATCAAAACCAACAAAAGAAACAGATTAACAGATGAAGTTAGTAGCGCTTGCTTGGGCCTGAAGTGTACAAAATACCAACCTTCCATTGAAGATTTAGCCAATGAAATTCAGCAACAAAAAAGTCACTAATAGGCAGGTTAGTTAAAGAATTCCCCCTCCCCCTCACTTATCTTAGTTCACGGCACCCCACACAAGCTAAATAATATCAAGACCAACAAAAGAAACCGACTGACGGATGAACAAAGAAGTCACTAAGCAGGTAAGTTAAATATTTAGTTTTTGGTTTATTAAATACAATTATATATAAAAATTATACATTTATGTTATTTAAACTATAAATATCGCGAAATAATGTTTTTTCCTCAAAGTGACACACTACCCGAGTTATGCTCCGTTTTTTGGCGAGGTTTGACACACCAAGCTCAAAAGGTTGCCCATCACTGCCTTAGTAGCTACAGATAGTGCATTCCTGTTGACTCATTGATCCCAGAATCTGGACAGCACAATTATTCTAAATTGTCCAGGTGGTCCCAGATAATGATAATGTGTTTCCATTGATTCAGTGATTCATAGATAACTAAGTTGCTCAAATTCTGCTTCTGTAAAAATGCTTTTTCGCGAAACAGGTTCCTTATTCCAGACTCAAAGATGTAATCGATACTTTTGTGATATTCTGCCAATATAAGCCAGGCATGGCCAGCTGTTCGGGGCTGCGAGGTCTGGAGCACTTTTGCTCCCTCATATGCCGCCAGCTTTTAATAAATGACTCCATAATTCGACTTTTTTTGAGGCGTCCTTTGTAAGATGGGAGTTACACTACAACATTATACTGAAGACAAATAATCCACATATATGTAAAATTTGGAAATTTTGAAGAATATTTCAAACAAAAGAATGATCTTATAAAATTGTGTTTAAAATGGAAGTTGACTATAAGTTATTCTTGTAGTGAATATATCTAAAACTAGCCATTAAAAAATCTATAGCCCTATTTGGGCAGGGACTATGTCTCACCTGAGAGATGGCAGAGCTTGAGAGAGGCAGAGTGTGCGCTGAACAGAGGTGGAGGCAGGGAATGTGCCCACGCCCAGCCCTGAGAGCCAGGCATTAGTTCTTACCTTAGTTCTCTTTCTCACCTGTCCTCTCCATCTTTGGGAAAACACTTTTGCAGAAACCTAAGAACCCTCTTTAATGCAGAGCAGATGGAGCTGACGCACTCGCGCGGGAGGAGACAGTTTCCTAGTAAGTGGGGAGCTGCTCTGGAATTCTGTTTTTGTAAAACTCTTCCTGGGCTAAGGGGCTGGATGTAAGCAGTTCTCTATAATTCCAGATCCAAGAGAAGGTCTAAAGGAGCTCAAAATAATACCAGAGCCCCTGGCAAAGGATGGCTATGTTACCCTTCATTAGCCAGGTATCTGCTGAGGGAGAGCTTGGTGGCAGACACGCAGGCCAGACTGAGGAAACGTGGAGGGTGTGGTGAGATGGCGTCTGCTTTGTATTAATTTCTTAGTCTCTGTCTTTCAGCTCATGGTGTTATTCATTTTGTAGCCTTTGTGTTTGAAATTTGATTATTGCTTTATGTCTATAAGAATATCATTAATTTTAGACTAAGCACTGCTTTAAATACCACCATGTATGTCATATTTTTATTATAATTTTCTGCAGAAATAAAAATTTTTAATTTGTATCTGCCTTTGAACCAAGAGTTATTTTTCAGAAGCTCTTACATTTCTAAGTAAAAGAACACTTAGGCTTTTTTGTTTGTTTCTTATTAATTTCTAATTTCTACTGTGTATATACAGAATACAGTGTGCTATTTCTACTTTATGAAATTTATCATGGCTTTCTTTGTGATATATCGTCAGTTTTCATAAATATCTCATGAGCATTTGTGAAGAATATATTTTCTCTATTACAGGTGTACAGAGTTGAAAATATATACATAGCCCAGATGGTGGCTCAGTGGTTGAGCAACAACCCAGGAATCAAGAGGTCGCCAGTTCAATTCCTGGTCAGGGCACATGCTGGGGTTGCAGGCTTGATCCCCAGTAGGGAGCATGCAGGAGGCAGACTATCGATGATGTTTCTCTCTCATCCATGTTTCTATCTCACTACCAATCTCCCTTCTTCTTTCTCTAAAAATCAATAAAAACTAAAAATAAATAAATAAAACTTAACAACTTTGTTATTAACACCCCCCCCAAAAAAAAAAAAAACTTAAAAAATATTATGTATAAACTTTACATAACTGATTATGGTCTTTTAATTTCCTAAGTTCTTATTATTGTGTCTATTGTTTTTGAGTGCTCGAGATGTGTAACAATCTTCTCTTTTTAAATTTGTCTTTAGGTTGCTACTTTTCTAATTGATGCATAGATATCAACAAATGTTATGTGCTCTTTGTGAATTACGACTTTAAGCATCATAAAATGTCCATCTTAATCATGCTTACTATGTTCTGTTCTGAATGCAGTGACAATAACCCCTAATTTATTTTTATTTTCCTGGCATATTATTATACATTATGTTATTTTTACAAATCTACTTTATTGATATACACATCACATAGAGGAAAAGATACATATTTTAAGTGTACAGTTCAATATTATTTGACAAATATAAACACCTATGTAAACACCTTCCTGATCAAGATTTAGAATTTCCATCACCCTGGAATTTACCTCTGCCCCTTTGTACTCAATCTCTTCCTACCCCCATTGCAAATAACCTATGATATGATTCATTTTACTGAAAATTAATTTTTCTTGATTACAAATAATATGTGCCTACCTATCTGACTTAAAAATATTTTTAAATTGAGTGTAATTGACATATAACATTATATTAGTTTCAGGTTTACAACATAATGATTTGATATTTCAAATACTGTGAAATTATCACCACAATAAATCTAGTTAGCATCCATCACCTCACACGGTTACGTTTTTCCTGTGATGAGCACTTTTAAGATCTACTTTCTTAGTAACTTACTTTTTAAAAAAATATTTTTTATTGATTTCAGAAAGGAACAAAAAGGGAGAGAGATAGAAACATTAAATGATGAGAAAGAATCATTGATTGGCTGCCTTCTGTATGCCCCCCACTGGGGATCAAGCCCACAATACGGGCATGTGCCCTTGACCGGAATTGAACCTGGGACTCTTCAGTCCGCAGGCCTACACTCTATCCACTGAGCCAAACAAGCTAGGGCGTTAGTAACTTTCAAATACACAGTCCAGTATTATTAACTGTAGTCACCATGCTGTCCATCACATCTTCATGACTTATTTTATTCCTGCATGTGGTGTATAACCCTGACAGTTGCTTTTTTTCTTATTGTATTGCAAGTGCCTGGCACAATGCTTTTGAGTGCCCATGAGTCACTTCAAAGGCAGCTGTCTCAATAAAAACTAGCTACTCAACTGGAGATGGCCATCCCACCCCAGAGTCTCCTTTGTTTTAGAGATCTCTGACTGATTTCGGTAACTGGGCACTTGAACACTTATTTTTCCTTCCTTGCGCTTTAATTTCCCCTCTTAGGTTTTACTTAATTTATTACACCATTTATTTATTTTTTAAAGTTACTGTACAATCCTATATAATAAAAGAGAAACATGTAAATTGACCGTACTTCTGCTACACTCACCAGCCAATCAGGAGTGAGTATGTAAATTAATCTGACAAAGCTAGCGAGTTAATTTGCATACACAGGCACTGGGCGGAGAGCAGAGTGGGATAGCCAGTGGAGAGTGAAGCAGCTTGGAGAATTTGACGCCCCAAGCTGCCAGATAGAGAGCAGAGAGGGAGAGCTGGTGGTTTGAAGGACTTGGCAGAGCAGGAGGCCATGGGAAGGAGACAGAGCAGGAAGGGAAAACCAAGAGCACGGGGAGCGCCAGGAATTCTCGGAAGAGTAGTTCTGGTGGCAGCCCCACGACTGGAAGCGGAAGCCCAGAGCATGGGGAGCACCAGGAATGCTGGGAATCGTAGTTCTGGTGGCAGACGGATCTCCTAGACGAGTGATGGCGAACCTATGACACGCGTGTCAGCACTGACACGCGTAGCCATTTCTGATGACACACGGCCGCTAAGGCGGCCGCATGCCAAGGATGAAACATTTGCTGCTCCTGAGGATGAAACATTTGCGAAATAATGTTTTATCCTCAAAGTGACACACTACCCAAGTTATGCTCAGTTTTTTGATGAAGTTTGACACACCAAGCTCAAAAGGTTGCCCATCACTGTCCTAGACACTAGAGCAAAGTGAACCTGGAGTAAGTTACTGTTGCGGTGGGGGTTGGAGGGAAAGCAAAGGTGAGAGACATAAGTAAAATCAGAGTGTCTAGTAAAAATTAAAGGGAAGATATCCTAAAACTTCTAAGAAATCTCCACCAATGAAGCAAAGAAAAAAAAAAGCCTCTATTCTTCTGTGAGCACCAAACCAAACTGGGTTGGGGTCTCAGACAATTTGCTCATATGATTGCAAAGACAGAAACTCCCGGATTGGAGAGGGCTCCCCTGAGGGCTCCCAGATTGGAGAGGGTGCAGTTTGGGCTGAGGGACTCCCCCCGCCCCTCCACACTGCACAAATCTTCATGCACTGGGCCCCATGGTGATTTGACATACATATCCTATGATGTTTCTATGGCTTGACTGTTGTAAATAATGCCTCAATGAACATGGGTGCATATATCTTTAGAGTTAGTGTTCTTATTTTCTTTGGATAAATACCCACAACTGGAATATCAAATTGGTAGCTGGCCAAGAACTGTCTCCATTTGTTACCATCCTGTGGGTCCCAGAAATGCAAGACCCTGTGGCTTCCAGAGCCAGGTGATCAAAGGTCATTGGGTGGGAATGGCAAAACCTGGGGCATCAGACATACAACTTGCACCAGACGCATGTTTAAGCTTCCTTAGGAGGCACTGCCATTCAGGAGCATGGCAGAGGGAGAGCACAAAGGTAGCCCTGCCCTCCAGGGTCTCTGAAAAGGGGTACAGTCAGCTTTTGGATATGTGTTGAATTAGAAGCCCACCCCTCTGGCCACAGCTCTGGAGATACACTAACAGGCCTCTTTCACAGAAACACTAGGCGTATCAGTCTGTTGCTTCTCTGCTGTGCAAGGGGTGTAGTTGGCTAGGACCTGCCCTTCCATTTCTTACAGTTCCACAGGACTGAGTGCAAGTAAAAGGATTTTAGAGACAGGACAGGCAGTGTTAGGGAAAGGAGGGGTCCATGGGAGAGGGATGTGTATGTGAAGGGCAGAGATAGCTCCAAGATGCCAGAATGCTTATCTTACTTCTACAGAGGATAGAGAAATGTCACAAGATATTTTATTCTATGAATTTTATTCTTCAAATTTCATGAGACAAGAGCCTACAAGGAGAATCTGCTTGCCGAATCCCATGTTACACAAACACTGTGGGCACCAGGTAATCAAGAGGTGTTCCTTAGGTGACAGATGCAAAATTGGGGCTCCAGATGAGTACACAAGCTCCCCCTTGGAAGTACTGGTGACTGGGAACAAGGCAGAGGGCAAGCATAAACCAGAAGCAAGCCCCTCAGGTGGAATTTCTGAGACAAACAAATGGGCCTCTTTCAAGACAGACTCCAAGTGTGTCTCAGTCTGCTGTCTGTGCTGTGCCCTGACGGTGCTGGCCAGCCAACAACTGTCTCTCTGTTGCAGTCGTACGGGACTCATAAATGCAAGTCCTACAAGAGGCAGGTGATCATGGGGCATTCCCTAGGCAACAGCCACAAAAACCAGGACCCCAGATGTAACCAAGGGGGCCAGATGTTTGATCACATTGTTTCTGTAAATGATGACTTGTAAATTCACATGCAGCTGTGGATCAACAGCCTGTTTGCTTAAAGGACTCTAGGAGCTAACCTCAAAGGAAGCAAACTCTGCCTTCAGGCATTTTAGCTCCAGGAGCTTTGTTCATCTTGGACTGACAAAAGCCAGACCCTTGACCTGCTTGGGGATGGTTATCTGAGCAGATTGTGCTGACTGGCACACAGCACCTCAACAGAGCCTACAACCCCCTCGGTTTCCTTTGTCTGCCTTCCCCTACCCCCCTGCCTGCACTGAGATGTTTAGATGGTCTTTGTGATGAGAGTCCCCTATCTTCTCAAGCTGCTGGCTTTGGAATTGTGGACGAAAGGAGCCACATGCTAACCTGACAAGCTCAGGGGAGGCCTGCATGGCAGTCTTGCAAACTCAGAGACCTGGAATAACCACAAAGGATGGTTTGAAAATTAAATATTTAACTACAAACAGGTTATAGTGGGTAGTCATGTCCTAGTCCGATATCTTCCCTGACAAAGATCAATTTGAATCTTCTTTACTGAGCCCATTTGCCTTTTTGCCTCTAAGATAACATATCTGTGAGATGTCTGGGTAACTTGTAACTTCCTTTTTACCCCGGGCCCCTCAGGGCACAACAAATGGCACCGGGACATTCCCTCATTGTTATTGTTATCAAGTTAATTGTGAACTGTTCATTACGTTAAAGTGTCCTGTATCCATCTCTGTAAGAGAAGCACCTGTCCATCATTTCACTTTTCACCCTATCCCAGAAGTTTTCCCGCTTTGCTTTGTCCCGCCTCCCTAATCTATCACCAATGGATTTCATGTAACTCCCCTACGTCCCTTTCCTTTGATTTCAATGTATAAATATAGATGTAACCCTGCATTCTCCAGAGCTTTATCTCAAGTCATTGAGGTTCTGCTTCCCGGCATATGTCGACAGTTTGGCTCAAATAAACTCACTAAAATTCTTTACAGGTTTCAATGATTTTTTTCGTTAACAGAATAAACCATTTTTCCTTCTGAGAGAGGTTAGCTTGACACGCAGGCAAACAGGGCAGGGATCCAGTGAAAAACAAAGGCAGGTGGCACATAGGCAGGGCAGGCACGGCAGTTTGAGCAAGCCTAATCACAGGAACCAACCTTCCTATATAATAAAAGGCTAATATGCAAATTGTCCCCACAGGAGTTCAACCCACCAGGAGTTCCACCATTCGCTATGATGTGCACTGACCACCAGGGGGTGGCATGGAATGAAGGAAGGCCCCAGCCAGCAGCCAGCAACCGGGGGAAGGAAGGCCCCGATCAGCTCTGATCACTGGTCAGGCCTTGGGACCCTCTAGTGATACAATAATGGAATGTTTTTGGACATAGAGTGGGAGGCAGGTAGGGCCTGTAGCAACAAGGTGTACTGACACATAGGAGCAGAGAAAGTTCAGGTCTGTTGCTGGGCAAGAACAATGAGGGAATCAATCAGGTGTTGACACAGGTAGACATAGAGCAGGCTTGTAGCACATATATACCCCTAGATTGGGTAGCTTCACTGGAAACCTACTTTTGGGGCCCCTTCCCTTTTGGGAGTCTGAATCTGTTTGTAATGAATTTTCCACGTTTTTACATAAATCTCCTGGTCCAAGGAGCTCATTCTTCGGTATCCTGAGACACGATCCCAGTGAAAAAACCTCAGATCACCATCCTGGTTATCACTTCCATCAGCCCCTGTCTATTACTGGCTCTTGAGAAACAGACAGGCAGCTGAACCTAGGTTTGATATCAAGTTTACAGAACTCCTTCTGGGAGATACTAGGTATGGACTGTGGATGATAAAAAGGGTTCTATAAAAAGTAACCTCACAGAAAAAGAAAAAGAAATAAAATAAAATAAAATAAAATAAAATAAAATAAAATAAAATAAAATAAAAAATTTTTTAAAAAGTAACCTCACAGAGTGATCTGATCATAAATTCCTAACTGGGCAGGTCACAGTGAGTAGTCAAACCCCAGGCATGTAACTTTTTAGTAAAAGGTTTGCCTTTGCCTTAAGCAAGCCCTGCCCATTGTTTCTGTGCATCTGGGTTAACACACCTTTGAAATAATGCAATGACCACCCCCAAAGGAGCATGCAATCTTGTTAACTGTCCTGCAATCTGATGCCCACCTTGCTTTCTCCCACCTTTATGTAATCTTCATTATGTTCCCTTCTTACTCTCAAATGTATAAAAGAAACTGAAAACTATTATTCTCTGGAGCATTTATCTCAGTCTGTTGAGATCTTGATTACAGATGTATCCTGTGTTTGGTTCAAATAAAGTTTTTTTTTAAATATATTTTATTGATTTTTTACGGAGAGGAAGGGAGAGAGAGAGAGAGTTAGAAACATCAATGAGAGAGAAACATCCATCAGCTGCCTCCTGCACACCCCCCACTGGGGATGTGGCCTCAACCAAGGTACATGCCCTTGACCAGAATCGAACCTGAGACCTTTCAGTCTGCAGGCCGACGCTCTATCCACCGAGCCAAACCGGTTTTGGCTCAAATAAAGTTTTATAAAAATTCTTTACAGGTTTGAAAGTTCTTTTAAAAAGAAATTTGTTTTATTGATTTCAGAGAAGGAGAGAAAGAAGCAGCAATGAGAAAGAATTTCAATTGGCTGCCTCCTGAACACCCTGCATTGGGGATCGAGCCCAAAACTGGAGCATATGCCCTGACCAGGAATCAGGAATGCCTCTTGGTTCATAGGTTGATACCCAACCACTGAGCAACACCGGCTGGGCCAAATTTGGAAGTTCTAAAATCAACACTGGTATCCTGGAGCCCGGCAGAGGGAGTGTTCAAGGGTGCCTCCATTTTTGGAGAGTATTTCAGTAGACCCTTAGATTGTGCTGTTACATGCCTGTCCCTCAGGCCAATGCTACAACAAGAGCAAATAAGCCTCTTTCATAGAAAGTCTGGGTGCTTTTCAGCTGAATGCCTTGGGCTGGGGCCTGGGTGGTGAGTCCCCATGTGCTCTTTCATCTTAGAAAATATATTTTTATTGATTTCAGAGAGGAAGTGAAGGGAGAGAGAAATAGAAACATCAATGATGAGAGAGAATCATTGGTCAGCTGCCTCCTGTATGCTCCCTACTGGGGATCTGTTAGGGAAAGACATAGAATATTGGGAACTAGCTATTACTTATAAGAAATAATTATAAGATATTAATCATGCTCTTGCTAATGTAAAAAACAACAACATTCAAACCTGTAAAGAATTTTTGTGAATTGATTTGAGCTACAATATCAAAAATTGCTGGAAAGCAGACTCTCAACGTATTGAGATACCACCCTGGAAAATGCGGTTTTTTAACCTTGTTTTTTACATTACAATCAAAAGAGGAGATGTAAGTGGGTTGCATGAACTCCATTGGTGATAGATTAAGGAGGTGGGAGAAAGCAAAGCAGGGAAACCTCTGGGATTGGATAAAAAGTAAAATGATAGACACATACTTCTTTTACTTAGGTGAGTGCAGGATAGTTAGTGAGAGAAGTTAGCTTGAAATGCAGGCAGACAAGGCAGGGGTCCAGTGGGAAACAAAGGCGGGTGGAACATAGGCAGGGGCAGACAAGGCAGTTTGAGCAGCCTGATCACAGGAACCAACCATGCAGGAATAACAGAATGATTTTGAACTCAGAACTGGAGGCTTGTGAAACCAAGGGAGGGCCTGCAGAAACAAGGTGCACTGACACATAGGAGCAGGGAAAGTTCAGGTCCCTAGCTGGGCAAGAACTATGGGGGAACCAATCAGGAGAGGACATACATAGATATAGAGCATGGTTGTAGCAAATATATACCCCTAGATTACAAGGCTTCATGGGAAACCCATTTTGTCCCCCCACCCTCCACCCTCCTGCCCCATGTGGGAGTCTGAATATGCTTGTAATAAACTTTCCATGTTTTTGCATAAATCTTCTGGTCCACAGAGCTCATTCTTCAGCATCATGAGACACAACATGGGGTGGTTGGTGGGGGGGGAGGAACTTAACTCACAATTCCAGTTATCATTAATAGTCAACAATTAACTCAATAACAATGAGGGGACCTGTGGTCTCCACAGAGTGGTGCCTGTGCTTTGAGGGGTCCAGCGAAAAGGAAAATTACTTTGACATTCCAATGATATGCTATCATAGATGCAAAAAGACAATAGCTCAGTTAAGATAATGACTGACCTTTGTCAGGGAAGATATTGGCTTAAGATGTGACTACCCACCATAAACAGCTTTTTAATGAAAAGGTTTTAATTTCAGACCATCCTTTGTGGCTACTTTAGGTCTCTGAGTTTGCAAGACTCCATACAGGCCTCTCTCTGCTTAATTGGCTCAAGTAATGACAGGCAGCCCTATACCATCGTGTTAACATAAAAACATTCAAATCTGGAAAGAATTTTTGTGAGTTTATTTGAGCCAAACTGTCAACAATTGCTGAGAAGCAGAATCTCAACGGATTGGGGTACTCCAGAGAATGGCGGTTTTTCATCTATTTTTATACATTGTAATCAAAGGAGGAAAGTAGGTAGGTTACATGAAATCCATTGGAGATAGATTAGAGAGGCGGGAGAAAGCAAAGGGGGGAGGACCTCTAAGATTGGATAAAGAATAAAAAAGGTTGACACATTAACAGTTAACAACATGATAACAATAACAATGAAGGAATCTGTGGCATCTGTCCTGGCACCCAGGGCATTTGGTTGTGCCCTGAGGGGTTCAGAAAAAAGGGAAGTTACCCTGTATCATATGTATCATAGATGCAAAAAAGACAATAAGCTCAGTTAAGGTAAAGATTGACCTTGTCAGGGAAGATACCAGCCATAGGAGGTAACTACCCACCATAACTGCTTTTGTGAAAGTTTAATTTCAGACCATCTTTTATGGTTACTTTAGGTCTTTGAGTTTGCAAAATTGCTGCGCAGGCCTTCCCTGATCTTGTCAGGTTAGCATGTGGCCCCTTTCGAAAATCAAACTCATGACCCTTTGATTCATAGGTCGATGCTCAACCACTGAGCAACACTGGCCAGGCCCCATGCACTCTTTGTGAACTGTTTTTCAGTTTGCGGTAGCCTGTGGGTCTTGTGGACAGACTCCCCATTGGCATTCAAACTTAGATGTTTTGGGGTCATGTCTGTCAGATGCAGGTCTTAAAAGTTGGGGTGCGAGATGTGAGGTTCACTCTCTTCTCTCTGGGAGAAACTCAAGGTTGTAAGTTCCCTCCTGACTGTGGGCTGCTGCACCAGGTGCAGGCTTACTTTGAGATTATGTAACCAGACAGCCAAGGGGTCTGGGCTGCCTGTCACTATCTCAGCCAGTAAAGCAGAGACAGGGTTGAATCATTATAAGTATTTATTCCAATTCTGCCAGCAGCACAGGAGAGCAGCAGGTCATCCACAGAAATCTGCTCTGCCCTCCCCATAAGCCAGCTGCTTATACACTGTAGAAGGACAAAGATCAGGTGGGAAAGTAGGAATTACAGGCATGGGAAAGTAGGCACAGGATAATCATTACAGGTTACAAGTAATGCGGGCTGTGAGGGTGGAGGGGGTGGGTTGCAGGTGCCTCAGGACCAGATTACAGGGAATAAGGGCTGGGGGTTGCAAAGGACGGGTGCCTCTGGGACTAGATTGTTTCAGCCATGAGGTTGTAAATCTTTCCATAATGATAGGCAGTTCTTGGGGGGATGGACTGCATTCTGATGTGAGCTCCTATGTCCCAGGGCATACAACTCCCAGCCAAGTTAGAATGTGAACAGAACCATCACAGTTAACAGAGCATGATTAATATTTGTAATTATAATTGTATCTAGTACCCAATATTCTGTTTCTGCCCCTAACAATTGTGTCTCAGCTCTCCTACTTGTTTTTTAAAAATACGTTTTTATTGATTTTTAGAGAGAGAGGAAGGGAGAGGGAAAGAGAGAGAGAAACATTAATCGGCTGTCTCTTGCACGCCAACTACCAAAGATCGAGCCCACAACCCAGGCATGTGCCTTGACTGGGAATTGAACTGGTGACCTCTGGGTGCACGGGATGCTGTTCAACCACTGAGCCACCCCAGCCAGGGCCTTTCCTACTCATTTCAAAGTGTTTTTTCTTGTTTTCCCAATGTGTAGGGTTTGCTCACCTAGTTTTGGGGTTTCTTTCAGAGAAAAGTGTTCCATATGTAGCTAGATTCCATGTATCTGTGGCAGGAGGTGAGTTCAGGATCCTCCTATGTGGCCATGCTGTACTGGAACCTAAAACTCTTCTATGTCTTGATTGTGGTGCTGATAGGGGAAGGGCACATAACAGGAATAGAATCAGTTGTTTAATAATTATTCATCTGACTAAGTATACATGAGGGATTTCCTTACAGCCCCTGAGGAACTGTGTCAAGATGTGATTAACACCCGAACCTTTAATAACAAGCCCCGGGTTTCTAGACTTGAACCCCAGAAATGCTAGAACCTTATGGAATGTGCTGCCTTTCACAGGGAGCCCTCCCCCCCCCGCCATGGAGAAACTTGCCAACTGCCTAGTGTTTCCACTCACCTTCCCTCAGACTGCTGCTCCCCAGAGCTGTCTGCATTGACCATCACCAGGCTAACACAGTCCATGACACCACGACTCGCTCATGGCTCCTCCCGAAAGGTTGCTATGCTGGCTCGTCCAGAGACAGACAGCTGGAATGGAGAGGAGCCAAGGCGGATTTGGGGCACAGCCCCGCCTCAGCATGGCTACTGGATCCAGCTGATGCAAAGGGTGACCCCCTCTGCAGGTAAGTATCTCTGTCCCTGGTCGTGGAGTGAGGCAGTTCCTTACACATGGATGATGTACAAGATAAGGAAACAACTGAAACAGCCATGTATTAGTAGGCTATAAACTCTTCTTTTGTGCCCCTGCTTCCTACGTAGTTCTTTGATGTCACGGATGAGCTGCGATTTGTTCAAGCATGGACCTTCCCTTGTCCTAGGGCAGGAGTATTTTTTCATTCTGACTGCATTCCAAGACATGGAAATCACTTCACCGACTAGTAAAACGCACTCCCCCCACTCAAGGTAGGTGTTTGGGAAGTGGCCTCTGGGCAATGAGTGGCCATGCCTCCTGAGGAAATTTATCCTCCTCTTCCTCTTCCTTTCACTCACTCGCTCTCCCAAAGGTGCAGTTTGGTCCTTTCTTCTTTACATGGAGTTATAACAGAGAACTAGTTTGATACCTCCCTGTCTTTTCTACACCTCACCTTGGCTTTAATATTTCATATAATGAATCAGGTTATAGTAGAAACATTGACACTCAGGGCTTGAATCCAGCAGGAGTAAACTCAGGCTCTCAGAGAGACATATTAGGGTTTTTATTCTGAGGCCAAAATTTCCCAAGTTAGAAATATAGGAACCCCAAAATGGAAGTGAAAAATCCAGTGCTGTGTGTAGGCTCTCTGTCTAAGGAGACTTCTCCAACCATGTAGTGGAAGGAGGTGTGTGGTGGGTGAGGTAAGAAAACCAGATAATTGATAAAAAATGTGGGACTTAATTTTCCTACACAAGAGATAACATTAAAACAGAGGGGGATGACATATTATTTTTCTTGGAAAATGAGCTTTCATTTTCCTCCCCTGGTCATCAGTGCCACATTGGCCTCTTGATAGAAACTTTCTTTAAAGGCTAAGAGAATTTGCTCATGCCCTTCCACTGACTGGATTATTGGCTTCGGTGCTGTATTGGCCAGGGCCTAGTAGGACATGAATGGAGGAGGAAACCTTCCTTTTAAGGGAAGCAGCACTCTTCTTTATGTCTTTCCTACCTGAACTATTCAGTCCTGAAGCCATTGGAGGGTGGGGGTAGATTCCGTGGTCTCCTGTATTGAAGTGGGAGAAGACATGTTGTGCAGAGAGGGTTGTCAGAGCCAAACAATTTGAAGAGAGCATCTGTGCAGGTAGGTGGCCCAGCTTAGGGAGCCAGAGCCCAGGTGAGAAGAGAAGGGCACCTACTCGGAAGGGTGGTCAGCCTTGGGGTATTAGAGCTTGAGCACTTGGAGCATGGCGTCTGGAGGTGGGGCCTGCTGTGCGTGTCAGAGCCTGCGCAGGGTGAAGGGATCTACATGAGATGGTGGCGCAGGCTCAGAGTGAGAAGAGCATCTGTGCAGGGGAGGGATTTGGGGAGGAGATGGGAGATTGGTTGTATACTGGGGACTGTTCAAGAAAGTAAAACAAGAATAATAGGATCCAGATTTCTCATTGTCCGTGAAGGAAGACATGCAGGCATACCTCATGTTATTGCCCTTCACTTTATTGTGCTTTGCAGATTTTGGTTTTTTACAATTAAGGGTTATTGAACCCTATGTCAGGCAAGTCTATGGGCACCATTTTTTTTTTTCAACAGCATTTGCTCACTTCATGTCTCTATCAAACTTTGGTTAATTCTTGCAATATTTCAAACATTTTCATTATTATATTTGTTATGCTGACCTGTGATCAGTGATTTTCACCTGAGGATATTTTTCCAATGATTTTTAGAGAGAGTGAAAGACAGAGAGAAACATCGATGCGAGAGAAATACATTGACTGGTTGCCTCTTGTACAAGCCCCGAGCAGGACCTGGGCCGGAGAGGAGCCTGCAACTATGTATGTGCCTTTGACCTGAATCAAATGTGGGACCCTTTGGTCCGCAGGCTGATACTCTATCCACCCAGCCAAACTGGCTAAGGCCGTGATCAGTGATTTTTGGTGTTACTACTGTAATTGTTTGAGGGCACCATGAACCATGGTGATATAAGATGACAAACTTTATCAATAAATGTGTGTTCTGATTGCTCCACCAACCAGCTGTTTCACCATCTCTTTCCTTCTCCTATTCCTGCAACACAACAATATTGAAATTAGACTAATTAGTAACTCTGCAATGGCCTCTAAGGGTTAAAGTAAAAGAAATATTTGTGCATCTCTCACTTTAAATAGAAAGCTAGAAATGTTTAAGTTGAGTGAGGAAGGCATGCTGATAACCAAGCCAGGCCTAAATCCAGGTCTATTGTGTGAATAGTTAGCCAAGTTAAAATTGCAAAGAAAAAGTTGTTAAAGAAAATTAAAAGTGCTACTGCAGTGCACCCACAAATTATAAGAAAGTGAGAACGGTCTTATTGCTGACATGGAGAAAGTTTTAGTGCTCTGGATGGAAGATCATAACAGCCACAACATTCCTTTAAGACAAAGCCTAATCAGAGCAAGGTCCTACCTCATCAATTCCATGAAGGCACAGTGAGGAAGCTGCAGAACAGAAGTTTGAAGCTGGCAGAGGTTGGGTCATGAGGTTCAAGAAAAGAAGCCATCTCCATTATATAAAAGTACAAGGTGTAGAAATAAGTGGTGTGTAGAAGCTGCAGCAAGTCATCCAGAAGTTCTAGCTCAGATAATGAATGACAGTGACTACACTAAACAAAGGACAGGCTGACTCACTTGTTAGAGGCTAATGCCACTGCTGAGTTTAAGTTGAAGCCAATGTTCATTACCATTCTGAAGATCCTAGGGCCCTAAAGAATTATGCTAAATCTCCTCTCCCTTTGCTCTAAAAATGGCACAACAAAGCCTGGATGATAGCACATCTGTTTACAACCTGATTACTGAGTATTTTAAGCCCACTATTGAGACCTAGTACTCAGGAAAAAAGATTTCTCATTGACAATGCATCTGGTCACCCAACAGTTCTGATAAGGGATATACAATAATATTAATATTGTTTTCATGCCTGCTAACACAACATCCATTCTGCAGTCCATGGATCAAAGAGTAATGTTGACTTTCAAGCATTATTTAAGAAATATTTGGCCTTAGCAGGTTTGGTTCAGTGGATAGAGTGTCAGTCTGTGGACTGAAGAGTCCCAGGTTCGATTTCGGTCAAGAGCACATGCCTGGGTTGTGGGATTGATCCCCTATAGGAGGCATGCAAGAAGCAGCTGATCAATGATTCTCTTTCATCATTGATGTTTCTATATCTCTCTCTCCCTCTCCCTTCCTCTCTGAAATGAATAAAATATATATGTATATTAAAAAAAGGAATATATTTTGTAAGGCTATAGCTATCATAGAGAGCAATTTTTATGATGAAAACCTGGAAAGAATTTGCCATCTAGCTGCCATTAAAGTATTTTTGATTCATGGGAAAAGGTCAAAATATCAACCTTAATAAAAGTTTGAAAGAAGTTGATTCCAACCCTCATCGATGACTTTGAGGGGTTCAAGACTTCAGTGGAGGAAGTAACTGCAGATGTGGTGGAAATAGCAAGAGAACTAGAATTACAAGTGGAGCCTGAAGATGTGACTGAGTGGCTGCATCTCGTGATAAAACTTTAATGGGTGAGGAGTTGCTTCCCATGGATGAGCAAAGAAAGTGGTTTCTTGAGATAGAATCTATTTCTGGTAAAGATGTAGAAATGACAACAAAGGATTTAGAATGTTACATGAACTTAGTTGAAAAGGCAGTGGTAGGGTTAAGAAGATTGACTCTAATTTTGAAGAATTCTACTGTGGGTAAATGCTATCAATCATGTGATAGCATTTTATATGACTCACTTTATTGCAATGCTCTGAAACCAATCTCACCATATCTCTGATGTATGCCTTTATAGGAAGGGAAAGAAACTAGATCGATTTCTGTCATGTTGTGTTGGAATCAGAGATCTGAGAAGTTTTGTTTTTAAATATACATGCACATTTTTTATATTTCTACTGGAGGCCCAGTGTACAGATTCGTGCATCCATGGGGTCCCTCAGCCTGGCCTGCACCCTCTTGCAATCCAGGACTCCTAGGGGGTTGTTGGACTGCCGGTTTCAGCTCAATCCCCACAGGCCCGGCCTGGGCTGAAACCGGCAGTCCAACATCCCCCAAGGGACATAGCAGTGCGTGAAGCAGCAGGCAGCCAGGAAGGAACCTGAGCCAGGGCTGGGTGCCACACCGCTTCTGCTCATCTAGGTCCCGCTGCTCCTGCCGCCACTGCTGTGGTATCACTGCCACAGAGGCAGGAGAGGCTCCCACCACTGCAGCTGTGCTCGCCAGCAGTGAACCTGGCTTCTGGCTGAGCGGCGCTCCCACTGTGGGAGCACACTGACCACCAGAGGGCAGCTCCTGCATTGAGCATCTGCCCCCTGGTGGTCAGTGCATATCATAGCGACTGGTCAACTGGTCCTAACGGTCACTTAAGCTTTTATATAGATAGATAGATAGATAGATAGATAGATAGGTAGGTAGGTAGGTAGATAGATAGATAGATAGATAGATAGATAGATGATATAAAATATGTATGAAAATGTGTGTGTTGGTATTCCCTAACTACATGCACTGAGAAAGCTTGAGAGCAACAACACTCCAATAGCAATGACCACACCTAACATGTAGATATTGCCTTCTAAATACCATCCCAACTTAAAAGACCCAAGGGCACTTGAAGAAATGACTGATTCTAGGGATGAAGCATGAAAAGTACGAAGAAGTCTGGAAAGTCTTTTGTGACAGGAATTAGGGAATCCTCAAAACATGATGGGGACATGTCAGAAGATGAAGAAGACAGGTTGACCAAATTTTTCAAAATTAGAATATGAAAATAATGATAGCAATGGATTAAAGTCCACTGAATAAAATAGAAAAATATGAGTCTATATACACATAAATGAATGATTGAATAAATTGAATGCTTTGTAAGAAATGGCACATTTACTTAGTTTGAAAGACCCTTGTCACAAAATATTAAGTATTACCAAGAGACAAATGCATTAACACTGGAGAGAACTGGAGGACACCGCTTTTATCAAGTAGTCTAACAGGTTTAATGGACGGACAGAAAGCATGTACCTGACAGGATGCAGAGGAGGAACATGGTGTCTCTCCTCTGAGATTCCTGTCAAAGGTGTATAACCTGAATCTACTCATGAATAAACATCAGACAAACTAAAATGAGAGATTATTTTGTAAATAAGTGACATATAGCCTCCAAGTGTGTCAAGATTATGAACATTAAGTGAAAATGAAGGTCTATTTCAGTGGTGATGTCATGTGGGTATTCCTTCCTGACACTTCTCAGGAAGTTTATGTTTTTACAAATTTTGAACCCCCCAAAGTCAGTTGAGAAGTTGGGAAAATGAAAGAGAATTAGCAATCAACATAGAAATGTTACTTGTTTGAAGAAATCTACTCATGTCACGTTTAGACAGGAACAGAAAACACTGACACACAGAGGCAAGGTCGACATTCCCAGGAGGGGCTGTGAGCTTATAAGAAAGAGAAAGTCGTGATTCAGTCAGCCTTGCATATTACACGTGTATATCCAATGTCTCTGCTGCTAAAGGTGAGTCATTCTTACAAATAAGATAAATAGTAATGGGGTTATGTGCATAGAATTCTTTATGCAGATCCTGTAAGTGCTGTCCCAAGAAACAACAAGTTGTAGAAGCAAAATAAGCCCTTAACTTGGCAATTTTGTCACATGATTATGTGTAGTGTTGTTAACCTTGCTTAGGAGAGCCAAGTGTTATGTTATTTGAATGCTACACAGCAATGTTGGCCGACTTTGCCCTTGGTGAGTGTTAAATATTCACTGCAATGTGCAGTCATTTGTAAAGCAGACAAATATCCTATCTAATAAAAGAGTAATATGCAAATTAACCATCACTCTGCTACACCATAAGCCACGCCCACCAGCCAATCAGGAGTGAGTATTCAAATTAACCCAACCAAGATGGCTGCAGCCACAGAGAGAGCAGGAGGGAGGCTTGGGTTTCCTCAGTGATGGAGGAAGCCAAGCTTTCTGCACAACTGGCGGGCCCAGGCCTCCGCTTAAGGCTACAACATTTCAATTATAGAAGATACATAAATCCCAACAGAAATGGCTATGGCCACAGAGCTGAAGAGAGCAGGAGCCTAGGGTTGCTCCCAGTGATGGAGGAAGCCAAGCTTCTGCAGCCCTGGCTGGCCCAGACCTTCACTCCAGGCTACAAAGTTTCAATTATAGAAGATACATAAATTCCAACAGAAATGGCTGCTACCACAGAGCGAACAGGAGGCTTGGCTCCGCTCCAGGCTACAAAGTTTCAATTGTAGAAGATAAATAAATTCCAGATACCAGGGCCTCCGCTTGGGTTGCATGGGGGCATGGCCGGCCTGCAAACCACCACAGGCCCCTCGCCCAGTCTGCCCCACGCCCCAAGTCAATCCCCACCCTGATCCAGGACACCCTTCAGGGCAAACCAGTTGCCCCCCCACCATGCACCAGGCCTCTATCCTATCTAATAAAAGAGTTATATGCAGATTGACCATCACTCCAACACATAAGATGGCTGCCCCCATGTGGACACAAGATGGCCACCACAAGATGGCCAGCAGGGAAGGGCAGTTGGGAGGGACCAGGCCTGCAAGGGAGGGCAGTTGGGGGAGTTCAGGCCAGCAGGGGAGGGCAGTTGGGAGGGACCAGGCCTGCAAGGGAGGGCAGTTGGGGGAGTTCAGGCCAGCAGGGGAGGGCAGTTGGGAGGGACCAGGCCTTCAAGGGAGGGCAGTTGGGGGCGATCAAGCCTGCAGGGGAGGGCAGTTAAGGGGTGACCAGGCTGGCAGAGGAGAGAAGTTGGGGGCAAACAGGCAGGCAGGGGAGCAGTTAGACATCAATCAGGCTGGCAGGGGAGTGATTAGGGGGTTATCAGGCTGGCAGGCAGAAGTGGTTAGGGGCAATCAGGAAGGTAGGCAGGTGAGTGGTTGGGAGCCAGCAGTCCTGGATTGTGAGAGGGATGTCCGACTGCCCATTTAGGCCCAATCCCACTGGGCCTAAACGGGCAGTCGGACATCCCTCTAGACATCCCAGATTGGAGAGGGTGCAGGCTGGGCTGAGGGACACCCTCCCACCGTGCACGAATTTCATGCACTGGGCCTCTAGTATATATACAAAACCCCAAGTGTGCACTGGGCCTCTAGTTATTTTCATAATTAATACAGGAAATGAGTTTATCTGAGTCACCATGTGCCCTAAAGTCCAAAATGACAATGATTTTGGATGTACTCTTAACAATTTGACAAACATTAACACAGAATAAAAGAAATGTTTCTGTTTGAAAAAATTTAAATGAAAGAAAGAGTAAGAATATCTGATGGGACAGTTAAAATTTCAATATTATAAGAATGCTAACTTTTAACTATTATGTATTTATAGTATTAGTTTTCAATTGTAAGTGTTTTTATTGGGCATTTATATTCCATTAATGTTCTCTACTTTTAATGGTTTCTATTAGCAAATATTCATATCAGAAAATATAATTTGACACTTTTTGAGGTATATAATATTGTTCTAATGTATTATTTTATAACAAACCACAGATTTCTTGTTATACTACTTTTCTACAGAAAACCTCTGAAACATTAGAATAACCCTCTTACAGACAAATGATTCCTGTTTTCCTGTTTTATTATTATTTTAAAACACTGAATGAAGAAGTATAAAAATACAGAACACTATGATTTTGGAAATTCCTACTAATTCTCAGGAATTCTAACGCTTTGTTCCCAGAATTTGAAGATTGATATTAGGAATTGGAAACACCAGTTCTGTGTTAAAGAAGACTAGAGTGAGCTGACAAATAAAGGCAACATGATTTTGAATTTGATTCTGTGCTATAAAGACTGTGATTGGGTTAACTGATGGGATCTGAAAATTAGACTGTAGTTATGTGTCAATTTCTCAATTTTGATGGCTGTATTGTCACTATGTAGAGAATGTACATGTTTGTAGGAAATATACACTAAGGTACTCAAGGGTAATAGGACACTGGGTTAGCAACTTATTCCCAAATGGGTTCATGAAAATAAGTTATTAGTACTGTACTTGTAAAAAAAATTATCCTACCGAATAATAGAGTAATATGCAAGTTGACTGCACCTTTGCTATGCCTAAGCCACACCCACCAGCCAATCAGGAGCAAATATGCAAATAAACCCAACCAAGATGGCTATAGCCACCGATAGTGGGAGGGAGGCTTGGGTTTCCGCGGTAACAAAAGAAGCCATCCCATTGCCGGCCTAAGCCTCCACTCAAGGCTACAAAGTTTCAATTATAGAAGGTGAATTAACTCCAACAGAAATCGCTGCTGGCCATGGAGCGAGCAGCAGGCTTGGCTTTGCTCCAGGCTACAAAGTTTCAATTGTAGAAGGTAAATAAATTCCAGATACCAGGGCCTCCTCTTGGGTTGCCAGGGGGCATGGCTGGCCTGCAAACCACCACAGGCCCCTCGCTCAGGCCGCCCCATGCCCCAAGGGAACCCCCACCCTTCAGGGCAAACCAGTCAGCCCCCACCCTATTACTCTAATAAAAGAGTAATATGCAGATTGACCATCACTGAAACACACAATATAGCTGCCCCCATGTGGTCAAAGATCCTGCCCCCATGTGGACACAAGATGGCCACCACAAGATGGCCAGCAGGGGAGGGCAGTTGGGAGGCACCAGGCCTGCAAGGGAGGGCAGTTGGAGGCGATCAACCCTGCAGGGGAGGGCAGTTAGGGGTGACCAGGCCAGCAGAGGAGGGAAGTTGGGGGCAAACAGGCTGGGTGGGGAGCAGTTAGGCATCAATCAGGCTGGCATGGGAGTGGTTAGGGGGTGAACAGGCTGGCAGGCAGAAGCGGTTAGGGGCAATCAGGAAGGCAGGCAGGTGATCAGTTGGGAGCCAGCAGTCCTGGATTGTGAGAGGGATGTCCGACTGCCTGTTTAGGCCCGATCCAGGCCTAAACGGGCAGTCGGACATCCCTCTAGACGTCCCAGATTGGAGAGGGTGCAGGCTGGGCTGAGGGACACACCCACCCCCTCCGTGCATGAATTTTGTGCACCGGGCCTCTAGTACACACACACACACACACACACACACACACACACACACACACACACACACACACATATGTATACTAGAGGCCCGATGCAAATTCATGCAAGTGGCTCTGACCTTGCAGCCCTGGCTTTGTCCTGAAGGTCATCCGGAAGGTCATCTGGACAGTTGTTCTTCTGTTCGGCTGTCCAGTCTAATTAGCATATTACACTTTTATTATTATAGATATATATATGTATATGGAGAGAAAGAGAAAGAGAGAGAACTCATTTATTTCTGTCCATGAAGGAAAATAAGAATATGTTTTTCTAATTCTTCTGCTTTTTCTTCTTTACTCTTTTCTACGACATTCTAGGCCTCATGCAGCTGGTATTGTCCTTCCAACTGCCCTGAGCCTATGGAACTGACACATTAGGGAGAGGATTCGTTGAGGCATTATTTTAGCCTTTTAGGAGGCAGGCTTCCCCAGCCTGGGGTCAGGATCCTGCCCCTGCCCTTCCTTCCCTGCAGTTCGGCCGTGAGTGCACCTGCACTAACATGGGAAACTGCACCGGTGTCTGCTGATGTGTTCGCTGGAGTCCCCACACCTGCAGGTGAGGGTCTTTCCTTCCCTCTGACTGACTATGCAGCTACACGCTGTACCCATTTTCATGGCCTTAGTGCAGTGGTCCTCTGACCTGTGGGCAGAAGGGTCACCTGGAGGAGACTTTAAATATGCCAGAGCTGTTCTCTCAGATATTGGCTAGGAAGGAGGGCCGGGCCTGGGGGGCCTGTGTGCCCTCTGAGAGGCCGCTGTTCTGAAGCAGGGTTCCAGACCTGGGCCATGCACCCAGGTCATCTGGGGTCTTGTTTGTTACAGGCAGATTCTAGGATTCAGTGGGTGTGTGTGGGTCCTGGCGGTCGGCATTCACCAGCTCCCGAGGCTGCAGGTGGCACTTCGAGTCAAGGCTCTGGAGCAGGCTTCTCAGCCATGCACTGCTCACATTTGGGGTAGGATCCCTTTGCAGTGGGGTGTCCTGTGGATAGAAGGATGTCTGTAGATGCAGTGAACACCAGGAATGTCTCCAAATGCCCTCTGGGGGCGAGGGGCCAGGGAGGTGGCCCTCAGTGAGACCCACTGCTCTCTAGTCTCCTGGGTCCTCGCTGCCTAAACCACATGGAAAAGACGATGTCTTGCTATGACTATGGCTATAATGTGCAAAGTTATTTCCTACTCATCCCATGGATGAGGATAACAAATGTAACAGGCTCCGTTTTCCTCAGAGCTCCCAGAGTTGAGGGTGGAAAGGGAGCATCTTAGTCCTTCAGGACAGGCTGGCATGAGCCTGGTGGAGCGCAGTTCTTTGAAAAGCCTTGGAGTTGGAGAGTTTTTGGAGGAGGCAGTCGAGCCTTTGCTGTGAAGAAGGGTGGGGGGGGCGGTTAAGTGCCCATGCCGAGGCACTCATAGGCTTTGAGAAGGCTGGTAGGCAGCTCGTACTTCTCGAATACCTCAACACACACGACTGACATCACTGGTTGGCTGTGAGGTGACAAGGGATTGTAGGTTCACAACCAGAGCTGACATGAAACTTGTCACTAAAGTGTCCAGGTCACGTCCATGATGAACGCAGACGCATGAAGTCCTGCCTGTCTTTGTTCCTATTGGTGGGGAGTGTAGGGCCAGGCATCACCTATGCTTGTGTTTCCCTGCAGTAACCTCAGCAAAAGAGAAAAATATTTCTCATTAGTCTTGCCTACTTCATCAATCCGACTGAGTTTTATTTAAAAAGATTTCTGTTAATCCTCACCAGAGGATACTTTTGTCCCCATTGCTTTACTAAGAGAGTGGAAGGGGATGGGGGAGGGACCCAGGGAGGAAGAGAGAGAGAGAGAGAGAGAGAGAGAGAGAGAGAGAGAGAGAGAGAGAGAGAGGCACTGGTTGCCTCCTGCATGCGCTCAATCGGGGGTGGGAAGTGAACTTGCAACTCAGGTGTGTACCCTCAATGGGGAATCAAACCCCCAACATTTTGGTGTGTGGGCTGACTGGCTAACCACTGAGCGAGCATCACTGGCCAGGACCAATCACTGTTATTTATAAGAAGGAAAGGACCTCCGGGAACCCATCTCCAAGTCAAAGGCTCCCTGGCCAAGTTCTGGGCTGTTTAACTAAAATGATAGAGCAGAGCAGCCCGGCATCATTTCCCGCATAATTTCCCTTCTTTTGAGGCACCAGTGACTTGTTGGTAAAGCACTGAGAGGGCTGGAAGGAGACTCCTACTGACTTTTAGAATCACATTGTTAATGTTAGAATCACGTGATATCAGGTTTTCACGTTACATTCAGTAAATTAGCCGGGTTTGTTACGTATTGTTTTGTTGGTGTTTCTATGCACAGGAGCTCTTTGCCTGTGAGTTTTGGCTTAGTTTTCCAGAGACAGTGATGCTGCCCTGCATCTGGTCCTGATTGGCTGCAGAGAATATGTTCAGTGCCGGGTTACCCTTCCACTTACACACAACTGCTAACGCTCTTTGTCAGGGAATTCTAGGTTAGCTCATGCTCTTTGTGGGCATGAGGTTGGGGGTGGGGTTCGTGCTGAGCAGACAAAGGCAGCTGCGGAACCACCCAAGAGGCCCCTGTTTTTCCTCCCTGGTGTCCGGAACCTGTCTCTAGAAGTTAACTCTTTACACCAAAACTATAATTATTAACATTGTCTTAACGAATGTGGAATAAATCATCTCCATATAAGAACAAAATCATACAAAAAAGAAACAGCACATTTGAGAAATAAGCAACATAGTGAAGAAGAAAGCTAATCATTAAAAAATAAATAAAAATTGCTCAACTCAGTGGCGACAGTCTTGTACAGATAGTTACTTTTCTTGTTGGCCTTTGGAAACACAATATCAATTTTTAGAATTCCATGTAGATGGTCATTGAAACTGCATCAAACCTGTATGTTATAGTCTCTCTGGGAATATTGCACTTTTTCATCTTTTGCAGTTTCAGAAAAGTTTTGTAATATTTTCTCGGATGATTCTTTCTATTCTTTGTTAAATGGATGACACTATTAGATGTATATAAATGTGCCCTTATTAGTAGATACTTTTTTCCTATAATTAAATATTTTTTCTCATAGTCTTTCATGGCTCAGTCCGCCAGAGACAAATGATGCTGCCTCGCATACGTTTTAACTGCCTGAGAGGAAGTATCCAGTGTCCTCTTTTGGTTTCACCTTAGCCCAGCTTGCGCGAAGGCCGTTTGTCTCCCAGGCCTGGCGACAGAGGACTGGGCTGCGGAGTTGGGGTCTGGGGTGAGGAAGTAGGTGTTCTGTTTCTCGGGGTAGAAAAATGTCACACATGCGCAGAGAAGTGGGGGCTCGGCAGTCAGATGAGGGAGCATGTATTACCCTTATGTGATCTCGGTCACAATCAATGTTGGAACTTAAACCCAGGGTGGACCCACACCCACAGGTCTGCAGGGAGAGGACACAGTGATAGCGTCTTAAATGTTTCCAATTCTGGAAATGCAGGGGATGCTTCATGTCTCTATGTCCACGCAGTCCCATGTGAGTTTCAGCTACATCCTGGCCTAGGCTCTGTTACTAAACCCGCAAATCAGCTATGAGTTTGACCGACAGGTGTGAACCTGACTTTTGTGATTTTAGAGTCAACCAACAAATGCTGGGATGTGTAAATGGTGGAAGGAAGTCAGGACGAGGTGAGGGGAGGGACCCCGCTGTTTCCCCAGGAGTCGGGGAGCTGGTTAGTTTTCGGGACAGAGTCAGAGCCTAAAGCAAAAAGTGGCTGTTCCTCTCCGATTCCTTCCCCAATTCCCACGCGATACAAGGACAGCCCAGGCTTCTTTGTTTTTGTTTTTTTTGTGTGTGTATGTGTGTGTGTGTATGCGTGTGTGTTTTGTGTTTTTTTTTTTAGACTTTCTCCCCAGATATATTGGGTCCTTATCAGTCAGGTCATGAGAGAATGGAGACATGGCTAGGTTACCCACCAGCCATAGTAATAAAGACAATTGGTCATAAAGATAATAATAGAGCTGGGTATTTCTTGAGTGCTTACTGCTAGACACTGTTCTGAGTGCTTTTACTATATTAAGGGACTTAATCTTTATGACAATACCCTGAGGTTGGTTTATTATTGTTACTTCCCCTCCCTGTTTACTCGTCAGAGAACTGTGCAGAGGGGTGGATCCTTGCCCGAGGCTACACCCTGGGGAAGAGGGGGAGCCTGAATTCAAACCCAGGCAGCCTCCCCTCAGGTGTGTCAGAGGGGTCTGTGCTGTGCAGAGGTGGAGGGAAGCTGGTGCAGGTTCCCCTAGCGGCAATGGGCCCTGACCCCCACTTAGTCCTTCTCAGAAGTCATTGCAAGGGAACCAGCCACTGGCCTCAGCTGATTTCCCCTGGCAGTTTCCGGAGGGCGAGCTCTGAGGTGGAAAGTTGCATTTCTGCAGCCGACTGAGCCTTCGTCTGGAACTCGTGGATGAAAGAGGTCTTCCTCGCTCTCCATTTCTCCTGCCTGACAACATTAAAAAACAAAAACAAAAAAACACACATATTTGTACTGATTTTACAGAGAAAGGAAGAAAAAGGGAGGGAGAGAGAGAAACAACAACAATTGTATGCCTACTGGGGATCGAACCCGCAACTGGGGTATGTGCCCTGACTGGGAATCGAACTGGTGACCCTTCAGTGTACAGGATGATGCTCAACCAGCTGAGCCACACGGGCCAGGCCCTACCTGACACATGTGATCCATGTGCACACGCATCCGTGCACGGGTGATCAATCCCCGTCAGGTCCCGGATAACTTACCTGGGTGACTGAGGAGATGATACACTTTGGAGTCTCATGACCAGCTGAAGACTGAACTTTCATTCAGTCAGACTTAGAACTCTTACAAGCTCCAATACTTTGAGGATAACAGAACTTTCCAGCTTCATCAAAAAACAAAGCATGTTTCTGAACTGTGGAGGGGGCTGAAGAGCCGGCCTGCTCCCACCCAGGCGTCCACCCCAGAGCTGCTGGGCTCGCCTGCAGACTGGACATTTCTCCTGGAAGTCCCTTCCACCGGGAGAGCTGGGCCTCAGTGCTGCTCTTCTCCCTCTGCTTACTCCAGTGCCACAGGGTTCCTGGGGTCAGAATTCAAGGCACGTCAGATTTGGGGAGACGTCATGTCTTCCTCTCCTCTCTGTCTGTGAGATACAATGTAATCATTACTTTACCTCCATGAAGGGAGTGGTTATAAAAAGAACACTGGATTCCAGGAAATGAGAAGTGGAGATGACTAAGGACATGTAAAAGGATGGAAGAAAAGTAGGCTTGAGAACTCAACTAAGATTTGGAAACGTTGTGACCCTCAACTGGGGAAGAGGAGGAAGGCAGAGAACAGACACTGGGGACAGCATGGGCAGGCCGCTTCAGGAACTTTGCCCAGCACTCCACACACTAACGGTCATCTACAAGTTTCACTGAACTGAGAAGTTGAGGGGATTTCTGGGTGCCCAGCCCTGCCAGCCCCCATGGTGTTGGGTAGCCTTCCTGATGGGTGAGTCTGCCGGAGACAAGTGATGCTGCCTTCCCCCAGTTGCCTTATTGGCTGAAGGGAAAGTAGTTCAGGATATATATTATGGTTTCATGTAAATGTGGTTTAAGCAAAGGTTTTTGTCATCTTCCTTCCTCTTCAAACACAACCATGGCTTAGTAACTATTTCCCTTGTCCAGGTAGCTCTTTCTGTCCCACCAGCATCACATGTGTTACTAGTTTCTCTCAATATCAGTTTAAACGAGCAAGACAGTCTTGGCTCAACCTCGAACAATCATCACACCAAAAATGTGAAGAATAAAGGAAGAACAATCTATAAATAAGGTATCAAAGGAGTGTAGATTAATACCCCCAACCCAAAGGCAATTTTTAATAAGACACTATATTTTACAGGACACTGTCTGGGTATCTGAATCTAACATATCAGTAAGTAATTTGTAGAAGTTTCCCCAAAAGAAAATAAGCATTTGGGAAACCCATTGTAGTGAGAAGGACCTGAAATTGTCTGTAGTGAGGACAGTGCCCATCTGTGGGCCAGGGAGACAGAATAAAGGCCACGGTCTCAATATTTGAAAGACACTGGGCTCAAATGGTGAGGACAGCATTGACCAGGGGCTGGATCTGTGGAGCCCAATCTAAACAGAGATTGGAGCCATGCTGACTGTCAGCAAGGGTTGAGGCAGTAAAGAGCCCCCTGCTGGAGGCCAGCCTCAAGCCCTGTGCTGTGCGGGCCCTCAGTAAGGGCAGTGTTCGTTCTGGAACAGTGAGCCCTCAGCGCCTGGGCTGGAGGAGCCAGGGCCCTCCTCTCCCTTCAGTCTGCCCAGGGGTAAATCTGATGTCAGCGCTCATTTGCTTTGCATGATAGAATTGGCTGACTGTGCTGGCTGGTAATTTGAGGTTAATACTGCTATTGACTCAAAAGATAACTTGAGTGTAGAAAAGGATTATACACTGAGTGGCCAGATTATTATGATTCTGAACGCATAATAATCTGGCCACTCAATGTATTTGTATCTCAAATGGGTACCAAAAGTATTCTAGACTTTTGCTGGAGATCAACCACCTGTTTGCCCTGAGCTTTCTATCAGCCAGTGCAAAGGGGAAAACTGATCAGGTGCACGATTTATAGTATCTTTGATATCAAATAAATGAGGTACTCGAGAAGTACACTGAGTGGCCAGATTATTATGCGTTCAGAGATCATAATAATCTGGCCACTCAATGTACATTTGCAATGTAAATGTACCAGGGACAGATGATGTGTCCCATTGCCCATTCACATACCTGCTCTTTCCTAGTGCTGAATCAAATTATACTCAAAATTTAAGAAGATTAGTACCATAAAATGCTCAAATACAGCTCTCTTGGATTTTCTTACAGTTTATTGTATCTTTCTGTCTTGCTGGGCATCATCCAGTAGGCTTGTACCTTTTTCTTCCAGTGCATTTTCTGTATCTAAATTTTCATTTAGGATTGGGAATCCTTTCTGACACCTGGACACTGAAAGGCAGCACCTCTATACCTTTTTCACTTACCCATCTTCCCATCAACTGCGAGTCTGCAGGCCGCAAGACCGCCCTGGCGATGGATAAATTTCTCTGCTAGTTTTTGATAGCTCCTTCCAATGGGAGTTCTCACTCTATCCCTTGGGGAAAATGAAGAAGGTGACTGGCTTTGTGGGGCGGTCATGGGAGATGAGCTTCGCTGTGCTAAGCAATTCAGCGAAGGCACCGATGTCTTCCTCACCCTGAGCACTTTGATCTGAGGGCCTTCCTCCCGCCGACTACATCCCTGGTGAATGGTGACGGCACCCTGAGAGTGTTTCTGAAGACCTTCCCATGACTGAGTTTTTCTTTGTCTGCTATTGTGACCGATGCCTCTCTGAATGCCCTTTGCGTGCCTCCTGGGACACGTGTGGAATGTTCCTATGGAGCAAATGCTTAAGACTGTAATTTCTGTGCATTGTATGTGTGTTTACAGGTAACCAGATATAACTGATTGTATGAACTTACACCCCCACTATCCATGTATAATTATCCCCAATAGTAAACTCTCTTGCCAATCCTTGGTATTCAGATATATTAATCTGTTGGGTGTTAAATGTTACCTCCTGGTGGTTTTAAAGTGAATTTTCCTGGTTACTAATAATGTTGGGAATCTTCCCCAGGTGTATTGGTCTGCTAGTTTTTTTTCTTCATAATCTAGTTTTAGAACAGCCAGTGACAGTAAGTTCCTTATTATTTTTATAAATATAAAAATATACATATGTATAGCTAGAAACAAGTTTATAGGATTTAGGTTTTGGTGTTTACAATATCAATTTTCTATACCAGTTATTTGTATTACAATTATTTTCCCTAATTTATGACATTTTTAACTATCTTAATATTGATTTAATTTTAAGAAATATGAAATAAAGTCAATTTATCAATATTTAAAAATTGTTTTTGCTATTGTATCCCTGCTAAGAAGTGCTTTCTTACCTAAGTTCATAAAGATAATCAAAATTTTCTCCTTAAAAGTAAAAAAATTTCCTGTTCACATTTAAGCATTTTTCTGCTTGGAATTGATTTTATGTGGTGTTATATGTATGGACCCAATGTTAAGTCTTCCCCTGGATTGTCTTAGGATAATTTTAAAACCCTGCACTGTTTCCCATGTGCATTCCAATGCCACCTCTAAAAGATATAACATCTCCATTTGTAAAGGGCTGGTTGTAGGCCCTTTGTTTTACTTTGTCTGTATGTCTGTCCCTGCACCAATACCACTCCTTATTTACTCAAGTTTGATAATGAGCTGATAACTAGCAGGGAACAATCTAACCTAAGCGTTTCTTTGTGTGTATAACATGGTTAGTCTTTTGAAAAATTTTCCAGCTTTATCTATAATAATAAAAGCATAATATGCAAATCAAACAAATGACCAAACAGCAGAATAACTGTCCAGATGACCTTCCGGATGACCATGCTATGACATGCACTGGCACCAGGCCAGCCAAAGTGGGTGCGATGTGATTGGTGGGGGGTGGGGCCCACCATGCCCCACAATCGCCCCGCAGAGGGAGGCTCAGGCTACCCTCTGCAGGGTGATTGATGGGAAGGGGGCTCCACAATTGATCGCCCCAAAGAGGGAGGCCTAGGCCACCAGCCAGTGGGGTGGGGTGATCTATCGGGAATTGGGGGATCCACAATCGCCCCAAAGAGGGAGGCCTAGGCCACCCTCTGTGCGGCGATTGATCTCAAAGCCTGGTTGGGTGGGCAGAGCCTCCCTCTGTTGGGCAATAGATAGTGGAGCCCCAGGATCAATCATCCCAAAGAGGGAGGCCCAAGCTACCCAGCCAGTGGTGCTGCGTGTAGGCTGGGCCTCCCTCTGCAGAGCCATCGATTGCAGAGTCCCCCAATCAATTGACCCAAAGAGGGAGGCCCAGGCCAGCCAAGCGATCTCACCCCACACCTGTCGCCCACAGAAGGAGGTAACCAGTGGTGGGGGAGAGAGGGGGTACCAGTGGGTGAAGGAAAGCCCCAATAGGCCTTGATCGTTGGGATCGTCGGCCAGGCCTAGGGACCCTACCTGAGGGGCCCCGGATCTCGAGAGCGTGCAGGCCAGGCTGAGGGACCCCCCCGCATGCAAGAATTTCGTGCACTGGGCCTCTAGTTGAGGCATAATAGGCAAATCAAATATATTTGAATATATTTATACATTGCAAAATGATAACCACAATCAAGTTAATTAACATACCCATCACCTAACATAGATGCCAGTTTTGTTTTTGTGGTGAGAACACTTAAGGACACTTACTCTCTTAATAAATTTTAAGTGTACAATACAGCATTATTAACTACTAGAGGCCCAGTACATGAATTTGTACTGGGGGGCCAATCCTGGGTGGGGTTGGCACGGGGAGGGGACACAGGCAGTTGGCCGGCTGGCCCAGCCCTCGATCGGGGTGGGGGAGCCAATCAGGAGTAGAGCTGGACGGGGGAGGGGACGAGGGAGGTTGGGGGGGCCGATTGGGCCCAGATCAGGCTTGTTGGCCCCCGCAGTGCACATCATAGTGACTGGTCGATCAGTCATTCCGCTGTTCAGTCACTGGGCTTTTATATATATAGATATAGATAGTCCCCATGCTTTACATGAGATCTCTAGAAGTCATTCATCTGGTATAACTGAAACTTCGTAGCATTTGACCAACATTTCCCTATTTCCCCAAGCCCCAATCTGTAGCCTCTGCTGCTATGGCTTCAACTTAATAGATTCCACTTCTTTTTTTTTTTTTTTAAAGAAGTTCACATCATTTTCTACAACATGGAAGAATCTGGAGAACATTATTCTAAGTAAAATGAACCAGACACAGAAAGACAAATATTGCATGATCTCATTTATACGTGAAATTTAAAAAGCTGAATTCTTAGATATTTATTCATTTTCTTTATATATATATTTTTTTCTTTATCTACTGTTCAGTTGATGGAGATTTATGTTGTTCCATATCTTGGTTATGTTGAATAATGCTGCAATGATCATGGAGGTACAGATACCTCTTTAAGATCCTGATTTCATTTCCTTTGGATAATCATATGATAGTTCTATTTTTAATTTTTTGAGGAATTTCCATATTGTTTTCCAAAATGGTTGTATCAATTTATATTCCTACCAATAGTGTTTATAGGTTCCCCCCTTTCCCACATTTTCACCAATACTTGTTATCTTTTCTTTTTTTATATACTAGATAATGGCCATCCTAATAGGGTGAGATGATATCTGCCTGTGGTTTGATTTGCATTTCCCTGATAATTGGTGAAGTTGAACATCTTTTCATATACTTACATGAAATATCTATGAAAAAATAATTGATAAACTAGACTTCATTAAATTTAAAAACTTTTACTCTGCAAAAGTAAAATGAGTAAGAAGATAAACCACTGATTGAGAAAATATTTGCAAGAGACATATCTGATAAAAGATCATTATCCAAAATACATAAAAGATTCTTAAAACCCAGTAATAAGAGCACAAAAAAAATACAGTTGAAAATGGCTCAAAGGCCTTTAAAGATACCTCACTAAAGAAGATATACAGATGGCAAATAAGCATATAAAAACATGATTGACATTATTTGTCAGCAGAAATACAAATTAAAGTAATGATGAGCTACCACTCCGTAGGATGCCCAGGTAGAGTAGATTTAGTACAATTCTTAAGGGCCCTAAAATTTTCAGAATGGTAAATTAGCATTGGCTTCAAGTTAAAGTCACCAGCTGTATTAGCTCCTAACAAGAGAGTCAGCCTGTCCTGTGAAGCCAGGCACTAACTTCTCTCTGGCTATGAAAGTCTTGGATGACAAATTCTTCCAATATAAGGGTGTTTCATCTACATTAAAAATCTGTCATCAAAATGAAAAGGGAACCCACTATATATGAGATCATATTTTCCAATGATATATCTAATAAGGGGTTAGTTTCCAAAATATATAAAGAACTCATACAACACAACAAAAGGAAGATAATTGAATTTAAAAATGAGCAAAGGGCTTGGCCAGTGTGGCTCAGTTGGTTGAGTGTCATCCCAGGCACTAAGAAGAAATCAATTTGATTCCCAGTCAGGGTTCATGCCCAGGTTGCAGGCTCAATCCCCAGTAGGGGGTGTGCAGGAAGCAGCCAATTGATAATTCTCTCTCATTGATTTTCTATCTCTCTCTCCCTCTCCCTTCCTCTCTCTATAAGATCAATAAAAACATCCTCTCTAATAAAGAAGTAATATGCAAATTAACCATCACTCCACTACATAAGCCACGCCCACCAGCCAAGCCATGCCCACCAGCCAATCAGGGTGAGTATGCAAATTAACCTCAACCAAGATGGCTACCAGAAGGGAGGCTTGGGTTTCCCTGGTAACAGAGGAAGCCAAGCTTTCCACACACTCTGGCGGGCCCAGGCCTCCACTCAAGGATACAAAGTTTCAATTATAGAAGATACATCAATCCCAAGAGAAATGGCTGCTGGCCATGGGAGCGAGTAGGAGGCTTGGCTCCACTCCAGGCTACAAAGTTTCAATTGTAGAATGTAAATAAATTCCAGATACCAAGGACTCTGCTTGGGTTGTCAGGGGCGTGGCTGGCCTAAAACCACCACAGGCCCCTCGCCCAGGCCTCTCCACACCCCAAGGGAACCCCACCCTGATCCAGGACACCCTTCAGGGCAAACCATCCGGTCCCCACCCATGCACCAGGCCTCTATCCTATGTAATAAAAGAGTAATATGCAGACTGACCATCACTCCAACACACAAGATCAAGATAGCTGCCCCTATGTGGTCAAAGATCCTGCCCCCATGTGGACACAAGATGGCCACCACAAGATGGCCATCAGGGGAGGGCAGTTGGGAGGGACCAGGCCTGCAAGGGAAGGCAGTTGAGAGGGACCAGGCCTGCAAGGGAGGGCAGTTGGAGGCGATCAACCCTGCAGAGGAGGGCAGTTAGGGGTGACCAGGCCAGCAGAGGAGGGAAGTTGGGGGCAAACAGGCTGGCAGGGGAGCAGTTAGACATCAATCAGGCTGGCATGGGAGTGGTTAGGGGGTGATCAGGCTGGCAGGCAGAAGCGGTTAGGGGCAATCAGGAAGGCAGGCAGGTGATCAGTTGGGAGCCAGCAGTCCTGGATTGTGAGAGGGATGTCCGACTGCCAGTGGGATTGGGCCTAAATGGGCAGTTGGACATCCCTTGAGGGGTCCCAGATTGGAGAAGGTGCAAGCTGGGCTGAGGGACACCCCCCCCCCCCGCCCCAGTGCATGAATTTCGTGCACCGGGCCTCTAGTATTTTTTTAAATGGGCAAAGGACCGGAATAGACACTTCTCCAAAGAGAACATAGAGATGGCCAAGAGTCATATGAAAAAATGCTCAATGTCAATAATCATCAAAGAGATGCAAATGAAAACTATAATGAGGTATCACCTCACACCTGCCAGAATGGTTACCATCTATAAATCAACAAACAACAAGTGCTGGAGAAGTTGTGGAGAAAAGGGAACCCTCGTGTACTGCTAATGGGAATGCAGACTGGTGCAATCACTGTGGAAAACAGTATGGCCTTTTCTCAAATAAAGTAAAAATGGAACTGCTCTTTTACCTGGCAATTCCACTTCTGGGAATAGATCCTAAGAATCCTGAAACACCAATCAGAAAAAATATATGTATCTCTATGTTCACAGCAGCATTATTTACAATAGCTAAGATCTGGAAACAGCTCAAGTGTCCATCAGTAGAAGAGTGGATATAAAAGCTGTGATATATTTACACAAGGGAATACTATGCAGCTGTAAAAAAGAAGGCTCTCTTACCCTTTGAGGCATCATGGAGGGACCTGGAGATTGTTATACTAACTGAAATAAGTCAGTCAGATAAAGACAAATATCACATGATCTTCCTTATATGTGGAATCTAATGAACAAAATAAACTGATGAACAAAATAGGTACAGAGACATGGAATCATGAAATAGAGTGACAGATCTTAGAGGGAAGAGGAGAGGGGGTGGGCAGGAAGAGATTAGCCAAATAACTTATAAGCATATATGCATAGCCCATGGACACAGACAATAGTGCGGTGAAGGCCTGGGGTGGGGCAGGGCTGGATTGAGGACAGCAAAGGCAGGGAAAATGAGGAACATCTGTAATACTGTCAACAATAAAAAATGAATTTGAAAGAATCTATTGTTTAATGTCGCTGCCTTCATTAACTATCTGAGCTAGATCTTCTGGATGACTTGCTGCAGCTTCTACATCACCACTTGCTGCATCACCTTGAACTTCTATATTATGGAGACAGCTTCTTCCCTTAAATCTCATGAACCAGCCTCGGCCAGCTTCAAACTTCTGTTCTGCAGCTTCCTCACTCTCTGTGCCTTCATAACATTGAGGAGTTAGGGCCTTGCTCTGAATTAGGCTTTGGCTTAATGGAATGTTGTGGCTGGCGTGATCTTCTGTCCAACCGTAAAAACTTTCTTCATATCAGCAGTAAGAAGCTTCTCACTTTCTTATCACTTGTGTGCAAAGGAGTAGCACTTCTAATTTCCTTCAACAACTTTGTCTTTGCATTTACAACTTGGCTAATCATTTGCACAATTGGCCTGACTTTGGGCCTGGCTTGGTTATCAGCATGCCTCCCACTCAGCTTAATCATTTCTAGCTTTCTATTTAAAATGAGAGGTGCACAAATATTTCTTTTACTTGAACCCTCAGAGGCCATTGTATGGTCATTAATTGACCTAATTTCAAAATTGTTGTTTCTCAGAGACTGGGGAGGCCTGAGAACCCAAGAGACTGAAATGGTTGGTCAGTAGAGCAGTCAGAACACACACAGCACTTATTAATGAAGTTTGCCATCTTACGTGGGCATGGTTTGTGGTTCTGAAAAACGATTATAATATAATTACAATGACTGTTTTATGGAACACAGACAACCATAAAATATAACAATCATGAAAACAATAATGAAATATGAATGAGAATTACCAAAATGTAACACAGAGACACAAAGTGAGCAATGATGTTGGACAAATGGTATCGATTGACTTGCCATGCACAGGGTGGTACAAAACTTCAATTTATCCTTCAAAAGAGTACTATCTGTGCTCTGCAGTAATCCTGTATAATAAAAGCCTAATATGCAAATCGACCAAACGGTGGAACGACCAGTGGAATGACCAGTCGCTATAATGTGCACTGACCACCAGGGGGCAGATGCTCAATGCAGGAGCTGCCCCCAGCCCACAGGCCCCAGGCCAGCCAAAGCAGGTACCAGTGGGGGCCCCCCAATCATCCCGCCAGGTGGCCTGCAGAGAAAGGAGACCAGAGGCAGCAGCAGGGGCAGGGCCAGTGGGTGGCATCGGGTCGACTAGGGGGTGGGGCCAGCCGGCAAGCGGGCCAACACTGCCCCCCCCATTGCCCCCCAGTCTCCTCCCACAGTGGGAGGGGACCAGCAGCAGTGGTGGTGGGTGAGACAGGCGAGTGGGCGGTGCCAGGCCAGCCAAAGTGGGTGCCAGCGGGGACCCCCTGACCACCCCACTGGTCACCCCACAGATTGGCCCTGATTGCTGGCCTGACTAGGGACCCTACCCATGTACGAATTTCGTGCACGAGGCCTCTAGTGTCCAATAAAACACATATGCTCATATATGGGAATCTTTGTTATGTTTTGTTCAATTTTGCTGTGAACATAGAACTGCTCTACAAATACAGTCTTAATGAAAATAATGTTCAAAAATCAAAAGTTCAGAGTGACCATAAAAATTTCAAAAATTTCCACATCCTTGTTACTATCTGACTTTTTGATTTAGCCATTCTAGTGCATATGAAGTTGTATCTTGTTGTGGTTTTTATTTACATTTCCTTAATGACTTGTTGAGCTTCTTTTCATGTGTTTATGTTTACTTTTTTTTAGAAATGTCTATTCAAAAAAATTTCTCATTATCTAGTTGGGTTATCTGTCTTTTATTAGTGAGTGGTATAAGCTCTACATGTGTTTTACTGGATATATAGTCAGTAAAAAGTTTTCCCCATATTTTTTGGTTGGCTCCCCTCTGGCCCCCTAAATTTTGATGGTATCCTTTGAAGCACAAAAGTGTTTAGTTTTGATGAGGTCTAGTTTACTTATTATTTCTGTTGTTAATTGTGTTGGTGTTATAGTTAAGATTTCATTGGCAAATTCAACTTCATGAAGATTTACTCCTATGTTTTCTTCTAAAGCTTTATAAATATTGCTCTCACATTTAGTTTTTGAACAATTTTTAGTAAATTTTTGTATATGGCATGAAGTAATGGTCCAATTAATATTTTTACATGTGGCTAACCAGTTGTCCCTGCGCCATTTGCTTAAAACTGAATTAAGGTCTTGCCACACATAAACCATCAACTATCCATAGAGGTACGGTTTTGTTTCTGCACTTTCAATTCTATTCCAATGAGCTACTTGTCTATCACTGTCTGGATGGCTAATGCTTTGTAGTAAGTTTTGAAATCAGAAAGTATGAGACCTCCTATTTTAATGTTCTTTTTTCAGGATTATTTTTGGCTATTCTGGTACTCTACAATTCCATATAAATTTTAGAATTAGCTTGTTAACATCTACAAAAAATTAAGCCGAAATTCTAATAGAGATTGTGTTGAATCTGTAAATCATTTTTTGTGAGTGTTGCCATTTTAACAATGTTAAGTTTTCCAATCCATGAACATGGGATGTTTTTCCATTTATTTATATCTTCTATAATTTTTTTTTTTTTTTAAATATATTTTATTGATTTTTTACAGAGAGGAAGAGAGAGGGATAGAGAGTTAGAAACATCGATGATAGAGAAACATCGATCAGCTGCCTCTTGCACAACCCCTACTGGGGATGTGCCCGCAACCAAGGTACATGCCCTTGACCGGAATCGAACCTGGGACCTTTCAGTCCGCAGGCCAACGCTCTATCCACTGAGCCAAACCGGTTTCGGCTCTTCTATAATTTCTTTCAACAATATTTTGTAGTTTTCTAAGAATAAGTTTTGCATTTTTTTGTTAAATTTGTTTCTAAGGAATAATTGGCAAATATAATTTATATAAAGTTTGCAACATGATGATTTGTTACACATATACATTGTAGAAAGGCTAACAAGATGAAGGTGATTAACACTTGCATGACCTCACATAGCTAACTCTGTGTATTAATGAATGCTTAAAATCTACTTTCAGCAACATTCAATTAAATACTACTTTATTATTAACTATATACAATGTTATACTTTAGTTTCTTAGAACTTATTCTTATTATAACTGAAAATGTGTACCCTTTGACCTATATAATCCCATTTCCACTTCCTCCAGCCCCATCAACCACCATTCTGGTTTCTGTTTCTATGAAATCTGCTTTAAAAACAATTCCACATATAAGTAACACTAAACAATATTTTTCTTTCTCTGTCTTGTTTATTTCACTTAGAATAATGCCCTCCACTTCCATCCATGTTGTTCCAATTGGCAGGATTTTTTTATATGTGAATTCATATATATATCACTCTGTGTCTTTCAATTTAAACCATCTACTTATAATTAGTAATAGGTAGGATTTACTATCATTTTAACTGCTTTTTGATTCTTTTGTAGTTCCTTTTTGAGTTGATAACTTTGTCAGTTGATAATCTTTTGTAGTATTATGTGTTGAATCCTTTCTCTTTGTCATTTGTGTATCTATTTCAGGTTTTTGCTCTGTGGTTACCATAAAACTTTTATAATACATCTTGTGGTTATAACAATCTATTTTCAGCTGATAACTTATATTCAGTTGCATAAAAAGTTCGACCTAACCTAGCTGGTTTGGCTCAATGGTTGGAGAGTAGGCCCTGGGACTGAAGGGTCATGGGCTCGATTCCGGTCAATGGCACATACTTCAATTGCAGGCTCAGTCTCCAGCCCAGTCAGGGTGTGTGCGGGAGGCAACCAATTGATGTGTCCCTCTCACATTGATGTTCCTCTATCCCTGTCTCTCCCCTTCCCTTCCACATTCTCTAAAACTCAATGGGAAAAATATCCTCAGGTGATAATTAACAACAAAAATTTTACCTATTTTCTTGCCCCCTCATTTATGCTGTGTGATGTCTCAATTTACACCTTCTTATTTGTGTATTTATTAAAAATACTGTAACTATGGTTACTTTCTATTTTTAATTACTTTTTACATTCAATGTTATTCTGTATTAGTTTAAGATACACAGCAAAGTTGTTAGAAAATAATGTACTTTTCAGAGTGGTCCCCCTGCTACTTCAAGTACCCACTTGGCCCCATACAATATTATTGATTATATCTCCTATGTTGCAATCTACATTTTGTGGCTGTTCTGTAGCTTAACCCCTTCACCTTTTTCACCCAGCCGCCTGAACTCCATCTCCTCTGACAATTGCCAGTCTGTTCTCTATCTATAAGTTTGTTTCTATTTTGTTTGTTTATTAGATTCCACATATAAGTGAAATCATAAGGTATTTGTCTTTCTCTAGCTGATGTATTTCACTTAGCATAATACCCTCTAGGTCCATCCATGCTGTCACAATGGTAAGAAAGATTACTTTCTTTTTTATGGCCAAGTAACATTGCTGTGTACTACAGCTTTTGTATTCACTCAACTATTGATGGGCACTTGGGTTGCTTTCATACCTTGGCTATTGTAAATAACACTGAAATGAACATAGGGGTGCATATATACCCTTATGTTCATATATTCTTTCTGATTGCTGTTTCAGGATTCACAGGATATATTTCCAGAAGTGAGATTGCTGGGCCATAGGCAATTTTATTTTTGATATGTTTGAGAAACCTTCACACTGTTTCCCCTAGTGGTTGCGCCAATCTGCATTCCCACCAGCAGTGCAATAGGGTTCTTTTTTCCCACATCCTCACCAACACTTGTTTTTAAAATTTATTTATTTTTTGTTGTTGATAGTATTACAGATATCTCTTTCCCCCTTTACCCCCCTCCTCCCCATCCCAACATCTCCCCCCGCTCCCACAGGTCTTCACTACCCTATTACCTATGCCCATGGGCTATGCATATAAGTATATACATTCTTTGACACTTGTTGTTTTTTTATTTATTGGTGATAGCCTTTTTGATAGATGTGAGATGGTATCTTATGGTGGCTTTGATTTGCATTTTTCCACCTCAATCCCCCTCCCACTCCACAATCACCACAGTTCTGTCTGTGTCCATGAGTCCTTTCTCTCTTTTTTCTATTTTGTTCAATCCCTCCACCCTCCAGCCCCCAACCCCGCCCCCACTCCCCAGAGCTCACAGCCTGCTCTCTATCTATGAGTCTGTCTATATTTTGATTGTTAGTTTAGTTTGTTCATTAGATTCCACATATGAGTGAGATCATGTGATACTTGTCTTTCTCTGACTGGCTTATTTCACTTAGCATGATACTCTCCAGATCTATCCAGGCTGTTGCAAATGGTAAGATTTCTTCCTTTTTTATGACTGACTAGTATTCCATTGTGTAATTGTACCACAGCTATTTTATCCACTCATCTACTGATGGACACTTGGGCTGCTTCCAAATCTTGGCTATTGTAAGTAGTGCTGCAATGAACATAGGGGAGCATACATTCTTTCGAATAAGGGGTACAGATATTCTTTCAGGTTTCTTTTGATAAATTCCCAGAAGTGGAATCACTGGGTCATAAGGCAGTTCCATTTTTTACTTTTTGAGGAAACTCCATTCTGCATTCCACCAACAGTGCATGAAGATTCACTTTTCTCCACATCCTCACCAGCATTTGTTGTTTCTTGATTTATTGATGATAACCATTCTGACAAGTATGAGGTGGTTTTGGTTTGCATTTTGTTTATGATGTTAAGCAACCTTTCATAGGTCTACTGCCCATCTGTGAAAGTGTTCCATGGAGAAGTGACACTATATGTGAGCTACTGTGTGGGGTTGACCCCACCAAGTGAAATTTGCCCAGGAGGGTCTGGTGCCAGCTGACATCTCACTTTGGTTGTGCCACTTGTGGAGGTCGGTTGTGCTCTGAATTCCCCAACCTGGTGTTTCAGTTATGTAGCCAGCTGGGGGAACCCTGTTGCCAGTCAATATTAGGTGCTCCCTGTGCCTGTTCCTGGGCTACCTTTTTGGAGTTACATTTGGGTCCACAGTTTGTGGCTGCCTCTGCTGGGCATGGGTATGTATGAAGGAACCATACTGCACACCAAGGCCCACTTCCGCCAGCACCAAGCCCAGGGGCCCGTCAGCCAAAGGCCCAAGGCTTCCTATAACCCTCCTTTGTATGTTAGCTACCGGTTAGGTTCAGTCACTGAAAGAGCATCTGGCAGTAGGAGAGTTGTGTGAGGTAGGTTCTCAGTGAGTTCCAGGTTGGGGTAAGAGGTATTCACCAGATTAATGCAGATTCAAACTCAGTCTCACTGCTGGGTCTGGGCCACTCAGCAAGTCTCTGGGGACACCAAGGCCAGCTGCCATCCTCTGGGTGCCCTCAGACCTTTGTGCTGAAGGGGGGGTCTCAGGGAATCATCAGGGTGAGGCCAGAGTTCAACAGGCCCAAGAAGACCAGAATCTGCCTGTGTGATGGAAGGCTCTGGAGCCACACAACTCAGTCTTTCCCAGAGTCTGCCTGGACCTCCTTGAGAGTCCTCCAAAAAATTCTGCATTGTGGGACCAGGCTGGCCACAGCCAGCTCAAAATATTGCAGAGCGACAGCTCAGCAGGCAGAGCCATCAGGAGTTGGGAAGGTGGAGCTAGTGGTCCCCCTATGTTGGGTCTAGTGGATTTTCCCACAAGGGGAGCAGGACACTGCAGCTCAGGCTCAAGGCAGGTGGGGGCAGGCGGTGGTTTGGGGAGGAGGTGGCAAAGTGCCACTTGCCACTTTCTGGTGTACGGCTGCGGGTGCTGCTGCTCTTGTTGGCAGGGCTTCAGCCACCGTTGCTTTGGTGCATGGCAGGGGGAAGGGAAATGGCTCCTGCCCCAGAACTTCACAACTGTGTCTCTGACTCCCCCTGAGTTCACTCTCTAGAGGCCTTTAAGAAAATCTACACCCCAAGCTGAGCAGCTGACTCCTCTGCAGGGTGTGAGCTTGGCAGGGTATAGCGGTAGGGAGTTGGGAAGGTAGGGCTAGTACATTTGCCCAGGCTAATTCAGTACAGAAGGGCTTGCTCCACCCAGGAAAGATGGATTCTGTGGGTGGTGCAGGACAGGGATTCATCACAGGGACCCTGGTGGCTGTCCCTTCAGCTCTCTCCCTGAAGCCACACAACCCAGTCTGTCCTCACATAATTCCAGTTCACCCTGGTCTGGAATGCAGATGGTTTTAGATACCATTTCTTTAAATAAGTTTTCTGTCCCTTTCTCTCTCATTCTTCTTGAACTTCCATAATGCTGATGTTTCTTTTGATGATACCCCATAACCATATTAGGCTTTTTGTTGTTGTTGTTAATCCTTATCCGAGGATATTTTTCCATTGATTTTTTAGAGAAAAAGAGGGGGAGAGACCCAGAGAGAGAGAGAGAGAGAGACATTGATGTGAGAGAGACACATTAATTGGTTGCTTCCCACATGAGCCCCAACCGGGATATCCCTGGAGATCAAGCCTGAAACCAAGGTACATGCCCTTGACTGTAATCATACCTGGGACACTTCAGTCCAAGGACTGATGCTCTATCCACTGAGCAAAACAGGCAAGGGCCATAATAGACTTTCTTTACTCTTATTTATTTAAATTTCTTTATTCTCCTCTGATTATATAATGTCAATAAACCTGTCTTTATATTTACAGATTCTTTCTCCTGTCAGGTTGAGCCTGATATTGAGGCTCCCTATTGCATTCCGCCCCCCTACCCACCCCATTTCATTCATTGAATTTTTTAGTGTCAGAGTTTTTATTTACTACTTTTAAAAAATGATTTCTATATCCTTATTGAACTTTTTACTTTGTTTTGTGTTGTTTACCTGAGTTCATTTGACTCTCACGGAAACCCTTAAAATAATTTTGAAATCATTTTCAGGTAACTTGCAGGTCTCCGTTTCTTTGGTGTCAGTTACTAGAAAATTATCGTGTTCTTTGGTGATCATGTTTCTTGCTTTTTTGCATTTCTGATGGTTTTGTATTGATGTCTGCACACCTGAGGGCACAGTTGGCTGCTCCAGTCTTTTCAGACCAGCTTCAGTGGGGAAAGGCTTTCATGGGAAGGTGCCAGGTGAGTGGGAGCTGGTGCCAGGTGAGTGGGATGCAGCATCTGAGTTCCATGAACGCACAGTGGGAAGTCCCCATGCAGGTCTGTCAGCCTAGTTCTATGTCAGCCATTCTGTGGTGGTTGTAGCCAAGACTTCAGAGGTTTATGGGTGGCAGTGGCAGGTAGGACTATTGCAATTCTCAGAGGCAAGTTCTGCAGGCTCTTCCTATTCTCTTTTTGGCCCGTGGGTGGAAGTTCCAGCCTAGGGATCCTGTTGACATCTTCTATGTTGTTCTGTAACTGAACCAGGGTCCTGGAATTGGGTAGATAAGGAACCACATGGTTGCTGGGTCCTGGGCACAGGTGTGCATTTTGAGGCAGTGGCACTGGTGTCCAAGGCGTGGATGTGTGTGGATCACCCAGAAACTGGATCTGGGTCTCAGGGCTTTCTGCAGTGACTCTGGCAGCTCAGGGGTGGGGGTGGATAACATGGGTTCTGGGATGACACCCTGCAAGTTATTAGAACCTGGAGGGCAGGCAGGGTGCAGGATCAGCACAGCCTGGGGGTGGGTCAGACTGCTAACGCTGGCCATGGAGGGACTCACAGGACAGAAGCAACACAAGGTGGTGCCCCTGAAGCCCTATGTCAGGACAGGCGGGGTGGGGACCTAGGGCACAGCAGTGCTGCCTACTATGATGGTTCAGAGAGGCCGCCTAGGCCAGTGGGCGGTACTCAGGGCAGAGTAGGCTTCCCCAGTAATGGGACAAAGCCATGACCGGGCCTGGGTGGGCTGCAGAGCAGTGGCAGCTCTGGTCCTGTGTACGGCTTAGCGGTGCTATCCTGATCCGAGAGTGGGACACTGCAGGGACGGGGTCCCTGAAGGCAGGTCTGGCTTTAGTGGCAGCTCCAGCCCTGGGGAGCGATGGGACAGAGGGACTCCGGGCAGCGCAGTCAGACAGGATCCGGCTTGCTGAAGACTGTGGGAGGCCTCTGCTGCGGAGGCTGCGGACATCCGCAGTGATGAGGCCAAGGAGGGCTCTCCCGCTCTCTCTTCCACGTGGAGTACGATTCCTCTGAGCGAACCCCTGGCACCAAGCGGGGGGACGGGGTGACATGAGTAGAATGCTTCCTGCAGTTTCCTATGTGGCCATCCTTGGTTTTTTAATTCCTCAGATCTGTGTGCTTTTTTTTTTTTTTTTTTTTTGTATTCCAGAAGTTTCTCTGAGCTATTTTTGTTGGACTGCAGTTGTTTATTTATTGTTTTTGCGGGAGAGACATGAATTGGTACCTTCCAGCATTCCATCTTTTTTTAAAAAATCCTCACCTGAGGATATGCTTACTGATTTTCAGAAAGAGAAAAAGGGAGAGAGAGAAACATTGATGGAAAAACATTGATAGGTTGTTGCCTACTGTACACACCCCAACTGGGGATCGAACCCACAACCTAGGTATGTGCCCTGACTGGGAATTGAACCCACAACCTTTTGGTGTATGGGATGATGCTCCAACCAACTGAGCCCGCCTGCCAGGGCCTACCCTTCCATCTTACTGATGTCACCCCTCTCAGGGTCTTAAGGTACAAGGTTAAATTATTGATTTTTAAAAATGTTACTTGCTTCTTAGTATAGCTATCTATAGCTATAAAATTTCCTTGAAGAACTGTTTTAGGTCTTAATAAATAAGTATCTAATTTAATACTTATTTATTTAATTAAATATTTAATTGTATTTAATTTAATATTTTTATTCACCCAAAGTATTTTCTGATTTTCTTTTTGATTTATTAATTGAGTTATTGGTTATTTAGGAATGTGTTGTTCCACATTTCCCCCTGTTTAATTTATAATTTAATTTCATTGGGGTTAGAAATCACATGTTTTGCAATATTTTTGTTTTTAAATGTATTGATTTTTGTTTTATTGCCTATCACATGGCACAGCCTGAAGAAAGCTCCATGTGCACTTGGGAAGAACGTGTATTTTGTTATGTTGGGTGAAATGTTCTGCAGACGCTGGTTAATTCTGGTTGTTTACAGTGTAATCTAAATCACCTACTTCTTGGTTAACGATGGGTGTAGTTGTTCCATCCACTATTGAAAATGGAATAGGGAAGTCTTCAACTATCATTGCTTGTTCAATTTTTGGTGTTTTGTTACTAGGTGCATATATGCTTGTAATTGTTATATCTTCCTGAATTTATGACATCAGGAAGGTATTATAAAAATGTTCTTCTTTGACTTAGTAAGATTTTCCATTTTAAAGTAAATTTGTTTATTAGTATAGCCATCTAGCTTTCCTGTGGCTGTTGCTTGCGTGATGTACCTCTTATTCATCCTTTTACTTTTAATCTATTTGCATTTTTTAATATAAAGTGTGTTTCCTATAAACAACCTACAGTTGGGTCATTTTCTTTGTCTAGGCTGATCATCTCTGCTTTTTGATTGATTACTTAATCCATCCACATTTAAAGTTATTATGCTAAGCAAAATAAGCAGTCAGAGAAAGACAAATATCACATGATCTCACATATATGTGGAATCTAAAGAACAAATTAAACTGATGAACAAAGTATGTTTGGAGACATGGATGCATGGAACAGACTGACAGACCTTAGAGGGGAGTGATGTGGCGGGGGGTGGGGAGGAGGGGAAGAGATTCATAAAACTATATATATGCATACATGCAGACCCCATGGACACAGACAATAGTATGATGAAGGCCTGGGGTGGGGCAGAGGTCAGGTGGAGGGGGCAAAGATGGAGAGGAATGGGGGATATCTATAATACTGTAACAATTATAAAAAAGATTAAGAGCCATACAATTAAAAAATAATGTTATTTTTATATAGTTGGATTTACATCTGCATTTACTTTTTTTGTTTTCTATGTCTCAGATCTTTTGTTCCTCTATTGCACCTTCACTGCACTTTTACATTGAGTAAATAGTATGTAGTTTAACATTTTAATTAAAAAATATATGATTGGTCTAGGGTTTATCATATATGTATTAACTTAAAGTAATCAGTTTTAGTATTATGCTAGCTTAATTCTAGTAATATATAGACATGTTCTTCCTATAAAGCTCTATTTCCTTTTCCCTCTGTATGTGGTATTGTTTTTATATGTATTGCATGTATTAATATTACAAACACCATATATTTTTGTAATGATTACTTTATCACCTATTATAATTTCCTTAGCCCATTATAGCTTTGCTTCTACCCATTTTCTTTGTGCTGTTATTGGCAAATATATTATACATAACATTTCTCTATATTATAGACTTCATAGAACATTATATGTATTTATTTTATATGCTTGCTTTTCAAATCAGTTAAGAGGAGAGTTGAGAAAAATATGCTTTTATAGTATCTTTTATAATTACATACTTACCTTTAGTAGTGCTCTTTGTTTGTATGATTTCAAATTATCATCTTCAGTTCTTGCTTTTATCCAAGGAACTTCCTGTAGTATATCTTGTAAAGCTACAAATATTTTTTGTCTTATTTGAAAGAGTGAAAGTCTTATTCCATAATTCTATGTTAAGTAGCTAAGAACACTAGCAGTTTATTGGCTAACTTCTGAATTACAATGAGCACAGTTACCCCAAGAATACTTTCAACAAATAATGTCCTGTCCTTACCTGTAAGGGATGCTTAAAGAAGAATTCCCAAAGAACTAATATTTTTATTAGTGCATTGTTTGGCTATATTGAGAAATTACTTTCCTCTGGATAATTAAAAATGTTATCCTAATTTTTGTTGAAGTCGATTTTCAGGCCATTTCCTTCTCCTTCCTGTAGTTAATTCAGTTACTGAAATAATCCATGACAGTGGAATAAAAAATTAAATATTTATAAATATTTATCAAATTCCAGGAACCAGTTAGATGTTAACCTGGGAAACTATGTAATTCAAGCCTGTAATTTTAATGAAGTAGAAACTCAAAAGCGTAAATCACTGATCAACATGGAGATTAGGTGCCAGAATTCTGATTTCAGCCGAAACCGGTTTGGCTCAGTGGATAGAGCGTCGGTCTGCGGACTGAAAGGTCCCAGGTTCGATTCTGGTCAAGGGCATGTACATTGGTTGCGGGCACATCCCCGGTAGAGGGTGTGCAAGAGGCAGCTGGTCGATGTTTCTCTCTCATCGATGTTTCTAGCTCTCTGTCCCTCTTCTTACCTCTCTGTAGAAAATCAATAAAAAATGTAAAACAAAAAAAAAAAAAAAAAAAAAAAAAGAATTCTGATTTCAGGACAATGAACACAGTGCTTTTCTTCCATACAATATATGTTCACTAACTGAGCTCCAGAGTAACTTATAATGGAAGAGAAAATAGTAAGTTGAGGTGTGTGAAATCTATAAAATGAAGGTGCAGTCAACTTTTATGCCAAATTCTCTTCTGATCTCAGAAAAACTAATAAATTTAATTCCTGGATTCTGGACTTAGAACTGGATTTGAATTCTATAATTACAATCTCTCATTTCTTAAAGTCACTAATTCTTAGTATCTATCCTACTCACTTATTAACGAATTGATCAGATATTTACTGAGTGCTAACAGAAATGCAGGTCTGTCATGATGATTAATTGAGAGATAATACACCTACACACTGCTTCACTAGAGCAAACTCATTCGTGTGTGATAATCTGACGCCTCAAACTGTCCTGTGATAGTCAGCAGGCAGGATCCAGGCCTTCTCCACAATTTCCATCTCATCCACCACAGGAACTCAAGCATCACAGGCAGGGAGAGCCAGCATCAGAGCCATTTCCTTCTCTTTTCAAACTAAGTAGGGACTTCCCTCAGATGCACGAAGAGTATCAGTATCCTCCCAGCCCGCCCACCTCTAGATCCACACTCTCCACTCGGCTTTACAGTATAAAATGTGGTATTTTGGCTCTCCACCTGACATGTTATTTTTTCCCCATGAAATTAGGTTGTCAGCTGTTCCACTCACCGCATACTGGTCATCCTGGCCCTCTTCCCTCAGCCTGGGGTCAGATTGGACCTCCTTAGTAGATACATCTGCTGGAGACGAGTGATGCTGCTTCACTTTCCATTCCTATTGGTTAAGAGAAAAGTAGCTGAAAGGATGGGGATTTCCAGGGATGCTTCTCTTTCTTAAACGCCTCTGTGCAAAAAGCTGGAATGCCTTCCCACAGGGAATTACCCTGAGCCCGAATTAACCGGTGAGGTAGATTCTGGTTTGAGGACTGCGTCTGTGAAAAGAGAGAAGATGCCTTTCTCTAAAGGACTTCTCTTCCCTCTTCAACCAATGGTATTTCCTAGCACCATTATGAGATTATTAATGCTCAGTAAATCCCAACCCTCAGCTCTGTCACTGCCTAGCCTTCTAACTACACCGGGTTACCAAAATGACTTAGTAGCTCATTTCCCTTTCTGTCTGCAGTTGTACAATTCCTTTGCTTTGCTGGGTAGTTCCACTCTTTATATCTGTTCCCATTCCTCATGAAAGACTTTTCTCTTATAACAGCCAGGACTCTTCTCCTTGCCTGCATCTTCATCCTTTGTTCTCCTTACTTATCACTGTATTAAATTTTCTTTACTCCTTCTGCTCCTTTAATTAACCTGAATTACATCCCCTTTCTTCTGTTTATGAGTCTTACTATCTCACATAAACAGAGAACTGCAGTCTTTAATTTTAAGGTCCTTAGAAACTTGTAAAACATTTTAACAATTTGGCCGACTTTTGAAAACTAGTGGCTTCACCAATTTATGTGCTCACTGTATGTTACACATTTATCGTAGCTCTTGTAAAAGTGCATTATAGCAAGGTATATAGGCTCTGAACTCACAGGAAACAAGACCTACAGATCCCATTCATCCTAGCAATGCCAGCATTTTGAAGAGTGCTTTGCACAATTGTAGCACTAATACATTCTTACTAAATTTATATTCCCAAAGAAAATATCTTTTTCTTTTTGGAATCAAGATATCATCCCCACATCCCTACTATCACTTCCTAAATGGTGTGAAATGTTATTTTCAGAGTTGTTATAAACATTAAATGAGATAATTGAAAAATGCCTTATCAGGGCCTAGAATTATTAATTTTGAATTCATTTTCCATCATTATTTCTGTACCTACTCATGATAACCAGCAGGTGGAGAGATGGCCCTTTATCTCTGTCTGTCTGTCTCTCTATCCCCCACCCCTGGTCTTCTTAATCTGCTCCCCAACCTGGAGATTAATTTTCTACCAGCAGTGACATGATGGCAACTTCCTTTCCATTTAATCCTGGCCAGGGGGTTTCCAACAATGCCTGAAGAGGAACAGGCACCCTGACTACAGTGCTCTACACCCATTTAAGTCATGCTTGAAAAGCAAAGGGGGTGGGGGTAGGGAGTTCCTGGCAATCCACGTAGCCATATCCCACTTCCTCCCACAAACTCCAGATCTTAGACCTTCCTCTCCCCACATAACTCATAACCCGCCCCTACTTCACTTCCTCACAGGATCTTGAAAGCGGACTCCTGCTAGAACGATTGCAGTGGCATTATGTGGTGGACACAAGTTATGTTACTTCACCCATCGGTTGTATAGGACGGAAATTGATAAGTTATGGGCCTCTGTCCACCAAATTGGCCTGCTTTATCCTAAAATAAGACTCTAGGGGAAGCAATCTGGGATTCAAGGACTGAATCTTTGGATGCTACTCCTGAAAGGAGAAAAGAGACAGTTCTAAAAGGCTCTACATTTTATTTCCCTGCTCACCCAATAGTGCAAGTTTGTGAAGAGAGGACAGTCAGGAATACAGCTCTCTAGGCTCACTGATACTGAAACGGATGCCTGGCTTACCAACCAGTGTTGTCGTACATTTCAGCTCATCACCTTCCTAAAGCGGTACCTGCCCAGCCTCCATGGCCTTCCCTACAACAATTCTTCCCTGCTTACCTGCCCTCATTCCCTGTTGTTCTTACTCCAGCCAATCAGAGCTTCTCTTACATTAATTCATGCCCCCCTACTGCTCTGAATCATTGTCTTCTCTGCTTCAAGTTTCACTTCTGCAAATGAAGTGCGTCTTTAAGTTTCCTATAAATATTCCAACCTACGGGAATACGTCCTGTTTCTACTATTTTAAGATCATGTTACTTTTAAATGATACACATTTGTGTTTTCATTCTAATTTATAGTGCCTATGTTCACCCTTAATATATTGTTTGTTAATTCAGCTGCTATAATGACCACCTGCTCTGAGCCAGGAGTTTCTCCAGGGACAGGGGAGGGTGGTGCACAGAGAGCACGGTCCTGACCTGGAAGTGTGTGCTCTGCGTGTGTTTCTTTCTTTCCTGGTAGATATAGATCCTCCTCAGATCCTCGTCTTGGTATTCCCAGCCCTAGCACACTCTTGAACGTAGGCGGTGATCAACAAGTGTATGCTCGTTGAATTTCACCAGTTATATTCCATGCTCCGGGGCTCACGGAGCACTTAGCGTAATGCGTGCCATTCGCAGGTGAGCAGGTGAATTTATTGTTTAACTGACGTCATTGCATGAAGAGGAAATTAAGGAAGAGCTTCCTCTCTGACTTTGAAGTGATGAGCAGGGAGGTAATCTCTGCAGGCCACTCTCCACTCCCCTCTGGGCATTTGCACCTTCTTTCACTCTCACCTTGTTCCAGAGGTAACCGCCCCTTTCCCTTCAGTCATTTCCAGAACATCTGAGGGCGTGCCCTCTGACATCCTCACTCCTCTTTCCTGAGCAGCGAGGAGCCCGGCTCCCCAGAGGCTCCCAGCAGCTGCGGGATGTGCTCCTTGAAGGTCCTTAGGCGCTTTCCCTGTACATCCCGGGCGCTCACGGTTATGCCCAATGGTTTCCTACTGTCCCTATTAAAATGTTTTACTCGTGACTTTACTTTATGACTAGTGAACTTTGTCCTCTAAAAATATATTTTTCTCCTTAAAGGTCATAAAGATATTCTGTAATATTATCTCCTAAAGGCTTTGTTGCACTGCTTTTTACATACAAAAACACAATGTTACTGGAATTAATTCTGTGGATGGTTTGAGATGGGTGTCTCAATAAGAATATCCACCCAATCCAGCGGCATTAGCTGACAAGACCATCTTTCCCTGGCTGCTCAACTGGAAACAATGGATCACAGAGGAGAGTACACTGTGTGGTTCAGTGTACATAATTCTACTGAGCATGCGGAGAGGCAAATGTCAGCTTGCAGAGGTACACGGAAAAGCAAGGAGGTGATGGTGTAGGAGTCGGGACAGTGAGTTATCTTGGTGGACAGGGGGCAGTGTGCATGGGAAGAGGCATGTATGGGCTGATGGGGGCCTAGTGTTCCCATTCTAGATCTGGGTGGTGGTTCTGTGGATGTTGACATTATAATAATCAATTAATTTGTACTTTAAAATATTTTTATTGATTTCAGAGAGATAGAGACATCAGTGATGATAAAGCATCATTGATCAGCTGCTCCCGCATGCCCCACACTGGGGATTGAGCCCACAGCTTGGTCCTGTGCCCTGACTGGGAACCGATCTGTGACCTCCTGGTTCATAGGTCGAATGCTTAACCACTGAGCCATGCTGGCCTAGTAAATTGTACTTTTAAGCTTTATGTGTTTTTCTATGTGTGTTCTATGTGACTATAAGGTGTTATAAATGTAGAATATTTAATATCTTGACCAGATCCTAGTAACCAATCTTTACTCGGGACTGCTGAGTGATCAGCACTTTCCCAGGAGCTGGACTGCAGCAGTTAACGGAAAGTGGTGTGATGAGCCACTGCACGGCTCTGATGAGAAGGGAATGAAATGGACTGGAAGTGCAGACTGCCTGGTAGAGAAGAAACAATGACATTAGTGACTTACTCTTCATTTGTCTGTGCATAAACCCAGGACGGCCAGAGTTGGGCTAAGGTCTCGTTCACAGTCTCCACCTGTTCTATGGCAGGAGCAGCAGGGCGCTACCAGTGTTCACAGCTTTGTATGTATGCCTTTTAGTCATAGCCAGGACTTCCCACATGGGTAAAAAAACCAGGCATCATGTCTCTGTCATTCTCCATGTTTCACTTTACTCTGCAAATAGTACTTCCTTACTAACCATCTCCTAATTCATTCCACTAAAGGAAAAGCTCGGTCCTTCGTATCAACATCTAGCTTAGTCATCCTGTCTTCCCTGACTTCTACCCGAAAATTTAAATAAGACCTCTGCTCAGAACTATCTGCTGGAGACAAGTGATGCTGTCTCACCCTTTATCCCCATTGGTTCCAGAAAACAAACAAACTATATCTAAGAATAGATGTGGATTTCCAGTAAATCTCTCTCCTTCCTCTTTCTCTCCTTCTCCCCCTTTTCTCCAGAGTTTCAACCAGAAGGAAAGAACCTAGACTGATATGAGGATTGGTCATTTGGTGTTACCTTTACTCATAAGAACCCAGTTTTTAATGCATGTCTGGGAACCCAAAAGACACAGGGCATTCTTATCACCCATTCCTATAGGTCTGTTCCTATTGTCATCACACTAATCTCTATGCCCAATCCCTCAGATCCACCTATGATGGCTGAAGATTTCCTTAGAAAACATTTTTTTCTGCTCCCATTCCCATCTTTCTAAAAGATGTAACTTCTTAATCAATTTTTAATGCCTTTCTTAGTTCAACCTTGTACATCCACTCTGATCTCCTACATTTATTTAAGGAAGAATTTCATTTCCTGTCAAACAAGATTCCTGTCTACCTACCATCTCCTGACCGCCCCTCCCCCCCACACACACACATGCTTTGTACTATTTTTCGGCTCCCCAGCTAGTACCTAACCAACTCAAAACATAACCCTCCCTCTGTTCTAAGTCTCATTTCCTCTAGAACTCACATCTATACACGTTTCCTTTTTGTTGTACATAACAGGTTTGTACTTCATTTTAACCATTTTGTTTCATCTTAAAAATTAATGTCATCAATGTGTTCTTTTACTGCTTTTTATAGGTGCTTCTATAATAGATCTTGTCATCTTGTTTTATATTAATTTTAAATGTCTATCTTCACTGTGGGTTTTAGTTTCTTTAAAAGTAGGATCTAAATCATATATATGGTTGCATCCTCAGCATTAAAAGAATTCTGTGCACATAGGAAGCACTCAACAAATGTTTTATAAATTGAGTATACCTAACTAGATTGCATATGTATGGACATATATGTGTAGCAGGTTTTCAGCTAAAATTTATCGAATGGTGAATAGATAATATCATTGCAGCCAAAGTATAAGAGAGACAGAATTAAGAATGTTTTTTCTGACTATGAGGATATTAGATTTGTAAATATGTAAAGGGGAACAATCCTTCCCACAAAATTATTTTTTTCACCAAATTATTGCTTTCTGCTACGTGGCTTCAACAATTTCTACTATGCAGAAACAGTTAACTATTTCCTTCTGGAAAATGGGAGGATAAGCTGACTAATGACCAAGGATTAACCTGTCATGTCCCTGATACCAGATGCTCACATTTTATAATTCAACTAGAGGCTCCTTGTTTGGATTCACAATCTGGGACACGTTGGGGAATGTCCCCCTGGCCTGTGGGGATTGGGCCTAAACCATCAGTCGGACATCCCCCGAGGGATGTAGCAGTGTGCCAAGTGGCAGGCGGCCAGGGAGGAAGGAGCCCGACCCGGGGCCAGGCACCATGCCACTTGTGCTCATCCCAGCCCACTACACCTGCTGTGGCTACTCAGTAGCACTGCCACGGAGTCGGGAGAGGCTCTTGCTGCTGCAACTGCACTCGCCAGCCATGAGTCTGGCTTCTGGCTGAGCAATGCTCCCCCTGTGGGAGCGCACTGACCACCAGGGGGCAGCTCCTGCATTGAGAATCTGCCCCCTGGTGGTCAGTGTGTGTCATAGCAACTGGTCGACCAGTCGTTCCAGTCATTCAGGTCATTTAATCCTAATGGTAGCTTAGGCTTTTATATATATATATATATATAGACTAGAGGCCAGGTGCACCAAATTCATGCATGGGGAGGGGGTTCCTCAGCTTAGCCTGCACCCTCTCCAATCTAGGATCCCTTGGGGGATGTTCCACTGCCAGTTTAGAAAATCCCACCCTAAACCGACAGTCAGACATCCCCCTCACAATCCAGGACTGCGGGCTCCTAACTGCTCATCGCCTGCCTACCTGGTCACCTCTAACCTCTCTGCCTGCCTGCCTGCTCACCCCTAACTGCTCCCCTGCTGGCCTGATTGCCCCTAACCACCTCTGCCACTGTGGCTTTGTCTGGAAGGACGTCTGTACTGACATCTGGAAGGTCATTTGGCTGTCTGGTCTAATTAGCATATTATGCTTTTATTAGTATAGATTAGCAGTCACAAAGGATTTTTGTATGCTCTGCATGTGCTTTCTTTCCTCACTCCTCAATATACCCACAGCCTCATTAAAACTGGATCCTGACATTTCATAGGATTAGCTGTTTCAGACTCTAAAGCTCCATTTCTCATTCCTCATTGCCCACACCACGTGCTGGAGTCCATCTAGAGAAAACAGCCTAGCATCAGCCCTGTGCTTATTTGGGGGCCCTGGTCAAGAGCTTTCCTATGGGAATCAATTACTTTGCCCCAATATTTTCTCATTATTTTCACATTATTCATTATCCCCATTCACTGCTGCTGCTGAGGTATTATGTTGTGTTTTGACTAGACCTTGGTAACCGGGGCCCAGTGCACTGGTGGTAGTCCATTCCCATATCTAATTATCCTTCTGTGATTGACATGTGCTACATTCGGTGAAGCATGGTCTCTGTCACAGAACACAGTGCTCAGCTTCCCCAGGTCCCACTCCTTTTCCTCAGCATTTACACACATCTGCTGCCCATCTCTCTTTTCTACACTTACCTTCTTTTATCTGCTCCAATATCCACAAAAATGTCCCCAGTTCTCCTGAGGCTTTTCATAAAAAGATGCTGTTTTATGTATTATGAATTTTTATGTATCTATACATTTAATTATACACACAAGGGAATAAATGCCTGGTTGCTGCCGCTCTCCAGCCTCCCCATCCCTTTGATGAGGACAGTCATTTGCCTGGAGCAGTGAGAGGAGGGCGGGCACCCCGGCTGCTCAGCAGACACGTGTTCAGCAAACACCCAACTTTAAGTCCCGAGCCTCCATTTCTGCCTTCAGTACAGCTCACCTGGGCTGTCCATCTCTGAGAGTTTCCTTGCACCCTGGCTTTTTAATCACTTTTGAAATTTTCATGGATGATGAGCCCTGCACCCACCCTCCCCCCAACCACACCACAGATGATACTCTTTCTTTACATGACTTTATTGAATCACCTTTTACATGGATTCTTGGTATTGAAATTAAATCTTAGGAGAAGGAAAATTCCAGTGTGAGATTTCCTGGGCACCATCTTGAATAAAAATATTTTTAAAAGAATTTGATATATATTGATAAAGTGATTTCCAGAAGAATTGGCCTGAGAGTTCTTGTTTTCATTCCCTAGTTTGGAATTATATACATGTTTGTTTAATAAAGTGGAATTTCTTCATATAATTTGTGAATTTGAATAAAATTATTGAATTTTTATTATGCATTCAGCAGGTTACCCAGATGTAAAGGGAAGCCTATGACTTGTTGGTATTTGCTTGCTCTTTTGCTCCAAGTATCTCTCATTGGCTAGAACCTAACCCTGTTGGGAGTAGTTTGCATACATTCTTGTTTCATGGTTTTAATGGGACTGACTCCAGAAATTCACCTAATATATTAATTACTCACTAGAGAGAGGGAGAGAGCAGCAGCAATGTAGCCTGTGCCTACATTGTTAAGTGTGATTTGGTGTTAGTACTTTTCAAGTTTTATGTAACAAACTAGAGGCCCGGTGCATGAAATTTGTGCACAGGGCTGGGGGAGTACCTCAGCCTGGCCTGCATCCTCGACAATCGGGGACCCCTCGGGGGATGTCTGACTACCAGTTTAGGCCCCACAGGATGGACCCTGAACTGGCAGTTGGACATCCCTCTTGCAATCCAGGACTGCTGGCTCCTAATCCTAACCGCTTGCCTGTCTGCCAGCCTGATCACTGCCTAACCGCTCCCCTGCCAGCCTGATGGCCCCCAACTGTCCTCCCCTGTTGGCCTGATCGCCCCTAACCTTTGGTGGAATAAGAAAACACATTTTAAATGTAAAACATAATTTTATGTAAGTCTGTCTATTTAATTTTTCACTAAATATCTAGTCCAATTTTGGGAGATGTTTTTTCTCATATAAATTCTATTATACATTCTCAGTACATTTAAAAATCAGGACCAAAGAACATGTATACATTCTGTTTTGTAATGTGTTAAGGTATTTGTTGTTTAATATTACATTTTATGAAAACTTGGGTGGGGGGATTATCTTTCTGCCTGCAAGAACACTATGTCATAGATACTGCATTATTCTACATTTCATTTTATATTCAAACTAGAGGCCCGGTGCATTTACATGGTGGAATACTACTTGGCGGTAAAATAGAAGGAAATCTTACCTTTTGTGACAGCATGGCTGGACCTGGAGAGTGTTATGTTAAGTGTAATAAACCAGACACAGATGTAGTTTAAAAAATAATTGAACTCTTTAGCTTGCCTCTCTCAAAATACGAACAAAACATTTAAATCACGATACTGATCCACTTCCCATGTTACCCCTCTCCTTCCCCCTGTGGGGTGTATACGATCCATTTCCCAGCGTCCTCGCAGGACCCTCTGAGCTCTGTCCTTCAGCCTCTCTGTGACCTCCCCCGCTAAAGGCTCCGGCCTCTGGGGATCCAGGCACAGCATCCTCCGTGTCTCTCATTTTCCGCTGCCAAGTCCGGAAACGTGACTTTCTAAAACTCCCCAGAAGCCAGACAAGGGGGCACGTCGGAGGAGAAACAAGACCACACTTTCTTTGAGAGACAATCAGATGCCCCAGGCGCCGCGGTGGCCCCTGTAAGGCAGCGGGACGGCGGTGGTGCTGGGCGGTCAGCTGCGGTCCGGCCCTGCCCGTGCTCTGCGCCTCCAGCTCCAGGCAGCTAGACAGGCCTCAGCTTCCACACGCCACGGCACGCTGGTGGGCTGTTCTCTCAGTTACATGAAGGAAGGAAATTAATTCTACCAAGTTGTTTGTTAGCTGAAATTTTTAAAGTGTCTCTTGCAAACAAGGAGAAAAAATATATTTCTGAACCGATTTCTAGTTTGGCAAGCAGATTACTTGAGGAAGTAGATAGAACCACAAAAGAAAAGTTACCTTTTTCCTCCAAAAGAGTTAAAAGAGTAAGAGTTTTAAACTTTTTTTTATATTGAAGTGATCAGTCACAATTATAAAATATTTTGATACTTTTATAGTTTGTTATGTAACCCTCTACCATTTTATTCTCCAAAGAGAAAATTATAAATGATAAATAGGGTTATTAAGCTTGAAAGATGCATATTTACTCGCCATTTTTTGAGTAGAGACCATCAGGTAAAAGTCAAAGACTGAAATAATAAAGGCAATGTTATATATATAAGCTCTAACTTATGACTGGTGTTCGATTGGTTAAAGTCATTTGATCTTTTTCACTGGCAATGTCCAGCATTAAGGGAGTGGTCCACAGAGATGTAGAATATGAACAGAGCCCAGATGGTATTTCTCAGTGATTGGTATCAATCCATAAACCAGGAGGTCACGGTTCCATTCCTGGTCAGGCCACACGCCCAGGCTGTAGGCTTGATCCCCAATGGGGGACGTGCAGGAGGCAGCCGATCGATGATTCTCTCTCATCATTGATGTTCCTATCTCTCCCTCCCTCTCACTTCCTCTCTCTGAAATAAAAAATAAAAAGAGGACAGAAAATACTATAGCTGAGTGATGTAAATATTTATCATTTTTTTTATCTGTGAATGTGAGAATTCCATACTGTTTCTATTATTTGGTGGTCACTCTAGAAATGACAATATACATCCCTAAGTCCAAAGTGAATTAAAATGTCTACCCAGCTCTTGGATAATATAAGGATCTTGAAATGATCTAACACCTATACTCTCTCTCTCAAATTTATATATTATTGTTTTTGGGTATTTCATTATATATTACTTTTAAACCCAATAGGATAATCTTAGTATCGTTTTATTAGTTGACTAGAGGCCCGATGCACGAAATTCGTGCATGGAGAGGGGGGTGTCCCTCAGCCCAGCCTGTACCCTCTCCAATCTGGGACCCCTCAAGGGATGTCTGACTGCCCATTTAGGCCTCTAACCGCTTCTGCCTGCCAGCCTGATCACCCCCTAACCACTCTGCTGCCAGCCTGATTGATGCCTAATTGCTCCCCTGCCAGCCTGTTTGACCCCAACTTCCCTCCTCTGCCAGCCCTGTCACCCCTAACTGCCCTCCCCTGCAGGGTTGATCACCTCCAACTTCCCTCCCTTGCAGGCCGGGTGCCTCCCAACTGCCCTCCCCTGCTGGCCATCTTGTGGTGGCCATCTTGTGTCCACATGGGGGCAGGATCTTTGACCACATGAGGGCAGCCATATTGTGTGTTGGAGTGGTGGTCAATCTGCATATTACTCTTTTATTAGATACAATAGACCTGGTGCAGGAGTGGGGCCAGCTGGTTTGCCCTGAAGGGTGTCCCAGATAAGGGTGGGGGTTCCCTTGGGGCATGGGGCAGCCTGAGCGAGGGGCCTGTGGTGGTTTGCAGGCCAGCCATGCCCCCTGGCGACCCAAGTGAAGGCACTGGTATCTGGAATTTATTTACCTTCTACAGTTGAAACTTTGTAGCCTGGAGCGGAGCCAAGCCTCCTGCATGCTCCACCAGCAGCCATTTCTGTTTGAGTTAATTCACCTTCTATAATTGAAACTTTGTAGCCTTAAGCAGAGGCCTGAGCCCAGCCAGCGGAAAGCTTTGCTTTCTCCGTTACCACGGCAACCCTGGCCTGGTCTCTCCAGCTCCGTGGCTGCCGCCATTCTGTTTGAATTTGTTTACCTTCTATAATTGAAACTTCGTAGCTTGAGTTGAGGTTTAGGCCTGTCAAGGGCAGGCGGAAAGCTTGTTTCCCTCTGTTGCCTGGGAAACCTTGCTCTCGGTGGCTGTAGCCATCTTGGTTCAGTTTATTTGCATACTCGCCCTGATTGGCTGGTGGGCGTGGCTTGGGCTGGTGGGTGTGGCTTGGTGTAGCAGAGGTATGGTCAATTTGCATATTTGTCTATTATTAGGTAGGATATACTTTAGAGTGGCCCACATATTTAACACTCTCTGAATTGTTGTTTAATGCATTTTTATTTTTTATTTTTTTAATTTATTGGGTAACATTGGTTAATAGCATTATGTAAATTTTAGGTGCACAACTTTATATACAACTTCTGTATACCTTATTGTGTGCTCAATATCTGAAGTCTAATCTCCTTTCTTCACGTATATTTGACCCCCTTTACCCTCTTCAGCCTCCCTCAATTCCCCTGCCCCTCTGGACCACCATTCTGTTGTCTGTGTCTATGAGTTTATTTGTTTTGTTGATTTTTGTTCTATATAACACAAATGAGTGGAATCATATGGTTTTTCTCCTTTTCCATCTGACTTACTTCACTTAGCATCAAGTGCTCAAGATCTATCCATGTTGTCACAAATGGTAACATTTCATCTGTTTTTATGGCTGAGTAGTATTCCATTGTTACATATGTACCATACCATCTTTATCCAGTCGTCGCTTAAAGAACACATAGATTGTTTCCATGTATTGGCTATTGTAAATTATATTGCAATGCACATATTATGAATATACTGGAGGCCCAGCACATGAAATTCGTGCACGGGTATGGTTGATAGGCCTGGCCTGTGATCAGGGCCATCTTACACTGCTGCCGGGAGCCAGCCCTGCCCCCTGCCACCACCCAACCCTGGTTCCTCATTCGCCATTGGGTGATTGGAACCTGCTGGCCTGGGGGAGGAACCGAGAGGTTGGCTGTTCCCACCCACTTGCTGGCCCTGCCCCCACCACGGGTCACCCTCTGTGAGTGGGGCAACCAGTGGGTGGCATCACCCACACCTCCCATCACCCAGGTCCCCATTTGCCATCAGGTGATGGGAACTTGCCAGCTGGGGGAAGTGACTGAGAAGTGGTCAGTGCACCTATAATGACTGGTCAAGAGGTCGTTCTGTTTTTTCTGCTGTTAGGGTCAATTTGCTTATTACCCTTTTATTATATAGGATATTTTCATTTTTATTTCAGGTAGAGCGCAGATGAGGGATTTCTGGGTCATATGGTAGCTCTGTTCTTAATTTTTTGAGGAACCTTCATAATGTTTTCCATACTGGTTGTACCAATTAACATTCCCACCAGCAGTGTATGGGAATTCCCTTTTCTTCACATCCTCTCCAACACTTCTCATCTTATTGAGAACAGCCATTCTAACAGGTGTGAGGTGGTATCTCATTTTAATTTTTATTTCCCTGATAGCTAATGAAGTTAAGCATCTTTTCATATATCTGTTGACCATTTGTATGTCTTCTTGGGAGAAGTGTCTGTTTAGGTCCTCTGCCCATTTTTTAATTAGATTGTTTGTTTTGCTATTGTTGAGTTGTATGAGTTCTATATATATTTTGGATATTAATCCTTTATTGGAAATGTTGTTTGCAAATATCTCTCCCATTTAGTTGGTTGCCTTTTTGTTTTGTTGATGGTTTCTTTTGCTGTGCAGAAGGTTTTTAGTTTGATATAATCCCATTCGTTCATTTTTTGCTTTTACTTCCCTTGCCTTTGAGGTAAAGTTCATAAATTCCTCTCTTAGACCAAGGTCCACAAGTTTACCACCTATGCTCTCTCCTGTGTTATTTCAGGTCTTACATTCAGGTCTTTGATCCATTTTGAGTTCATTTTTGTAGGAAGCGGTTATAGGGTTAAGCCTCGGACTGACCTGCTGGCAAAGTTGCAAACAAGTCCCAGCTTGGAGGGCACAGTCCTCTAAGCATAATTAAGCTTGATCTTGTGACTGCTCCCTAGATCTTTCCTGGGTAGCTAGTGGGCTGTGGGAGGGGCAGAAAGTGCTGCCAAAACAAGTGAAACTTACAAGAACATTGTTAATTGCCTTGTTTGTCCCTGATTATAAATAAAGCCTCAGCTTTGCAGTCTGGATCTGTTCTGTGGCCTCAGCAAGACACAGAAGGTCCACCCAGCTCCCAGCTTCATGAATCTATTTCTGCATCTTGTCTTCTTTATTTCTATTATTTCTCAATCCCTGGCCGCCTCCATTTAGAACCGGTTCGTTCATCTCTCTTTCCGCGCAGGACACAGAAAAGGGAGATCCCTGCCATTTCTGGCCCCCGCCGCATCAGGACCCCCGCACATTTTTATTTATGGTGACAAAGAACAGTCTAGTTTCATTCATTTGCATGTGGCTTTCCAATTTCCCCAGCACCATTTATTGAAGAAGCTTTCTTTTCTCCATTATATGTTTTTGTCTCCTTTGTCAAAAATTATTTGCTGATATATATGTAGGTTTATTTCTCGGCTCTCACTTCTGTTCCATTGGTCTGTGTGTCTTTTTCCTGCCAAAACTATATTGATTATTGTAATTTTGTAGTATTTTGAAGTCAGATAAAGTGATACCTCTGGCTTACCTCCACTTCCCTCCAATAGTTGTGGCTATTTTGGGTCTTTTGTTGGGTCCATACAAATTTGAGATTTTAAAATTCTATTTCTGTGAAAAAATGCCACTGGGATTTTGATGGAGATTGCATTAAATCTGTATGTTGCTTTAGGTAATATGGCCATTTTAACAATGTTAATTCTAATAGATGAACAGAGAATATCTTTCCATTTCTTTGTGTCTTAAATTTATTTTACCAATGTCTTATAGTTTTCAGTGTACAGTTCCTTCACTTTTAAAAAAATTATCTTTATTGTTGAAAGTATTACAGATGTCCACTCCTCCCCCTCCCATTCATTCATTTTTTACCTCCTCCACACTACCCCCTCCAGGCCTCCCACACTATTGCCTGTATCCATGGGTTAGGTCCTTCACTTAAGTTTATTCTTAGGTATTTTATCCTTTCTGTTACAATTCTAAATGGGATTTTGTTTCCTTCATTGCTTTTTCTGACATTTCAGAATATGTATATATTTTAATATATAGAAATACAATGGATTCTGGTACATTGATTTTGTATTCTGAAATTTTACTGTACTTATTTATTATTTCTAATAGTCTTTGGGGTATTCTATATATAGAAAAATGCTGTCTACAATTAGTGAGAGTTTTGCTTATTTATTCCTAATTAGAATGCCTTTTATTTTTTCTCTTGCCTGATTGCTCTGGCTAGGACTTCCAGTAGTTTGTTGAATAACAGTGGTGAGAGTGGTTATCCTTGTCTTGTTCCTGATCCTAGAAGAAAATCTTTTAGTTTTTCACCATTGAGTATGATATTAGCTCAGAGTTTGTCACATATAGGCTTTATTATGTTGAGGTACTTCTATAACCACATTATTGAGTGTTCTAAACAAAATGAATGTTTTAGTCTGTCAAATGCTTTTTCTTCATCTTTTCCTATAATTATATAATTTTATCTTTTATTTTATTGCTGTGTTGTATCACATTGATTAATTTGCATATGTTGAAACATCTTTGGTCATGATGAATCCCACTTGTTCATAATATGAGATCCTTTCCCCCCCATTTTCTTAAAAATAAATATTTTCAGCAGGTTTTCTGTTTGTTTTGTTGCTAATATGGGATCCTTTTAGTGTACTAGTATTATATTGGATTCACTAGTATTTTGTTTAGGGTTTTTGCATCTGTGTTCTTCAGAGATATTGACCTGTGAGTTTTTGGTTGTTGTTGTTTTTCTGCATTGCCTTTGCTTGGTTTTGGTATCAAAGTAATGTTGGACTCATTATATGAGTTAGGAAGTATTCCCTCCTCTTCAATTTTTCAGAAGACTTTGAGATAGGTAATAGTCTTCTTCGAATGTTTGGTAGAATTCACCAGTGAAACCATCTGGTCTGGGAAGTTACTTTTTTGAGGAGGTGTTTTGTTTTGTTTTGTTTTAATCCTCACCTAAAGGTATTTTTCCATTGATTTTTAGAGAGAGTGAAAAAGAGAGGGAAAGATAGAGAGAAACATCAATGTGAGAGAAACACATTGATTGGTTACCTTCCTGCATGCAACCTGACCAGGGCCCGGTCTGGAAAGGATCCTGCAACTGAGGTACATGCCCTTGACCAGAATCAAACCCGGGACCCTTCAGTCCACAGGCCAATACCCTATCCACTGAGATAAACTGGCTAGGTTTAAGGAGGTTTTTGATTATTGTTTCAATTTCCTGATTAATGATCATTCTATTTAGGTTTTCCAATTCTTCATGATTCAGTCTAGGAAGGCTATATATTTCTAAGAATTTTTCTATGTCTTCTAGGTTGTTGAATTTGGTGGCTTAACTAGTCTTTTATATAGTGTTCTTGTATAATCCCTTCCATTTCTGTGTTGTTCATTGTAGCTTCTTTTCTTTCATTTTTTATTTTATTTATTTGAATCCTTTCTCTTTTTTTCTTAGTGAGTCTAGCCAGAGGTTTGTCAATTTATTAATCTTTTCAAAGAACTAGCTTTTTGTTTCATTAAATTTTTAACTGTTTTTTTGTTGTCTATTTTATTCTTTCTGCTATAACTTATTATTTCCTTTCTTCTAGTGACTTTGGGCTTTGTTTGTTTTTCTTTTTCTAGTTCTTTAAGGTGTGGTGTGGAATCCCTTGTCAGGTCCCGCATGTTTCAGAGTTCCCGTTCAGGTCCGGTATCTAGAGAAGGCCGCAATCAAAATGAACAGAGACTGGAAAAGAGTTAATTTGGGTAAATGGGGGGCCAGGCGGGAGTCCACCTCTAGGGGGAGGACTGCCACTGCCTTTCCTTTGCTATCCCTTTTATTTAGGTTTGGTATACACCCATATCCTTTAGGCAGGAAATTCCAATAATAGACAATCAGCAAAAATTTACATATGATTAACAGGTGAGAGTTGCTTTAATTACCAATGTCTCAACTAAACAATGAGTGACTAACTCTGACCATTCAGAGCAATTAAGGTTGACCAAAGGATTTCGGATTCCCTTTTCACATTTAACTTCCAATGTCTCAATGTTCCGTTTCCGGCAGTGTGGTAGATTGTTTATCTGAAATCTTTCCTATTTCTTGAGGTAAGCTTGTAATTCTGTAAACTTTCCTCTTATTACTGTTTTTTTGTATTGCCCAAATTTTTATATGTCGCAGTTTCATTTTTATTTACCTATGTATCTTTTGATCACTTCTTTTATTTCTTCTTTGACCCAATTGTTTTCAGTGGCATGTTATTTAATCTCCACATATTCATGTTTTTTCCAAATTTCTTCCTGTAGTTAATTTCCAGTTTCATACTGTTTTGGTAAAAAAAATGCTCAGTATCATTTCAATCTTCTTAAATTTATTGGGACTATTTTCATGCCCCAACATATAGTATATCCTTGAAAATGTTCCATATGGATTTGAGAAAAATGTATTACATCGTTTTAAAATATATATATGCTTCTTTGATTTAATGTATCATTTAAGGCCGATATTTCCTACTTGACATTCTGTTTGAATGCCCTATACATTGCTGTCAGTGGCATATCCAGGTTCCATACTGTAATTGTATTTTTGTCAGTTTCTCCCTTTAGGCCTGTTAGTAATTGCTATGTGTATGTGGTGCTCACATATTGGGTGCATATGTATTTATATTATGCCTTCTTGATAAATTATCCTTCTTGTTATTATAAAATATCCATCTTTGTCTTTTATTATCATTTTTTATCTTGAAATTTTTTTTGCTTGATATAAGTATGGCTACCCCTGCTTTTTTCTGGGTGCCACTTTCTTGGAGAATCATCTTCCACTTCTTTACTTTGAGTCTCTATTTGTATTTATAGCTGAAATGGGTCTCCTGAATGCAACATATAGTTAGGTCTTTTTTTTTTTTTTTTAATCCATCACTTTACTTTGTGCCTTTTGATTGGTGAATTTATTCCATTTACATTTGGGGTTATTATTGATATACTAGAGGCCTGGTGCACAAATTCATGTATGGGGAGGGGGGGAACCATGGGAGGTTGGCCGGCAGCTCCAAGGAGGGAGCTGGCCCTCGGACCCCCTGGGAAAGGGGACACGTCCACCACCACCCACCCCATGTTCCCTGTCCCAGACTGGGACCCGAAGGCCCTGGTGGAATTGTGAGATGAGGCAACTGATGCTGGGCCAGTCGTGGAAGGAATGGATGGTGGATGCTGACACCACCCCACCACCGCACAGTTCCCTGCCTCCCCCCCTCCTCTTTCCCTCACTGCCACGCTGCCACCATGGTGGGCAGGAGGTTCCTGGGGAAGGGAGAGGAAAGGAACAAGGCAAACCTTTGTGTCAAGGAATGACTTTTAATAGATTGCAGCAAGGGAGCTTCTCTGCTATGTACAAAACCCCGACCCAGAAGCAGTTCGTCTATGAATGGCTTAACACCAGGGCCTGATGGGGGCCGGCTGGCCAGGGGAGGGATTGTGGGAGGTTGGCTGGCCATGGGAGGTTGGCTGTGGGAGTGCGCTGACCACCAGGGGGCAGCTCCTGCATTAAGCATCTGCCCCCTGGTGGTCAGTGTGCATCATAGCAACTGGCCGACTGGTCGTTCAGGTCGTTCAGTCGTAGTGGTCTCTTAGGCTTTTATATAGAGAGATGAGGCTTTACTGCAGCCATTTTACCTTGTTTTCTGGTTGTTCTGTTCCTTCATTGTGTCTTTTCCCTTGTGTTTCAGTCTGCTCTTTTAGTTCGGTTGCCTTTGGGTTTTTCCCCTCCATTTCCTTTTTCTGTGTTACATGTCTAAGCTCTAGATTTTGTTTTGTGCTCACCATTTAGCTTATGTAACAATATTTCATACATAAAATAGTTTACTCCTGTTTGCATCTTACTGTCATGCACCTGTGCAAGTTCAGTCATTTTCTTCCTCCCCTTTTATGTTCTTGTTGTCACAAAATACCTTTTTATGCTGTGTATTTGTTTTCAAATTTCAGAAGTTACAATCTTATTTTTAAAAGCTTTTTCCCCGTTAATGTTTGTGTTATAATTAAATGCTTAATATCCTATTTTTAAATAGAGTTGCAATGTCCTGCTTAGGTCTGTTTGCTTGTCATCTTACTCAAAGTTTATACACTTTCTTCTGTTTGTTTCAGGAAGAAGAGCACCTTTCAACATTTCTTGGAATGTAGGTATGTGGTAATTTCTGAGCTTTTGTTTGTCTAGGAAGGGCTTTATTTATCCTTCATATCTAAAGAATAACTTTGCTGAATATATTATTCTGGGCTGGTCTTTCAATATTTTGGATACTTTTTCCACTCTCTCTTGACTTGTAAGGTTTCTGTTGAAAATCTAATGATGGTCTAATGAGTTTCTTTGTAGACTATAGTCCTTTTTTCCCTGGCTGCCTTGAGAATTCTTTCTCTGTCATTAACTTTTGACAGTCTCTCTATATAAAAGCCGAAGTGACATTTAAAATTGAATGACTGTACAACCGGAACAATTGGTCATTATGATAAGCACTGACCACCAAGGAGCAGATGCTCCATGAGGAGCTGCTCCCTGGTGTTCAGTGCGCTCCCACAGCCAACTTCCCTTGGCTGGCCAACCTCCTGTGTTCTTCCTGGCCAGCAGGCTCTGATAGCCTGATTGTGGCTGGGCCCCGGGCTGGGAAAGGGAACCAGGGGCGGCGTGGTGGCACAGTGGTGGGGAAGGAGGAGGGGGGGAGGGGAGGAACTGTGTGGTGGTGGAGTGCCAATGGTGATGGTAGCAGTGGTGGTGGCAGCAGCATCTGCATCTGTTCCTCTACACACTCTGCCAGGGCCTTTGGGCCCTGGGCTGGGATGGGGAGCCAGGGGTGGGAGAGCTGAGGACCAGCAGCCAACCTCCAATGCCCTGTTCTTCCCCCTGGCCGGCAGGCCCCAATTGGTCCACAGTCCCTCACCCCATCCCTCCCCTCAGCTGGCAGTCCTCAATCAGCCTGACCCTGATTGGCCCTGATTGCCAGCCAGGCCTAGGGACTCCACCCATGCATGAATTTCATGCACTGGGCCTCTAGTTTTAACATAATGTGTTAAGGAGAAGTTCTGTTTACATTGAGATACTTAGGCAATCTGTTAGCTTCTTGAGTTCAAAGGTCCAGCTCTTTCCAGAGGTTTGGGAAGTTCTCACCAGTTATTTGTTGGGTTAGGCTCTCTATTCCCTTCTCCTTGTGATATACCACTATTCTTATGTTGCTGTTTCTAGTGGAATCAGATAGTTCTTGTAGAGTTCTCTCATCTTTTAAAAACTCTCAGTTCTTTCTTCTTCCACCTGAGTCATTTCTAGATTTTTATCTTTGATCTCACTAATTCTCACTTCCATCTGGTCTGATTGTTTCCAATGCTCTTGAATGCATTCCTCATCTTACTATTTTGTGTTCTTTGGCTCCAGAATTTCTAGCTTGTTATTTTTTATAGTTTTAATATTGTTGGTAAAGTACTTCTTGTGTTTGTTGAATTTATTCCTGAGCTCATTGGACTGTGTTTCTCAGTTTTCTTGTATCTTATTGAGTTTTTTACATGGTAACTATAATCTTGAATTCTCTGTCATTACAATCACAATCTTTCATATATCCAAATGGTGGCAGAGTAAGTGGATGCTTGCCGGACACGATCCCAGGTCTAAACTGGAATTACAACTAAAATATAGAGAAACTTCCTGAATAATCAACAGAAGAATTGCTGGAAAGGACCCTGACAACTGAGGACTGAAAGTGGAGATGGCATAGAGACGGGTAGGAGGGGTGGAGGTGAGAAGGGGCTCTCCAGGCCCCCACAGACAGTAGCTGAAGGTCCAAAGAGATAATCTCAGTTGTGGGGTGTTGCCACTGAGAACTCTGGGGTCTAATCCCCAAGCTTAGCCCCATAAGGAGTTCCCATAAGGCTGACACCTGATTACTTATCAGAAACTCTGCAAGCCAGAAGAGAATGGCATGAAGTACTCAAGGTAATGAAAAGCAAGGATCTGAAACCAAGATTACTATATCCAGCAAGGTTATCATTCAAAATAAATGGTCAAATAAGCTTTCCAGACAAAAAAAGGCTAAAGGAGTACATCACCACCAAGTCATCATTACAAAAATGCTAAAGGGACTGCTGTAATGACAAGAAATATAGAGAGAAACATAGGCATACAGAATTAAAATGGCAATAAATAAGTAACTATCAATAATAAACTTAAATATAAATGGATTAAATGCTCCCATCAAAAGACACAGGGAAAAAACAAAAGACAAAGGGTAGCTGAATGAATACAAAAACATGATGCAACTATATGTTGTCTACAGGAGACCCATCTCAGAACAAAAGAAACACAAAGAATGAGAGTAAAGGGATGGAAAACTATTTTCCATACAAATGGAAAAGGAAAAAAAATCTGGAGTAGCAATACTTATATCTGACAAAATAGACTTTAAAAATGAAGACCATCATAGGAGACAACAAAGATCACTACATAATACTAAAGGGATTGATTCAACAAGAGGATTTAACCCTAGTAAACATATATCCACCCAATATAGGAGCACCTAAATATATAAGAATATCTTCTAGAGGACTTTAATGGAGAGATTGACAACAATACAGTCAGATTAAGGGACTTTAACACCCTACTGCCTTCACTGGACAGATCTTCCAGACAAAAAGTTGACAAGGAAACAGTGACTCTAAAAGACACACTGTGTCAGATGGATTTAATTGACATTTATAGAACATTTCATCCCAAAGCTGCAGAATATATATTCTTCTCAAGTGCACATGGATCATTTACAAAGATAGACCACATGTTAGGACACAAAACAAGTCTTTATAAGTTGAAGAAAATTGAAATCATATCAAACATCTTCTCAAATCACAGTGGAATGAAATTAGAAATAAACCACAGTAAAAAAATACAAAAATATTCAAACACATGGAGGCTAAATAGCATATTATCAAACAATGAATGCCAACAAGATCAAGAAAGAAATCAAACACTTTCTGGAAAAAAATGAAAAGGAACACACAACAACCCAAAATCTTAGGGACACAGCAAAAGCAGTCTTGAGAGGGAAGTTCATAGCACTACAGGCCTACCTCAAAAAACTAGAAAAAATTAACAATAAATTGTTTAACCCTTCAACTTAAAGCACTAGAAAACGAACAACAAGAAAAGCCCAGCGTACTGAAGAGGAAGGAAATAATAAAGAGTAGAGCAGAAATAAATGACATAGAGACTAAAAAAACAATACAAAAAAAAATCAATGAAACCAAGAGCTGGTTCTTTGAAAGGATAAACAAGATTGATGAACCATTAGCCACACTCATCAAGAAACAAAGAAAGAGAACCAAATAAATAAAATAAGAAGTGAAGACAGAGAAGTAACGACTGACACCACTGAAATACAAAAGATTATAAAAAAATACTATGAACCAACAAGAAGGACAATGTGGATGTAATGGAAAAATTCCTAGAAAAATACAATCTTCCAAAACTGAATCAGGAAGAGGCGGAAAACCTTCAGGCCAATAACAACTGATGAAATAGAAGCAGTAATAAAAAAAATAAACTTGCAGCAAACCAAAGCCTGGGTCCAGATGGTTTCATAGGGGAGGTTTACCAAACATTCAAAGAAAAACTAACACCTATACTTCTCAAACAATTCCAAAAATCCAAGAGTAAGAAATGCTTCCAAGCACTTTTTATGAGGCCAACATCATCCTAATTCCAAAACCAGATAAAGACACTACAAAGAAAAAGAATTATAGGACCAATATTTCTGATGAACCTAAATGCTAAAATCCTCAACAAAATATTAGCAAATTAGATACAGCAATATATTAAAAAGGTCATGCACCATTACCAAGTGGGATTTATTCCAGGGATGCAAGGCTGGTACAATATTGCAATTCAATAAATGTGATACAGCACATAAACAAAAAGAAAGACAAAATCACATGATCATATCAATAGAGGTGGAAAAAATATTCAACAAAATCCTACACCCATTTTGATAGAAACTCTCAGCAAAGTAGGAATAGAGGGAACATATCTCAACATGATAAAGCTATATAGGACAAACTTACAGTGAAAATCATACATATCAGGTAAAATATTAACCATTTCCCCTAAGAACAGCAACAAGACAAGGATGTCTACTTTTACCATTCGCATTCAACATAGTACTGGAAGTCCTAGCCACAGCAATCAGACAAGAAAAAGAAATAAAGGGAATCCAAATTGAAAAGGAGGAAGTAAAACTCTCTTTATTCACAGATGACAGGATATTGTACATAGAAAACCCTAAAGACTCCACCAAAAAAACACTAGATTTAATAAATGAATTTGACAATGTAGCAGTATTACAAAATCAACACCAAAAAATTGATGGCATTTTTATACACCAGTAATGAATTCTTAGAAGGAGAAACTAAATAAACAATCCCATTTACCATTACAACAAAAATTAAGATACTTAGGAATAAATTTAACCAAGGAGGCAAAAGGCCTGTACTTAGAAAACTACAGGACATTGAAAAAAGATATAGAGGAAGATATAAACAATGTTCATGGATTGGTAGAATCAACATCATTAAAATGTCCATACTACCCAAGGCAATCTACAGATTCAATGCAATCCCTAATAAAATACCAACAGTATTTTCACAGATCTAGAACAAACACTCCAAAAATTTATATGGAATCATAAAAGACACCGAATAGCTGCAGCAATCTTGAGAAAGAAAAACAAAGTAGGAGGAGTCACAATACCAAATTTCAAGTAATACTATAAAGCTACAGTAATAAAAACAGCCTGGTACTGGCACAAGAATGGGCATTTAGATCAAAGGAACAGAACAGAGACCCCAGAAATTGACTTAAGCCAGTAAGCTCAATTAGTATTTGACAATGTAGGTAAAAGCATACAATGGAGTTAAGACAGTCTCTTCAATAAATGGTGTTGGGAAAATTGGACAGTTACATACAAAAAAAATAATAAAACTAGACCTCCAACTTATACCATACACAAGAATGAACTCAAAATGAAAAAAAAGACTTAAATGTAAGTTGTGAAACCATAAAAATCCTAGAAGAGACCATAGGCAGCAAAATCTCAGACATCTCTCATAGCAATATGTGTATGGATACATCTCCTAGGGCAAAGGAAACTAAGGAGAAGATAAACAAATGGGACATCAAAATAAAAAGCTTCTGCACAGCAAAAGAAACCATCAACAAAACAACAAGAGAGCCCACTGCATGGGAGAACATATTTGGCAATGACGCATCTGATAAAGGGTTAATATCCAAAATATATAAGGAACTCATACAACTTAACAAAAGGAAGGCAAACAATCCAATTAAAACATGGGCAAAGGACCTAAATAGACACTTCTCCAAAGTGGTCATACAGATGGCCAAGAGACATATGAGAAAATGCTCAATCACTGATCATCAGAGAGATGCAAATTAAAATGACAATGAGGTATCACCTCACACCTGTCAGAATGGCTACCATCAACAAATCAATAAATGACAAGTGCTGGCGAGGATGTGGAGAAAGGAGAATCCTAGTGCACTGCTGGTGGGAATGCAGACTGGTGCAGCCATTATGGAAAACCGTATGGAGTTTTCTCAAAAAAATAAATATGGAACTGCCATTTGACCCAGTAATCTCACTTCTAGGAATATATCCTAATTAACCTGAAACACCAATAAGAAAGTATGTATACACCCTATGTTCATAGCAGCACAATTTATAATAGCTAAGATCTGGAAACAGCCCAAGTGCCCATCAGTAGATGAGTGGATAAAAAGCTGTGGTACATTTATACCATGGAATACTATGCAGCAGTAAAAAAGAAGAATCTCTTACCCTTTGAGACAACATGGAGGGACCTGGAAAGTATCATGCTAAGTGAAATAAGTCAGTCAGAGAAAGACAAGTGTCACATGAACTCACTCATATGTGGAATCTAAGTAACAAAATAAACTGATAAATGGAGTGGATCCAGAGACATGGAATCAAGGAACAGAGTGCGGAATCTCAGAGGGAAGGTGAGGGAGGGTGGATAGGAGGAAGGATATCAACCAAGGACTTTGTATACATCTAAGCATAATCCATGGTCACAGACAATGGGGTGGTGAGGGCCTGGGGCAGGGGGTGGGGATGACCTGGAGGGGGTCAATGGGGAAAAAATGAAACATGTAATACTTTCAACAATAAAGTATTTTTTTAAATGAAATAAAAATGTCATAAATCCCTACTTTTTAAAAAATTCACAATCCTCTATGTCTTGATTTGGTGTCTGGAGACTTTTTCTTATTCCTTCTGAGCCACCTTGTTACCTTGGTTATTTATGGTACTTGATGGATGGTTTCATTGCCTGGGCAAGTAAAGTAACAAACTCTTCCTTATTAGGTACTGTTTTGTTCTTAACCATTCAGCAGGTGGATGAGTAGAGCTTTATTTTGTTTTCTAATAGACTAGAGTCCCATTGCACAAAATTCATGCATTGTGTGTGGGGGGGTCCCTCAGCCTGGCCTGCATCCTCCTGCAATCCAGAACCCCAGAGAGGATGTCGGGCCTAAACTCTGCTTAGGTAGCCAGGGGGGCGTGGCTGGCCTGCAAACCACCACAGGCCCCTCCCCTAGGCCGCCCTACACCCCAAGGGAACCCCCACCCTGATCCGGGACATCCTTCAGGGCAAACCAGCTGGCCCGCACCCATGCACCAGGCCTCTATCCTATCTAATAAAAGAGAAATATGAAGATTGACTATCACTCCAACACACAATATGGCTGCCCCCATGTGGTCAAAGATCCTGCCCCAATGTGGACACAAGATGGCCACCACAAGATGGCCAGCAGGGGAGGGCAGTTGGGAGGGACCAGGCCTGCAAGGGAGGGAAGTTGGGGGTGACCAGGCCTGCAGGGAAGGGCAGTTGGGAGGGACCCAGGCCTTGCAGAGGAGAGTAGTTGGGGTGGACCAGGCCTGCAGGGGAGGGCAGTTAGGGGCAAACAGGCTGGCAGGGGAGCAGTTAGGCATCAATCAGGCTGGCAGGAGAGTGGTTACGGGTGATCAGGCTGGCAGGCAGAAGCAGTTAGGGGCAATCAGGAAGGCAGGCAGGTGATCAGTTGGGAGCCAGCAGTCCTGGATTGTGAGAGGGATGTCCAACTGCCCGTTTAGGCCCGATCCCGGTCGGGCCTAAATGGACAGTCGGACATCCCTCGAGGGGTCCCAGATTGGAGAGGGTGCAGGCTGGGCTGAGGGACACCCTCCCCTGTGCACAAATTTCATGCACTGGGCATCTAGTATGTGTGTGTGTGTGTGTGTGTGTGTGTGTGTGTGTGTGTGTGTGTGTGTGTGTGTGTATAACCTCTGTTTTTATCCACCCATCTACTGATGGACATTTTGGGTTGCTTCCATAATTTGGCTATTGTAAATAATGTTGCAGTGAACCTAGGACACATATATTCTTTCAAATTAGAGTTTTGGTTTTGTTCAGATATATGCACAGAAGTAGAATCACTGGGTCATAGGCAGTTCCATTTTTTATTTTTTGAGGAACCATTATTTTCCATAGTGGTGGCACCAATTTGCAATTCCAACAACAGTGCAAGATGGTTCACTTTTCTCTACATCCTGCCAACATTTGTTTGTTGATTTATTGGTGATAGCAATTCTGACAGATGTAATGTGATATCATTGTGGTTTTGATTTGCATTTATATGATGATTAGTGACATTGAACATCTTTTCATATGTCTATTGGCAATCTGTGTGTCCTCTTTGGAGAAATGTCTATTTAGGTTCTTAGCCTATCTTTTATTATTATTATTATTATTATTATTATTATTATTATTATTGTTACTCTTCACCTGAGGATATATTTTCCATTAAGTGTTTAGATAGAGTAGAAGGAAGGGAAGGAGAATGAGAGAGAGAGAGAGAGAAATATCAATGTGAAAGAGACACATCAATTGGTTGCCTCCCTCACATGCCCCAACTGGGGCTAAGGATCAAACCTGCAACCCAGGTATATGCCCTTGACCAGGAATTGAACTCGAGACCCTGCGGTGCACAGGGCTGATGCTCTAAGCACTGAGCAACACCAGCCAGAACATAGCCTATTTTTAAAAATTGGATTGTGTTTTTTTGGTGTTGAGTTTAATGAGTTTTTTAAATAAATTTTGGATATTAACTCCTTATCAAATGTATTATTGGTGAATATCTATTCTCACTTTGCAGACTGTCATTTTGTTTTGTTGATGTTTCCTTTGCTATGTAAAAATGGTATTGTTGAAAGTCTTACATAGGACCCCGTTTTTCCCCCATTAACCTCTTCTAGTCTGCTCCCATTCACCCCCAGGCCCTCACCACTCCATTGTCTGTGGCCACGGGTTATGCATATATGGATACAAGTCCATCGATTGATCTCTTTCCACCCACCCTCCCCCATATTCCCTCTGAGATTCTGCAGTTTGTTCTATGCTTCGATGTCTCTGGATCTATTTTGTTCATTAGATTCCACATATGAGTGAGATCATGTGATATTTATCTTTCTCTGACTGGCTTATTTCAGTTAGCATAATACTCTCCAGGCCCATCCATGCTGTTGCAAATGGCAAGAGTACTTTCTTTTTTATTGCCATGTAGTATTCCATTGTGTGCCACAGTTTTTTTTATCCACTCATCTGCTGATGGACATTTAGGCTGTTTCCAAATCTTAGCTATTGCAAATTGCACTACTATGAACATAGGGGTGCATATATTCTTTCTGATCAGTGTGTCAGGTTTCTTAGAAGTGGGATCACTGGGTCATATAGCAGTTCCATATTTAATTTTTTGAGAAAACTCCATACTGTTTTCCACAGTGGCTGCACCAGTCTGCATTCCCACGAGCAGTGCACTAGGGTTCTCTTATCTCCACATCCTCGTCAGCACTTGTCATTGGTTGATTTGTTGGTGATAGTTGTTTTGATTTGCATCTCTTAGATGATTAGTGACTTTAATCATTTTTTTCATGTCATCTATGTCTGCTTTGGAGAATTGTCTATTTAGGTCCTTTGCCCATTTTATAATTGAATTGTTTGTCTTCCTTTTGTTAAGTTGAATGAGTTCCCTGTGTATTTTGGAGATTAACCCCTTATCAGAGGTATCATTGGCAAATATGTTCTCCCATATTGTGGTCTCTCGTGTTATTTTGTTGATGGTTTCGTTTTTAGTGCAGGTTTTTATTTTAATGTAATCCCATTGTTTCTTTTTGCCTTAGTTTCCATTATCCTAGGAGCGGTATTGGTAAACATATTGCTATGAGAGATGTCCGAGATTTTGCTGTCTATGGCTTCTTCTAGGACTTTTATGGTTTCACATCTTACATTTAAGTCTTTTATCCATTTTGAGTTTATTCTTGTGTATGGTGTAAGTTGGTGATCTAGTTTAATTATTTTGCATGTACCTGTCCAATTTTCCCAACACCATTTATTGAAGAGACTGTCTCTGCTCCATTGTATGCTCTTGTCTTCATTGTCAAGTATAGGGGCTTGGGTTGATTTCTAGGTTCTCTGTTCTGTTCCATTGACCTATATGTCATTTATTGGGCCAGTACCAGGCTGTTTTTGTTATAATGGCTTTATAGTATAGTTTGATATTCAATATTGTGATCCCTCTAGCTTTGTTATTCTTTCTCAAGATTGCTGCAGCTATTTTGGGTCTTTTTTGGTTCCATATAAATTTTTGGAGTGTTTGTTTTAGGTCTGTGAAATATGCCATTGGTATTTTAGTAGGGATTTCACTGAATCTGTAGATTCCTTTAGATAGTATGGACATTTTAATGATGTTGGTTCTACCAATCCATGAACATGGTATATTCTTTCACTTGTTTACATCTTCTTCTATCTCTTTTTTTTTAATGTCCTATAGTTTTCTGAGTACAGGTCTTTTACCTCCTTGGTTAAGTTTATTCCTAAGTATCTTAATTTTTTGTAACAATGATAAATGGGGTTGTTTTTTGAGTTTCTCTTTCTGTGAGTTCATTATTGCTGTATAGAAATGCCATTGATTTCTGCATGTTAATTTTGTATCTTGCTATATTTCTGAATTCATTTATTAAATCTGGTAGCTTTTTGGTAGAGTCTTTAGGGTTTTCTATGTACAATATCATGTCATCTGGGAATAATCAGTGTTTTACTTCCTCCTTTCTAAATTGGATGCCATTTATTTCTTCTTCTTGTCTGATTGCTGTGGCTAGGAATTCCAGTACTATGTTGAATAAGAATGGTGAAAAATAGGCATCCTGTTTTGTTCCTGTTCTTAGGGGTAATGATTTTAGTTTTTGTCCATTGAGTATGATGTTGGCTGTATATTTGTCATATATGGCTTTTATTATGTTGAGGTATGATCCCTCTATTCCCACTTTGCTGAGAGGTTTTTATCAAAAAGGAGTGTTGAATTTTGTCAAATACTTTTTCTGCATCAATTGAAATGATCATGTGATTTTTGTCTTGAAATCTGTTTATGTGCTGTATCACATTTATTTATTTGTGAATGTTGTATCAGTCCTGCATTCCCGGAATAAATCCCACTTGGTCATGGTGTATAATCTTTTTAATGTATTGCTTGATCTGATTTGCTAAAATTTTATTGAAGATTTTAGCATCTATGTATCATAAAACAGTGCTGGATTTGTCAAACACTATTTCCTACATCTATTGATGTAATTATATTATTTTTATCCTTTACTTTGTTTATGTGGTATATCATGTTATTTGATTTGTGGATATTGTATCAACTTTGCATGCCAGAAATAAATCTCCCTTGATCATGGTGTATGATCTTTTTAATGTATTACTGAATTTGTTTTGCTAAGAGTTTATGGGGATATTTGCATCTATGTTTGCCAGGGATATTGGCCTATAATTTTCTTTCTTTGTGGGGCCTTTATCTGGTTTTAAATTAGGATAGTGCTGGCCTCATAAATTGAGCTTGGGATTCTTCCCTCTGTTTGAATCTTTTGAGTAGTTTTAAAAGGATAGGTGCTTCATTTTTTTGTTTGTTTTTAATGTTAGGCAAAATTGGTCTGTGAAGCCATTAAGTTCAGCACTTTTGTTTGCTGTAAGTTTTTGTTTTGTTTTTTTGCTTTGAGTGCATTAATTTTAATTGGTCTTTTCAGATTTTCTGTTTCTTCTTTTTGTCTTATAAGGTCCCATTTAAAAAAAATACTTTTTATTGGTTTCAGAGAGGAAGAAAGAGAAAGAGAGAGATAGAAACAACAATGATGAGGGAGAATCATTGATCAGTTGCCTTGTGCATGCTCCTCACTGGGGTTTGAGCCAGCAACCTGGGCATGTGCCCTGACAGGGAATTGAACTGTGACCTCCTGGCTCATACGTCAATGCTCAACCACTGAGCAACACTGACCAGGCTTCTGTTTCTTTTTTTATTCCCTTTGGGAAGATTGCATATTTTAGAAAATTATTAATTTTTTAATTAAAATTTTTTCAATTAAAGTTTATATTCAATAATATATTATATTAGTTTCAGGTATATCACATAATGCTTAGATAATCATATACTTTACAAAGTAATCCCCTTGATATTTCCAGTACCAGGCTGGCACTACATGTAGTTATTAATGTATTATCTATATACATATAAAACCCTAATATGCAAAAAGACCAAATGGCGGAACAACCAAGCAACTGAACAACCAGTCGCTATGATGTGTGCTGACCACCGGGGGGTGGGGGCACATGGAACATGGCAGGCTTTGGCAGCAGGCAGTAGAGTGTGGAACATGGTGGGCAGGTGGGCAAGGTGGGGCGCCAGTCACTGTCATCTGGGTGAGACTCTGGTGGTTACTGAAAATTCTTTGCTCCCACCAGGTGCTCACACCTACTGTTGGTGCCTGCCACGCTCGCACCCACTGCCAGCACCAGAGCCACCTCTTGCACCTGCTGCTGGCGCCCTGAGGGCTTCTCTACCTCCCCCTGCCCCTGAGGGGCAATCAGGGCAGCAGCCACCTCATACCTGCTGGTGGCACCGGCCCCAGTCACTCTGCGCCATCAGCAGGTGTGGACGGGGCTGGCACCATTAGTGGGAGCTGTGGCAGCAGGAGCAGGCAGACAGGGGACCGTGGACTGTGGTGGGAGGGGCCGGGGGGGGAAGTGGAAGATAAGCTGAGACCCATCCCTGTGCACACCGCAGCCTTGTGGCCCACAGTTCCTTTCAAGGTGCACAAATTTGTGCACTGGACCCCTAGTTGACTATATTTCCTATGCTATACTTTACATCCATATAACTATTTTGTAACTACCAATCTGTACTTCTCAAACCCTTCACCTTTTTTACCCAGTCCCTCAACTTCCTTTTCTTTTGGCAACCACCAGTCAGTTATTTTCTTGATTGTCCAATTTGTTGGCATATATTTGTTTATAATATTTTCTTACCATCTTTTGTATTTTTATGATGTCAGTTCTTATTTCTCTTTCATTTCTGATTTTTTTTCCCTTGAGTCCTCTCTCTTTCTTTCTTGATGAATCTAGACAAAGGTTTATCAATCTTGTTTATGTCTTCATTGAATGTTTGTATTTTTTTAGATTTTATTTTGTTTATTTCCATTCTGATTTTTGTTACTTCCTTCTTTCTACTCAATTTGGACTTAGTTGTTCTTTCCTAGTTTCTTTAGGTTGTTATGTTTTCATTTTCATTTGTATCAAACTTTTTGATTTTTTCTGTACCTCACTGTTAACCCATTTATTGCTTAGTAAACATATTATTTAGCCTGTGTATTTTTGTGTTTTTCTTTCTTTTTCTTGTAAATAATTTCTTGTTTCATTCCATTATGTCCAGAGAATATGTTTGATGTGATTTAAATTTTTTTTAAAATGTTGAGACTTGTTTTGTGTCCTAACATGTTGTCTATCCTAGAAAATGTTCCATGTGCACCTGAAAAGAATGTGTATTCTGCTTCTTTGATGTGGAATGTTCTGGAAAAAAAAATTAAAACTATCTGTTCTCCTATGTCACTTTAGGCCTCTGTTTCTTTGTTGATTTTCTGCCAGGAAGATCTCTCCATTAATGTCAATGGTATGTTAAAATTCCCTGTGATTGTCTTATTGTTGATCTTTCCCTTTATATCCATCAAGATTTGCTTCATATATTTAGGTGCTTCTGTTGTTGGGTGCATAAGTAAGTGTTTACAAAGGTTATAACCTTTGGTTGGACTGATCTCTTTATAATTACATAATGCCTTTTTTATTTCTTATTATAGCACTAGAGGCCTGATGCATGAAAATTCGTGCAAGAGTAGACCTTTCTTCCCCCAGCTGCTGGCACCAGATTCATCAAGGATTCACTCTGCCACCGGCAGACACCTGGGATCTGGGCAACTTCCCTCCAGCCTTGGCTTTGTCTGGAAGGACGTCCAGTCTAATTAGTATATTACCCTTTTGTTATTAAAGATTTTATTTAAATACTATTTTATATGATACTAGTAGCCCATTTGCAGGAAGATTCCTGCAAGCCGCCGCCGCCGCCGTTGCAGTCACCGCGCCCACATCCTCGCGCTGCTGCCGCTGCCACCCGCCCTGCCCCGCCCCACCCTGCCCACGCTTTCCTTCTGGCAGCCACCTTGCTTTCCGCTTTTCCTCCCTCTTCCTTCTAAGTTGTCTTCAGTCTTCACTCCTCCCTCCTTCAGCGTATACAAATTAACCACCATCTTTGTTGGGTAATTTGCATTCTCACCCTGATTGGCTGGTGGGCGTGGCTTTGGCTGGTGGGCATGGCTTGGGCATAGCGAAGGTGCAGTCAATTTTCATATTACTCTTTTATTAGGTAGGATAAGTATTGCTACCCCAGCTTTTTTTCCTTTACATTTGCATGAAATATCTTTTTTCATTCCTTGACTTTCAGTCTATGTGTGTCTTTCATTCTGAGGTGAGTCTGTTGTAGACAGCATATGTGTGAGTCTTATTTCTTATCTATTCAGCTACTATATGTCTTTTGATTGGATCATTTAAGCCATTTACATTTAAAGTGGTTATTGATAGGTACATATTTATTTCTACTTTATTTTTTATACCTATGTTCCTCTTTTTTTCTTTCATCTTAAAAAGAAGTCTTAATATTTCTTGTAATCCTGATTTGCTTTAATGAACTCCTTTAGCTTTTTCTTGTCTGGGGCACTCTATATTTCTTCTTCAATTTTAAATGATACCCTTCATGAGTAGAATTGTCTTGGTTGTAGGCTCTTGTTTTTACTCACTTTGAATATTTTGCCAATCCCTTTTGATCTGAAATGTTTCTGTTGAGAAATCAATTGACAGTCTTATGGGAACTCTCTTATAGGTACCTGTCTTTTTCATGCTGCCTTTAACTTTTGGCATTTTAATTATGATGTGTTTTAGTATAGACCTCTTTGGGTTCATTTTGCTTGGGACTCTCTGTGCTTCCTGGACTTGTGTGTCTTTTTCCTTCATCAAATTAGGGAAGTGTTTGTCATTATTTCGTCAAATAGGTTCTTAATCTGTTGCTTTCTCTCTCTCCTTTTTAGTACCACTATAATGCATATGTTTTCATACCTCATCTGTCCCAGAGGTCCCTATACTCCTCACTTAGAAAAAAAAAAAATTTGCCGATCTAATTGGTTGTTTTCTGTTGCCTTGTCTTTGAAATTACCTCGGCTTCACTTAACTTACTATTGATGCCTTATAGTATGTTCTTCATTTCAGATATTGTACTCTTCATTTATGACCCTATTTTATGGTTTCTTTGTCCTCTTTCATGCCTACTATCTTTTTATTTAAGCTCTCACTAAGTTTATCCATTCTTCCTCTAGGTTCCTTGAGCATTCTTGTAACCACAGTTTTCAACTCCTTATCTGGTGGAATGCTTGCCTCCATTTTATTAGTCTTTTATTTGGGGACATGCTTTTTGTCTGCCCATTCTGGCTGCCTCTCTGTGTTTGTTTCTGTGTATTAGGAAGGTCTGCTGTGTCTCAGTCTTGGTAAAGTGCACTTACATTGTAGGTTTCCAGTGGGGCTCAGTAGCACAGTCTCTCTTATCATATGAGGATCTCCCTTTGGATGGGCTGTTTGTGGAGCTAATTGTGTCCTGCTCTGGAATGTGGTCTGAAGTCCTCCATCAGATGTGTTGGCTTGGGGGCCTCTTGGGTGGGACTCTGGCATAAGTCAGTGTCAGACATTGTTGTGACTGGCCCTGGGCTACCTGCCTAGAGCTGCACAGTGATCCAGCCTGTGGCTGCCTGTGTGGGGCCTAGATGTGCACCGGAGGGTCAAAGGTGTATAACAAGTTCTCACAGCACTGAGCCCAGGGACAGCTCAGCAAAAGGCCCAGGGCACCCTGAGATGTGTGTGCCTGCTGGTTTTCCACTAGGCTCAGACACTGAAAGGTCCGGCTGTACACCAGGTGAGTGAGGCAGGTGCTCAGTGAGTTACCAGGTAGGGGAGAATGGTGTTCACTGGGTTAATATTGATGTAAATTCAGTGTTAGTGCTGGGTCTGAGATCATTCAGCAAAAGTATCAGGGTACACCAGGGTCAGCTGCCACCCAGCTGAGGTCTGCAGACATTTGTGGTGGGGCAGGGTCTCAGGGAGATATCAGGGTGTGACCAGTAGTGTTCATCAGGCTAAACAGGTTAAGATTGGAGTGAGGGCTTTGCATAAGAATGGTGGCGCTTGTCAAGTGTTTTTTCAAGAAAGACTGTAAGGCAGGCCTGGCTGGCTGCCATCAGCAGATTCTTCCATCAAGTGTGGGCTTGGCAGAGTGAAGTCTTAAAGAGTCAGCAAGGTTAGGTTAGTGCATCTCCCCAGGCTAATGGCATGTGGAGGGCAGTGCTCAACCCAGGAAAGATGATGTTTGTGGGCAATGTGGGAGAGGACTCAGCATAGGAACATTGGTAGCTGTCCTTCCAGCTCCCTCCCTGAGGCCACACAACCCAATCTCTCCCTGTATCACTCCAGTTCCTCCAGAACCCAAGGTGAATACCTGGGTGCCAAGTGATTTGTGCTGGCTCTTTAAGAGGATGCCGGTGTTTCCAGCTGTCTCTTATCTCAACTGGGGAGACGCAATCCCTCCTGATTTTTACAGTCAGATATTATGTAGGCTCCTCTTGCCTGCCCTGGTGCTCTGGGTTGGGGGTCACAGTATAGGATTGAGACCCCTCACTCCTCTGGGGAGACCCTTATCTTCCAAAAAATAAAAGAGTCATAAATGAAGAATACATTATCTGAAATGAAGAACACACTAGAAGGAATAAATAGTAAGTCAAATGAAGCAGCGGTTTGAATCAATGGTTTGGAAGACAAGGCTGAGCTATCTTTCTGGATGCTCAACCACTGACCTTGGGTGAAGGGCCAACCTTTTTTGCATTTCTGGTCCTCCTACCAGTCCTGAGGTGCTTCTTCTCTATATCGTTAGTTATAAGACTTCTATTCAGCTAGTCTTCAGATGGTTATTTATGTTGATTGAGTTATAATTTAGTTGTAATCTTAATATGATCCTGAGAGGAGGTGAGTATAACTTCCACCTACTCTGCTGCCACATGGATTTTCTACTGAGGCTTGTTTTGTGACCAAATTTGTGATCTATCCTGGATAATGTTTCATGTGCACTTAAAAAATTGTGTATTGTTCAATTTGGGCATAAAATGTCCTAAAAAACATCTATTAAGTTAACCTAGTCTATTGTGAGCTTTAAGGTCGTTATTTTCTTATTAATTTTCTGTCTGGCTGAGCTCTATTGATGTGAGTGGGTTACTAAACCCCCCCTACTACTATTGAATTACTGCAGAATTCTCCTTCTATGTCTACTAGTAATTGCTTTATATATTTAGATGCTCCTATGTTGGGTGTGTAGATATTTACAATTATTATATCTTCTTCTTGGATTGACCCCTTTATAATTATGAACTGTTCTTTGTCTTTACTTACATTTTTCTTTGTCTTGAAGTCTGTTTAGTCTTATATGAATACTGATATCCCAGCTTATTTTCATTTCTATTTACATGGGATGTCTTTTCATCCCTTCACTTTCAATCTTTATGTGTGTTTTTGAAGTGAGTCCCTTATAAGCAGCATATAAATGGATCATGTTTTTTAATCCATTTCACTGTATATATTTTTATTGGAACATTTTATCTATTGCATTTAAGATAATATATGGTAAGTATGTACTTATTATCATTTTGTTAATTGTTTTTAGGTTGCTTAATAGTTCTCTGTTCCTTTCTTTTTCTCTGGATCTCTTCCCTTGTGATTTGCTGCTTTTCTTTAATGTTTTTGTTTGGCTTTTTTTGTTTGACTAGGTTAACTCAATAGATGTTTTTTAGGACATTTTATGCTTCTTTATTCTTTGCATATGTTTCGTGGCTGTTTGTGATTACCATGAAATTTATCTATATCATTTAGGTATAGCAGTTTAATTTTAGCTGATAGGTATTTAAGTTCAAATATATTCTACAACAAGCATGTTAAACTCAAAGATTAACAGGAGCCAAATAAACAAGGTTTAAGTTAAGTGGGCTGCAAAAAAATAAAGCTTCAATTTTCATAGAAACGTAGGTTTATTTCAATAGAGACATGTTGAATACAAAGGGCTGAAATAAATGAGTCATCATTAACATAGAATAATAGAACATTTTAATACAAATTAATATTTTTTCTTGAATATTAACTTACCAGACACTGAATAACTGCACAAATTAATAAGTGTAATGCAAATAAACTTATTTTTCTTGTTTTCCTAAAGCAAAATATTTCCTGTAGTGCACACCAAACAAGTCAGTACAAGACTAATGATGTGGCAATTGGATGCTAAAATATTCACTGCTAGTATTAGTGAAGAGAAATGGTGCGCCTGTGCATAAGGCATGTAAGGGAAATGAATGCAACATAATTATAGTAATCCGTCATTGGCAAACATTGTAGTTCATTATCAATAATTATGTGTAACAGGATATTGTAAAAATTAAGTTATGGAATTTTTATTAAAATGTTTCTTACATACTGTTATATGGGCTAGGCTGCAAAAATATTTATTGTGGGCTGCATGAGGCCCATGGGCCGCAAGCTTGACATACTTGTTCTGCAAGGACTACATTTTTACTCACCCTTCTATACTTTGTTATTGATGTTATGTTTTAGGCCTTTTTGTGTTGTGAGTTTAATTTCATACTTTTTTCTTTTGACCTTCATGCTAGTTTTTTAAATGTCTGATCAATTGTGTTTATTAAATATTTGGCTTTACCTGTTACATATTTTCCTTCTTCATTTCTGATTATGGCCTTTCCTTTTATGCTTATAAAACACTCTTTAACACTTTTTGTAAGGCTGTTTTAATGGAGATGAACTTCTTTAGTTTTTGCTTGTCTGGGAAACTCTGTCTCTCCTTCAAATTAAATAATAACCTGTGGGTAAGTTATTCTAGGTTGTAGGTTCCTTTCTTGTGGCATTTTAAAGATGCCCTGCACTCCCTTCTCTCTGTAAAATTGATGCAGAGAGATCAGCTGGTAGTTTTATGGGGTTTCTTTGTATATAAATTATTGTTTTCCTCTTGCTCTTCAGAGAATTCCTCAGACCCTGGAGAGCTCCCAGGGCTCCCCAGCCTTCTCTATATGGTCTCTCCTTTGTTTATTGAATCAAAGGTGGTTTGTGAAGAAGTGGTCTCTGTGTAGGCTTTTGGTGCCAAGCAGCTTTGGGAAGCCAGGTGGAGCTGAACAGGCATTCACAGCGCTGGGGGCATGGCCACTGGGCTGGAGCAGCTCTTGCCAGGGAGGCAGGATGTCTGGGAATGCACTGAGATGATTCCGCAGGTAGGTCACAGCACCCAAATAAAGCCCCGCCTGCTTTACCAAAGCAGAGGGGGACAGAAAGCATGGCGCTCATCAGCTCCCTTGGCCCGGAGAGTGCCAAAAGCTTCTTGGGGTGGGGGTGAAGTTGCTTCTGCGGTTCCCAGCCTTCTCAGTTCAGTCCCTGTCTCTTGTTTGTTGTTCAGAGCCATTCATTCAGCTCTTGGTTGTCTTACAGGAATAATTGCTCGAGAGAGAGAGAGAGAGAGAGAGAGAGAGAGAGGTGGTGAGTTCAGCATCCTGTTACATGACCAGCACCTTGGACCTCTCTCCATAATGATTTGATATTTGTATATATTGTGAAATGACCACTACAGTACTTCTGGTTAATATCTATACCACATTACCACATGTAGTTGCAACATTTATATTCCTATGATGAGAACTTTTAAGATCTACTATCTTAGCTGTACATCACATTCTCATGACTTGTTTATTTTATAGCTGGAAGTTTGTATCTCTTGACCATCTTTATCCATTTCTCCCACCAAATTGCAGTCCTTTCACTGCAGCATGGTCAGTATCCTGTCACTAGACAGATGCCGGCACGTGGAGGACTGCGCGTCAGAACTGGGGCGTGAGAATTAATGTGCAACTTCAATGGACAGCTGTCCTTTCAAGTCCACTGAGGATCAGAGAGGTACATGTATGTTAGTATAACGTGTACTGATGATCTAACGTAGAACTAGATGTTCTAAATTACATGAGGACATCAAAGGATGTACTCCCTAGTTTCCCATGGAGTTCCATTTCCAGAACACTCTATAATAATTTCATTAGCAAAGTCTTCTTCCACCTTTTCATAGAATAAAGCCAGAACAGTTGACTAAATAAGAGGACATGCCCCCAAGAAAATGGGAAAATCCTAAAGGGACCCAGGAGCAAAGACCTGAGTGCTTTCCACATGAAATATCAGCTATTCCAACGCAGAGCTGCTGGGCCACAGGCTGGCTTAGAGTCCTTTCCCAGTCCCCCAGCCCCTTGCACACTTTGGTTTGGGCAGGTGGCCCGGTCACACTGGTGGGTTAAGGGCTGTCCAAGGCACTTTCCCTCCATCCCACAAAGACCGCCTCCTCCAGCCCCTTTCTCCAGTGTGTTCCCGAGGTGCTCTGAGCTCAGTGACAGCACCAGGAGATAAACCTGAAAACCTTTCACTCGGGTTAAATTATTGAACAACTTTCCATTTCCTTCAGTGAGTGACAACCCCCTGTAAAGAGTCACTGATTATACTCTCCAATCAGCAGCTACCAGCCTGTCAGGTCATCAGTTACTAGGGGAAGCTACTTCTAGAGGTGTCCCCAGAATCATAGCTTTTCCCAGTATTGAAACACCTGAAAGATCACAGTGGCTCTAACTGTGAGAGGCTAAGCCATTTCCCCAAATCTGCAACACTGTGTTGTGGTGCAAAAGTACAAAATTGAAGGCCTCCTAACTTGCAATCACCTCCCTCACCCTCAGCTCCCAGCACACTCACTCATCCATTTGCAGAACTGCTCTGTATGCAGTGCGAGAGATGAATGCTCCTGAAAGGCTCCAACTTGTGTGCTCATCACTGACCAGCACAGAGCTGGCTCAAAATGGGGCCCATTGCAGTGTTTCTGCTAGCACGGGATCAAACCTTTAAAGCACTAAGTTAAAACAGTTTATTTAATGCAGGAAATTCTAAGTTTCAGAAGAGGACCTTCATACTGAATCTTTGACCAGCAACTGGTGATGCTATTAACCTCTGATGCTGATTGGTTCTCAGTAGTGAGATTACCCAATCAAAGAACAAAGAAATGAGTTCACTAGTTGGTATTATTGGGGATGTGGGTGGAGAAGGGTCACAGCCCTTACTGAGTGAGACCGGCCTGTCCTCTCTAAGCTCTAGCATGGTGAGTGTGCGGTTCCCCGGAGGCTCCTGGATGGCCGCTCTGACGGTGATGCTGATGGCACTGAGCCCTCCCCTGGCTCGGGCCAGGGACACACCAGGTAAGTGCATCTTGGGCCTGAGCTGTTGTGGGTGAGGAAGAAAGGAAATTAGCTTTGTCACCGTGTCCAGGCTATGTCCATTAGAAAATGGTGGCATATACTTCAGTGGCCACCAACCTTTATCACATGGATCCCAATTCTTTCCACCAAAAAAGGGGCGGGTTCTCGCCACTACGAGATGTGCAAGGGGCTCCATGTATCTAAGCCGTTCTTCTCACCTCGCCTCCAGTAAACCCTCCCCAGCCTGTGTCCCATTCCATCGGGGTCTTGAGAGGATTGAGAAATAATGATGTCAGACTAATTCCACCCATTTATTGCATTGAGTTATCCCCAAAGGAAAGTTTCTCTGACATTTTATGGAAGCCAAAAGGAATTAGAGGGTCTCTCTTTGAGGATCCTGTGCTCTGTCCTCAGCAGAATCTGTGATGTTGGTGCCTCTCCCTACTATGTGAGATGTATCAAGGGGCCTCCCCACCATCTCCTTTCCTTTCTCCCTGAACCCCAAGGTTTATAAGGCCTGTGTCCATGTAATGGAGGTTTTCCAACACAAGTGGGGTTAGTGCTCTCTCTTCCTCCTGTGTAAAATCCCTGGGAGCTGAAGCAGAGATTCTTAGTACTTGGAATGATCCTACAGATGAGGGGCATCTATGGGGTGGTCTTTGACGTCTTAAAGAACTAAGGCATCTTCTGAACACCTGGCCAGGTTAGTGTTCATTATGTATCTATGTTGAAACTTTCCATTCTATCAATTTCTCATACATCCATTCTTCTCTGGCCTGAGTCCAAAGGTCTGGATTCAACTAGTAGGGATAAATTGATTGAAATTCTGTGTTTTTAAGTTAAAAATAGTCAAATGTTAGCAATTTCATATGTTCAAATTATACACCTTGAGCAGGAGTAGAGAGAGTGTGTAAGCATCCCATTGGGCTGAAAGTCAATAATCAAGTCAAGGGAACTCATTGGCCTCCTGGAGCCTTGGCCCCAATGCCACAGGTCCATTCATCGTGCCCTCTGTGTCCCTTAATTAGCCATGTTTTGGTTGCCTCTACTTCCAGGTCCTCCCTATTCTTTCCCCAGCTATGTTATCACCATTCCTGAGATCCCAAAGTTCACACAGACCTTCATCCTTGGAACAGATCCATGGACAAGATAAAATTTAGTGGTATTTTCCCTCTTCCCTTACCTGTGATTTTCTTCCAACTAGTAGGAGGAGAAATAGGAAGAGTCTCTGAATTTCCTACAGGAAGCAGAGGGAACATAATGTGTCGTCTGAATAAAAGGGTGTAAGAGCTTGTGCCCATACTGCTTTCCAGGGTCCCCACAATGATCAAGGCCCAGAACTTGGGTTCATCATTACAGATATTTACCCGAGTGACTACTACATACCAGGCTCTGTTCTAGACTCAGAGAAGCCTATTTGAATGTGATAGAAAGTCCCTTTTACCATGGAACTTAGCTAATGTTAGGGGAGAAAGACAATAACCTATAACGTTTAAGAAAGAAAATATTCAGAGAGCAATAATTGCTCTGGAAAACACACACACACACACACACACACACACACACACAACACCACGGTTACAGAATAGAATAGATTCACCTGAAGTCACTTCAAGTAGTTAGGGAGCTCACCCTGAGGAAGTGACATGTAGAGACTTTTAAGACCTGGATGATAAGAGAAGCCATCCTGTGAAGATCTAGGGGTCAAGTGTCCCAGGGAGAGGAACAGGGGAAGGCCACAGTGTGGGCACGTGTTTGCCGTGTTTAAGGGGCAGGAAGAAGGGTAGCGAGGCTGCAGCACAGGAGCAAGTTGGGGAGTGATACTGACATAGGAAGAGGCTGGAGAAGACGGGAGACACATCATATTGGGCCCTGATGGTGGGTAAGGAGTGTGAATTTTATCTGAAGAGACATGTGAGCTGCTGGAGGGTGACAAGGAGAGTCCATGTATGTTTATTAAAAGCAATAATCCCAGCTTCCAGTGGAGGTTGGACTGCAGGGCTCACAAGAGGAGCCAGGGCCTTGAGGAGCATGGAGGAGCCCAGGTGTGGTGCTTGGGCCTCAGTGAGTGTGTGCAGCAAAGGCAGCGGGAAAGGGGAAGTGAGCAGATCGGGGGAGATATTTCCATGACTGGTTATGGCTGAAATGGGGGAGGAGTCACAATCCCTAAGGATTTTATATTCAACTAGTGACCCAGTGCACAAAATTCGTGCACATTAAAAGGGGATTAATTAGAGGAAATAATTTAATATTGCCATTTGCCCTTTCTCTACAATAGAAGTGTCAGAGATGAAAGAAAATTAGTAAAATGTATATGAAAACCTTCCTCCTGTCAGAGTCTGGGGCACACCATGGGACCCAGAGTCAAGTCCCCGCCCACCCACATGTACCTCAAAATCACGTAAGACCCAGACCCGACCACCGCCCCCCCATTGGGCTAGATCCAGACCCAGCCAGTCCCACCCTTGTCAAGCCCTGCAGGGCATGGAGTGTAACCTCAAGTCCCCTAGCCCAGTGCTGGGGTGGGGGGAGCAGCCTGAGGTCCCCTAGTCCAGCACCAAGAGGTGATGGGGGTGGAGTCATCGACAAGACAAATCTGGTCCCTCCGGCATGGAGCACTGTCACATCAGGCAGTTACTATGCACCAGGCCTCCATGTGAGTGTGTGACTCTCATAACCATCCCGTCTTACCTGCAGCAATTACAGATATAGTGACCCATGGACTCTGATTCGGAGAGTTTAAGAAACTTACCCAGAGTTACATGGTTAGTTGTAGAACCAGGTGACATAGTCTAGGCCTCAGAATCTAGAAAGTTCCTCTCTTTTACATCAGCATAGCCTTTCATATTAGGGGCATGTATATCCCATTGTATACAAAGACCAATGTTTCTCTCCTTGTATTCAAGATGATATTTCATGATAAAATTAATAAAAGACAACTGCCAAATGGTGATGAAGATATTTTATCTAGGAAGTTAAGGAATAGAAAGATCTCATGAGCTTGCATTCCTAGGAGTTATAAGAATTAAAATAGCAAGGTATTTATTGAGTGCTTATATGATCAGAATCAGAAAGAATCACTATTTAATTCCACACTTAAAATATCCTGTGAGGAATACAGCATCAGTAAATCTATTTTAGAGATAACGAACAAGGCCCATGGGTGTTACCATCTCACCCAGTGGAAGAGCTAATGTTCAAATTTAGATCCTAATTCTAGAGCTGGGCTTCTACCCCCACTGTGAGCAGTGGCTTGGCTGGGTCTGACTTGCTGCTGAGATTTCTGATGCTCCATGTGCCAGCGTGTGCCTCAGGGTTGGGGGCAGCAGGGGCAAGGGCTGCTGGTTCCAATATACAGGAGGAACTTACATCCATTTTGCATTTACAACTTGAAAAGTTCCATATGGGCTCACACTATGCTGTGAGCACATGAGAAACACAAAGAAGTTTAAGTGCACTCCCAGCCTCAGATTCCATCAGCGGGTGGGCTTGTGTTGCCAAAGGAAATACAGGATGCCCAATTTAAGCTGAATTTCAGAGGAACAGCAATTACTTATCTGAAATCCAAATGTAACTGCGAGTCATGTATTTGTATTTGTATTTGCTTTATCTGGCAGCCTTTCAGTTGGGCCCATGAGCATGGCCTGATAGTGCTAACCACACAGGCTACAGTGAACAGCAACTCACACATGTTTATTTTCAACCTTCTCATGTGTCAGGAAGGCGCTAGAGAATTTGTGAAAAGTTAGACAGACCCGCTCTGACCAGAGTGCCCTCCCCTCTGCCATCATTTCTACGTGAAGGTCTCCATCTAAAGCTGGGACCTGCTCCTTTTTGTAACCTGTCTATGTGAGGGTGTTGTCTTAGCTGCTCCCCTCCTGAGGGACCTGCCTGTAGAAATGAGAGTCCACATCCGGCCAAGGCTGGTAACCTGATGCCTCATGGTATTATTGGGAGCAGGAGGCAGTTAGAACGAGAATGAGCTGGGACTTTGAACGGGAACCAAATGGCTTTGGCTGTAGCTTCTGCTGTAGACAAGCAGTGGGCCAGTGGCTGGGAGATTGCGAAAGAAGATGATGTGGAGGATAAATGGTGACTTAGTGATTGGTTAGCAAGGCAAAGAAGCAGGTAGATCTTGGTTCTGAACAAATTTATTTTGCTAAAAAATTACTGCGCACTGGGACCAGATTTTTAAAATATATACATTTCATATAGTGCAAGATTTTCAAGATATATTGGTAGAACTTCCTATGTAATTCCCAGCTGCTGCATAATCAACTGTTTTTTTTCACTGCAGATTTTTCAGACGGTTCACCACACCTTCTCTCCCTCCCCACCCCGTGGACATCTGGGATATTTAAAGCTGTGTTTGGCTGTCACACGGGGGGCCGGGGGGGGGGGAGGTTCTCTGACAACTGGTGGGATGCCGTGTGCAGCCCACTGTGCACAGAGCACCCGCCCACCCACACAGAATCATTTGGTCCAAAGGTCAATAGTGCTGAGGTGGAGAAAACTGCTGGACACCGGCTGTTTCTGAAAATTCTAGACTCACCTTTATACACACGCACCTTCCAGTGCAGCTCTTCACGGTTTATTAAGAAAAAACTAGACAGTTACAGAAATCCACCACTTTCTTGTTGAATCCATTCAGTAACTTGAAGTTTAAAACCTTCCTTCTTATTTGCCTTATGTGATGTTTGTCAAAACCTCACGAGTCCTGTCACTGCATCTCTGCTGACCGTCCACGTCTCTCCTTATGAGTCACGCATCGTGGTGAGCCCTGTTCTCAGGAAGGGCCTCACATTCCTGCAGGGACTCTCCCCACACCAGCGAGGGGGTCAGAGCTCCATCATCACCTGGCTTCTCCACAGCTGTGCTCTGGGTCTCTGCGCCTCCTGGGTTGGACATGCAGGAAAGAGCTGGCGCCCTATTGGGATTGGGGTGTATCCCCCTGGACTCGTCAGTACTCTCCATTACATGGAGCAGAAGGCCCCCCTCACTCATCCCCAGGCTCCCAGCACCCCGACTCCTCCAGGCTCTGTCCCCTCCCTCCCACTGTCTGGGCTCAGAGCCGGGTCTCTGGTTCCCAGGAGGCCATGGGTTCCCTCAGGCTTTGCGGGTGGCAGTGCCTTCCCCTGAAATGTGCCCCCCCCCCCACACACACACACGCAACCTTCATGCCACATCCTGTCACTCAGGCCACTGGCCCCGCCCCTGATGGGACTTGGGTCCTGCTGTCCCTGCTCCAGACCCCCTTTCCTGACATCTCCCTCCTGTGTGAACGCCTGTGGTTGGCTGTGCCCCCACTTTGGTGAATTCTAAGCTCAGGGCGGAGGGTGATGCCAGGTGTCCTGCCTGGACCCAGGGCAGCTGGGCCTGGCACGAGGTCCCCTGCCCAGGTGGTGAGAGGAGGAGGGGGTGTGGGGAACAGGAAAGGCTGGGGGTGGGGAGGGGGGGTGTCTAGGAGGAGGCGGTGATGGCACGAGGCCCCCTGCCCGGTGGTGACAGGAGGAGGGGGTGTGGGGAACAGGAAAGGCTGTGGGTGAGGTGGGTGAGGGAGGGGGGGACAGGAGGAGGGGGTGTGGGGAAAGGCGTCTAGGAGGGAGGAGGTGGGCTAGGAGGAGGCGGTGATGGCACGAGGTCCCCTGCCCGGTGGTGACAGGAGGAGGGGGGTGACAGGCTGTGGGTGAGGAGGGGGGGGCGTCTAGGAGGAGGCGGTGGGTCCCCTGCCCGGCGGTGACAGGAGGAGGGGGTGTGGGGAACGGAAAGGCTGTGGGGGAGGCGGTGATGGCACGAGGTCCCCTGCCCGGCGGTGACAGGAGGAGGGGGTGTGAGGAAAGGGGGGTTGTCTAGGAGGAGGCGGTGATGAGGTCCCCTGCCCGGTGGTGGGTGAGGAGGGGGGCGTCTAGGAGGAGGCGGTGATGTCCCCTGCCCGGGGGTGACAGGAGGAGGGGGTGTGGGGAAATGGCTGACAGGAGGAGGGGGTGTGGGGAAAGGCTGTGGGTGAGGAGGGGGGTTGTCTAGGAGGAGGCGGTGATGGCACGATGTCCCCTGCCCGGCGGTGACAGGAGGAGGGGGTGTGGGGAAAGGCTGTGGGGGGGGCGTGTCTAGGAGGAGGCGGTGATGGCACAAGTCCTGGTCCAGCCCGGAGCCCGGAGCCCCGCGGGAAGCCCAGTGGGTCCCCAGGGGCTGAGGTCCCAGGGGTCTCCCTGGCTGCGGCCTCCCAGCCCCAGAGGAGGGGCCCCGGGTGCTGGCAGTGGGGTGCCGGGGTCCCGTGTCCCCACCGCCTGGGCGCCCCGCACTGGGCGGCGCCATCCTCTCTCACCAGTGACGGGTCCCTCCTGTCCCCGCAGCGCATTTCCTGTTTCAGCCTAAGGCCGAGTGTTATTTCTCCAACGGGACGGAGCGGGTGCGGTACCTGGAGAGATACATCCACAACGGGCAGGAGTTCGTGCGCTTCGACAGCGACGTGGGGGAGTACCGCGCGGTGACCGAGCTGGGGCGGCCGGATGAGAAGGGCTGGAACAGCCAGAAGGACATCCTGGAGGAGGCGCGGGCCGCGGTGGACACGTACTGCAGACACAACTACGGGGTGTCTGATGGATTCCTGGTGCAGCGGCAAAGTGAGCGCGGGGCGGGGGAGGAGGAGGGGGAGTGGTGGCATGGAGGGCGGGGTGCACACAGGGCTGTGAGGAGCACCCTGAGGGGCCTGAGGGCGGCTGTGGGGACCCTGAGGTCCTGTCCTGTGTAGGGGGGTTTCTGGGGGTGCCCAGTCTTGTCCAGTCGGGGGACAGGGTTTGGGGAGGAGCCGGGACGGAGGGAGGTGGGAGGTGGGAGGAGGGAGTTGGTCTGTCTTGGCCACCCCTCCCCCCCCGCCCCCCCCCCCACCACCCTGAGCCCTGGAATAGGGGTGCTTGGTGCCCAAGCCTTTCCCTGGCGGAGGGTCAGGCTGGGTGTGAGGGCGGGGCCTCGAGGCCCCTCTGGCCTTTCTGAGCTCCTTCAGGTCTGAGTGTCTTGCTCCCCTTAGTGCACCTGTGTGTACAGAGGGGGTGATGGGAGCCAGGTTCCACATTGTAATTCTGTTACTTCACACACTGATGTTACATGTATGCAATGCTGATAGTATTGAAGTAATTACATGTTAACTTTCTAGAATTGTGGCAGTTTATCTCACATTCTATTTTGTTAAATCCTTCTTACATTACTGACAAATCCTCAGTTGAAAATTTGTTTTTCATTTTTAATTCATCCTTCTTTGATTTTGAAGGCTCTTGAACATTTTTCACATACGTGTTGGCTAATGGCTGTTCCTGCTCTAGGAATGGCCTATTGTCCGTCATCCCTGGGGTTCTGGCCTTTTCTCAGAGATTTTCCAGGTTCTCCAGGCAGCAAGATGGACACTTTGCTGACATGGATTCAGCATTTTCTCCAGTTCCTGGTTTCTGTTTTTGTTGTTGTTGTTGTTGTTTTGTTTTTTTCCCATGTTAGGAATTTAAACATATTTAATGTAATGAAATGTACTGCAAAGTTCTTAGCAATGGTTTTATATATATATATAAATGTATATATATATATATATATATATATATATATATATATATATATATATATATATATATATATATAGTGATTTCAGAGAGGAAGGAAGAGGGAGGGAGAAAGAGATAGAAACATCAATGATGAGAGAGAACCATTGATCGACTGCCTCCTCCATGCCCCATACTGGATATCGAGCCTGCAAACCGGGCATGTGCCCGATTGGAATTCGAACTATGACCTCCTTGTTCATAGAGTGACACTCAATCATTGAGCCACACAGGCCCAGGCTGCTAGCAATGATTTACCATCAATCTTAAATCTACGTTTTTAGAGTAAAGTAAAAATGTTTTTTCCCAGGTTCCCCCTCCCTCTCCTCCAACTCCTTCACCTTCTCCACCTTCTCCTTTTCTCCCCTGATTTTATTTATTGGGCCTGGTCTCAGGCAGGAAGCACACATATTAATGAGCCCCACACCCTGCCCTGAGCTCCAATGTCAGCTTGAAAAGAGAGACAATTATAAAATGACAGGAACCCCAATAACAGACCGGCTTCTGTGAGCAGGAGCGGGTGGCTCAGTGAGCGTCACTATAAGTGGTATAATGGGGGCTGCCCTGCTCCTCACTCTCCCTCAGGACTCAGCCCCGGAGCTAGGGAATCCCCCTCTTCCTGCTTCCAGGGAACCATCTCTGTGTTCCAGGTGTGACCACATTCCCAGGACTTCATACCCTGAGTCCCATCTGCCCCAAGCTGTTCCCCAGTTTCTCCCTCTGCTTTCCGTATATTCTCTCTCCATATGTAATAAACAGGGACATAGAGTGATGGCTCCATTCCAGCCGCTGTTGTACATATTTTAGGCCCATTGGTCCTCATGTGTCCCTAAGTGGTGAGTTAGTATTATTACCCCCTTGTAGGGGAGCAGCTGAGCAGAGAGGATCTCCCAGGATCACCAGGAAGAGGCAGAGCCTGGATGTGACCCAGGCAGCCCTGCTCCAGAAATCACACTTTAACGCACACACTCTGTGCCTTGCACAGATCTGTAAACACTTCCATTCAACAATGAGGAACTGTTTCAAGTGAAAAATCCCCCAGATTTCCTCAGCGTCTCTCCAATCCAGTGGCCCGGGCTGGAGGCGGAGATTCAAGGCCCATGGCACTACCTCCTGCGGGGCCACAGGGCGGTTTGGGGGGGCCTGCCCGGGCCTGGAGCTGGGGCTGGAGACGAGGCCAAAAAGGGGCACCCAGGGGCTGTCTGTCTGCTCACGTCTCCCTCCGCCCTCTCTGTCCCAGCTGCGCCCACAGTGACCGTGTTCCCTGCCAAGACCCAGCGCCTGCAGCACCACAACCTCCTGGTCTGCTCCGTGAACGGCTTCTATCCGGGCCACATCGAGGTCCACTGGCTGCGGGACGGCCGGGAAGAGCAGGCCGGGGTGGTGTCCACGGGCCTGATCCGGAACGGGGACTGGACCTTCCAGATGCTGGTGATGCTGGAAACAGTGCCCCAGAGCGGGGAGGTCTACACCTGCCAAGTGCGGCACCCCAGCAGCTCCAGCCCCATCACCGTGGAATGGAGTGAGACGCCTTATGACCTCCCCCGCCACCCCCCCCCCACACACACACAGGGGCCTTTGCTGGTCCCTGAGGGCCAGGGTCCCTCTCCCCACACCCCGTTTTCCTTTGCTGGGGTCTCTCCCTCAGCACAGGCCACAGGGCAGCCCTGCGATCGCTTCTGTGGACCCCACAGCCGTGGGAGCGCCATTCCTGCCCTGCTGTCAGTCTCCCACCCTCTCCTGTCATGTGCCCCTGGCCCCTGGCCCGTCCCCTGTGGGCTGGGCAGTGCTTCTGCCTGCGCTGAGCTGCCCACTGTGATCCGGGAGGAGGCGCCTCCTCCACAGCGTGGGGACCCTCCTGCCACGGGAGAGCCCCGTCTGCTCTGTGTCTGCGGCTCTGTCACCCGGGCCACTTACCTAGGGTCCCCGAGCCCCGGGCTCCGCAGCCCTCAGAGGCCGAAGCAGTGGCCTTGGGTGGGGAGTGAGGGCACCTGAGGCCAGTGCCTGGGCCTCCACCTGCTCAGTGTGACCTCAGTCTGTTTCCGGAAATGGCTATTCTTCTGCTTCCTCTAGGGCACCCTCCACCCCAGCTCTCCATCCCAGGGTCTCCATTAGAGAAGGCGCTTTGGACTAAACCCACTGACATCAGCCTCTCCTCCCAGGGGCCCAGTCCGGATCCGCACAGAGCAAGGTGCTGAGTGGAGCCGGGGGCTTCGTGCTGGGGCTGCTCTTCCTCGGGGCGGGGCTGCTCGTCTCCTTCAGGGCACGGAAAGGTAAGGAGCCCGCTGGCAGAGAGGCCCCGAGACGGTGGGGGACGGGGCTTTGCTGGGTGAGCTCTGGGATGGCAGCGCCATAGAGGCCTCTCTTTCCCTGTGGATCTCCCGTGTCCTGGAAATGCAGAATCACCAGCTCCCGGTTCTTAGGGTGGAGACATGAGGAGCCATGGCTGTGGGTTAGAGACGGGTTAACACGCACGGGATTTGGGTGCAGATCCTGGGCACATGGAGGAGCAGGCCCTGCCGTCACTGATGACACTGGATGTGACGGCTTCGGGCGACTGCTCTCGGCTCTGCTCTTCTCTGCTCTGTGTCAGCGGGTGGGGTGCTGCTAGAGAAGCTCAGGTGGCCTGGGCGGGGACCCTGTGTTTGGGTCACACTTACCTTCCTATCTTTAAGTGGCATCTTCCTTCTCTTCCCAGGACACTCTGGACTTCAGCCCACAGGTAACACTCTTTAATCCTCTCTTAGGGACACATTGGGTTTCCCTAGAACAGAAGGTGCAGGGGAGGGGCCAGGGGACAGAGAGGGGAGCCTGGGGTGGCTCCGGCCCCGCCCACACGACAGTGCCTCCTCCCGCTGGGGAGAGGCAGCTCTAAAGCAGCTCTGCCTCCTGTGGCCTCTCAGTGGTTCTCAACCTTCCTAATGCCACGATCCTTTAATACAGTTCCTCATGCTGTGGTGACCCCCAACCATAAAACTATTTTCGTTGCTACTTCATAACTGTAATTTTGCTACTGTTATGAATCGTAATGTAAATATCTGATATGCAGGATGTCTTAGGTAACCCCTGTGAAAGGGTCGTTCAAACCCCCCAAGGGGTCGCGACCCACAGGTTGAGAACCGCTGCCTCAGAGCGTTTCTTCTCACTTGGGAGCCACAGCAGGAGGCCTGGGAGGGCAGCGCCCCTGCTGGCCGGGCCTGGGAACTGCACTGTCCTCTGTCTGCAGGGCTCCTGAGCTGAGGCGGCCATGGGGACACGGGCAGGAAAGACTCTTCTCTCCCGCCCCTTCGCAGCCTAAAGAGGTTTCCTGCTGGGCTCTCACTCCACAAGGAGAGCCGCCTCGGGCTCTGGGGGGTCCTGGCTCCTGACCCCCAGCAGCTCCTCCCTGCTGGTTCCTCCCCGCCCTGGACCTGGAGGCCCCAGTGTTGGCTGCAAAGCATTAGCTCCATCCTCCCTGTCCCTTTGTGTTCAATCCTCACTGTCTGCTGTGCGCCTTAGCTCACCTCTGCCCACATTTCTTAATAAAATGTTCCTCAATTAAATATGGAGTGAAATCATCTGCTCACAGGCTTCAAGGGCAGGAAGTAGAAAGAAATGAGAAAGAGAGGATCTCATCACAACACAACAATAGTTCTCACTTATTTACCTGAATTCTGGTCATGTGGGCATCTGGAAGGTTTCCTGGTTCCCGTCCAGCTTTTCATGAATTTTCCATCCTGTAATTGGCCTGGTTCTTGAGCCAGGAGAGAGCCTGCTATGAACCTGAACACGGTGGTCTCCTACATCGGTGTTTCTCAAAGACAAGCACACAGGTTCCTTTCCCCAGGGGATACAGAGAGGGGACAGCAAGTATAAGAAACGCAGGTCACTTGTAAGAATGCCATGCCTTTACAGTTTCTTTAAAAAAAATACTTTTATTGATTTCAGAGAGGAAGGGAGAGGGAGAGAGAGACAGGAGAGAATCATTGATCAGCTGCCTCTTACATGACCCCTACTGGGGATCGAGCCCACAAACCCTGGGCATGTGTCCAAACAGGGAATTGAACCCTGACCTCCTAGTCCATAGGTCAATGCCAACCACTCAGCCACACTAGCTGAGCCACAGTTTCTATAATCCTGTTCTTTTCTCTGATTTTTTAAAAGAAAGTACCTAAACCTGGTACCTCTTGACGTCCCCTTTTATTGGACTAATGGTGGCCTCCACACCTCAGTCTTTTTGTGTCTCAGATAAAACGCGTGCTGTGCTGACTCTGCCTTGAGGTGCACCTTCCCCATGAGTCTGTCCCCGAGGCCATCAGGACAGAGCTGCAATTCCAATGGGAAAGGTGCGCGTCTGAGGCCTCCAGCTTGTGTGGCAAACTTCCTGTCTGTCACAGGAAACCCTGTGTGGCCTTCTCTGAGCATCAACCAGGGCCACTGCTGGGCACCCAGGGGAGCGTGTGGATTCCTGCTGTGCCACCAGCATGCAAGCCTCTGCACTGGAGGGAACATGGCAGACCTCCTGTGGGGTGGCCTCCAAATGTGTGTGAGCAAGGAGCAGCAGAGTTTGCATAGTACACACGTATGTTTTAAATAGAATAGAGGAGAATAGGAATATAGAGCCATACTTATCCTTTCTCTTTATATTTATAAACTAGAGGCCTATTGCAAGAAGATTCCTGCAAGAATAGGCCTTACTTCCCCTGGTTGCTGGCACCTCCTTCGCTCCAGCTGGAGCTGCCTTGCCACCTTTGCTCTGGCCTGGAGTTGCCTTTCTGACTTCGCTCAGGCCCTCAGGCCCCAAGCCGCCTTTCTACTTTCCCATGCTGCCCAGAATCCCCGGAGCTGCTGGGGCGGTGCGGAACACCTGCGTCCTGCCCCACCTCCACTGCTAGGTGTGTATGCAAATTACCTGCCATCTTTGTTGGGTTAATTTGCATACTCACTCCTGTTTGGCTGATGGGCATCTTGGAGGTGCAGTCAATTTAAATTTTTCTTTTATTAGTGTAGATAGAAACAATAGAGAATTTTAAAAAGTGATTGCCTGTGGGGTAAAATGAGGGCTGATGGGGATAGGGATAAAAGCTAGACTTTTGTTAACATATTTAATAATTTTATCTTGAGGAACTTTAAAATATATATAACTAGAGGCTTGATGCACGAAATTTGTGCAAGAGTAGGCCTTCCTTCCTCCAGCTGCTGGTACTTGCTTCCCTCTGACCACCGGCAGGGACCTGGGGTCCCCTCGTAGCCCCAGCTTTGTCTGGAAGGTTGCCTGGAAGGATGTCTGGTCTAATTAGCATATTATGCTTTTATTATTATAGATAGAAAATTTAAATCAAAAGTTTTCAAAGATTACATAAAAACGGTAAGCAAACTAACTATTGAAATAAACTTGACAGAAATATACAATTAAAAATCAAAACTTTTTGATACTTGCCTAAAGCATTGTGAAATTATAACTGTAAACCAGTACATAGTTCTACATTCCATCTACTTTAATAATATAAAGGAGTTGGACAGGTTTCAGGGAAAGGCACCTGATGTGGCTAGAAGATGATGCGTTCTGCTCTTGTGTTTCACCTGAATAGTCAGTTCCAATGTGAATCTAAATCAACAGAGTAAATAACTGACTGACTGACTGACTGAGATAATTATTTCATTTTCAAGCAAATTTAAATATTATGCCTATTTTAATTACATTGAGTATTAGATGTGAAACAGATTATCATTGTTCTGGAGTTTAATAAGCTGATAGTAACATCTGTAATACGTGCAATTGAGATAAATTCTATTTAAGCCCAGGGTTCAACTTTACTCTTGCTTTGATCTCAGATGCAGTGAGTTGTCTCATTTTATTTTAGACCTCGGGTATGAAATTATAAGGTGGAACAGAAGGATATTTTGATGAAGATGCTTTCTGCTGCTAGTAGAAAACCCAGCCTCATTTGTTTATTTTTCTTACACGTATATATTGTACATGAAAGGTAGAGCCCAGGTGGGGCATCTGCAGAGTTGGCAGGTCATGAGGCCAGGGCATCGCCAGTGAACCTGGACTTGGCATCTCACCCTCTATTGCTCCTCAGCTCCCCCGAGAGGGCAGGATGTCTGAGGCAGCTTTAGGCCTCCTACTCTCTCACAACAACTTCCAAAGGTGGGAAAACAGAGCGGTTTCTCTTATGAGCTTTTATAAGGAGCAACTAAACTTTCTCAGAGTTCCCCCTCCCCCGCACCTACTTCCCACACATGAGGAGGACCCTGGGATTACAGCCATAGGCTCACGCTTTGTGGGCACGGGAAGAAAAGGAGCAAAACCATGATTTTTTTAGAAAGAAATAAATAGTAGGGAGGAATGGTTTTAGGGTACAGAAACTATAGCTTCTGCACTATCAGATTGCTTGCAGTTTAAATTATTTCCTCAGAAATGATGATAGATTCTTAATGGGCAGCATAAATTCAAGGTTATGAGTTTGTTTTTAAATTGAGTACTAAATCTCAGCCATATACCTAATTATGAAAAACAAACATATAAACAAGCAAGATTATTAATTTGTTTTTAGAACTTATTGGCTGATACTTAATTTAATGAGATAAAATATATTTTCCATGGAAAATTTTGAAAAAAGACATATAAATAATGACTAGGTTTGCAAGATGCTAAAACCTGTTAAACATTTATTTTTGGTAAGAACTTTTTGCATTGATTAATTATTAGTTAAATACACCAGTAAAACAGAGGCCTGAATTAGATACCCGAGGTTTAGTTTAAGGTAGAGAGGTTCAAGTTTTTGGTAAGATGAATTCCAAACTCAGTCCTTTCAACAAAAGGGGTCCCTGATGAATAAAAATCAAAACATAAAAAGAAAGTAAAATATAAAATAAGGGCAATTGTTCCATTACTATCATCATCCTACCTAATAAAAGGGAAGTATGCAAATAACCATCACTCCACTACGCCCATGATTGGGCTGGTGGCAGGCAGGGGGCAGGACTTGGGGTGGCCAATTGGGCTGACAGGATGAGCGGGGGGCGGGGACTCGTTCCTCCCACAGGCCCCAACGGCCGGCACTGCAGGAGGACCGATGGAGCCGACGGAAGGCGCCGGTGGCGGAACTCGGGGTGGCCGATTGCGTGACTGCCAGCACCAGTTTTCTGCCAGCAGCAGTTTTCCTCTGGCCACCCGCAGATCGGAGCACCTCCTGATCGGAGTTCCTCTTGGGGTGGCCGATCGTGCTGGCGGGAGGCGCTCCGATCGGCAGGTAGCCAAAGGAAAACTGCTGCTGGCGGAAAACTGGTGCCGGCAGCCAGGTGAAGGAAGGTCTATTGCACGAAACTTCATGCAACGGGCTTCTAGTCATTGTTATAATTATGTTTGAGGGTAAAAACTGATGGGAGTGTATAATATTATAACTACTTCAGAAAATACTTGGGCACTTTCTTAAGAAGTTAAACACACATTTACCATAAAACCCAGCAACTCCTTTTCTTGAAATTTATCCAAGAAAAATGAAAGCATATATACTCACAAATATATGTGTGCAAATGTTCATAGCAGCCTTAGTCCTAATAGTCCTAAATTGGAAAGAATACAAATATCAATTAGTTAGTGAATGGATGAAAAAATGTACTATCTTACCTAATAATAGACAAACATATAAATTGACCGTACCTTCGCTATGCCCATAGCCAATCAGAGTGACTATGCAAATTAACCCAAAAAAGATGGCGGTTAATTTGCATACATAGGCGCCCAGTGCCTGTGTCCCAAAAACATCCTGGCACCCAGGTCATTGTCAGGTAAGGCCTGGGCAGGAGCGGACCCCCTGTGATCGATCGTAGGGAGCTGGGGGTCTGCTCTTGGCCTGGTCAGGAGTGGATCCCCTGTGATCTATCGCAGGGAGCTGGAGGTCTGCTTTCAGCATGGGCAGGAGTGGGAACCCCTGCAATCGATCACAGGGAGCTGGGGCTCCGCTCCTGCCCTAGAGGCTTTTGGCCTGTGCAGGCCTGGGCAGGGGCGGAGCTGGCGATCAGTGGGAGCTGGAGGGCCCCTGCCCAGGCCTAAAGCTTTGGCCAGAGGCTTTAGGCCTGGGCAGGGCCCAGCCCGTGATTGGTGTGAACTATAGAGGAAACACCTTTCCTGACTGCACATTGGCTAAGCTTCCTGTATGCCACTGGTAATATTCTTAGTAACTTGGATAATAAGAATCCAAGAAGGTGATCTAGGGTTTTTCCACCACACTTCTGGAGAAAAAAACGAAGGTCCGCTGCTGGAGGGCTAAGAAATGTCATATCCTTCCCTAGCCGGTTTGACTCAGTGGATAATGCCTCAGCCTGCCGACAGCAGGGTCTGGGTTTGATTCTGATCAAGGGCATGTACCTAGGTTGCAAGCTCCTCCCTGGCTGGGCCCCAGATCAGGGCTCATGCAAGAGGCAACCAATCAAAGTGTTCCTCTCACTTTGATGTTTCTCTCTGTCTTTCCCTTTCTCTTCCACATTCTCTAAAAGTCAATGGAAACATATCGTCAGGTGAGGATAAAAAAAAAAAGAAAGAAAGAAATGCATATCCTATGAAAGACACATCTTGAAAATGCCTAAAGAAAATTGTCATTTTTGCTTGGTGAAGGGACTGGAGTCTGTTGATGAAAACACCTTGGTGACTGTGGTGACTGGCAGTGGCTGCAGCAGCAGGGTGATGGGGCTGGTGCCTTTCCCTGATCAGCCCAGTTGCCTCCCACAAAGGACATCCCCTGAGGGCTCCCAGTATGTGAGAGGGGGCAGGTTGGGCTGAGGGACCCCCCCAACCACCAGTGCACGAATTTTGTGCACCGGGCCCCTAGTCCTACATAATAAAAGGGTAATATGCAAATCGAATGAACGGCAATGACCAGTCTCTATGACACACTGAGCAGGCAGGCAGGCAAATGGTTAGGGGATATCAGGAAGGCAGGCAGGCAGGCCAGCAGTTAGGAGCCAGGGGTCCCAGATTGTGAGAGGGATGTCTGACTGCTGGTTTAGGCCCAATCCCAGGGCCTAAACCAGCAATCAGACATCCCCCGAGGGGTCCCGGATTGCAAGAGTGTGCAGGCTGGGCTGAAGGACCCCCCGCCCCAACACCACCCTGGGCATGAATTTCACACACTGGGCCTCTAGTATCCATATAATGAAATATCACTTAGCAGTAAAAAAGAACAACTAAAAAAGATAAAGAGAAAATAATGACACTTACTACAAAATTGGTGAACTTTGAAAACATTATAATGAGACAGGTCAGTAAGCCAGGACAAGCGGAATAGGGGAAACTAAGACAAATAGCTGAACAAACTGGCAGAGCATTTTACAGCAGATGCAGAAGGTCACCTCCCTAGAGATAACCTCTGGGCCTCAGTTGTATTTCAGCTCCACACCCAGAAAAGCAGCAAAACCAGGTGGGTGACACCAGGACCAACTGCAATGACTAAAACCCCCTGTCCTTACACTGACCAATCAGTGAAGACCACAACCATGAAGGGCACACCTAGAAGAAACCCTCCCCTGAGACCTCCCCTAAGAACCTGCCTGCAAGAGAGATAAAGCCTTAAGATCAAAGACCTGCCCACTTGTTCCTTCCCAGGAGGGTGTCTGAGCCTCCTCCTCCCCATCTTCCCCCATAGGCTCGCACCTCCTAAACTCTAAGGGACCCCATGAGGCTTGCAGCCAGAGAAGCAATGGGCAGCGGCAGTCTGTCCCAGACAAATACCCTGAACCTAACCTCACGACACCCATTTCTCCGACTTCTTTTTCTTTTTTTAGTTTTTTATTGATTTCAGAGAGAGGAAGGGAGATGGAGAGAGGGATAGAAACATCAATGAAGAGAGAGAATCAGTGATCAAAAGCTTTCTGCTTGCCCCCTACTGGAGATTGAGCCTGCAACCTGGGCATGTGCCCTGACTGGAATCGAACCATGGCTTCCTGATTCACCGGTTAATGCTCAACCACTGAGAAATACCAGCTGGGCTCTCTGACGGCTTAGTGAGCCAAAGCAGACCAGCCTGGGCTCATTTCCCCAGCCCTTTCTTGTTTCACTTCCCCCAGCTTTCATAAACAGCCTCTAAAATTCACCCGGACTTCTGTTGTGAATGTTTTCCTATATGTCAAGAACCCACACACTACCGGCTGGCCCTAGGCAGACCCGTTCAGGGACAGGTCCCCTTTCCAGTAACAGCACTAAGTGAAAAAAGCCAGACACAAAAGACTACATGTCATATGATTCCATTTACATGAAATGTCCGCACAAAGCAAATTTGTAGACTCAGAAAGCAGATCATTGGGAGCCTAGGGCTTGGGATGGGGCGGGATTAGCTGTAAACAGGGAAGTTTTGGGGATGAGGGATATGTTCTAAAACTGACTGTGGTGATAGTTGCACACATCTATAAATTTACTAAAATCATTGAATTTTACACATATAAAGAGTACCGGGTTTTGTTTCTTTGGCTTACCATCCTTGAAATGTTTAAGGTTTGACCAAAATTTCTTGAATCATGTTGAAGCTCTGAAAAATTATTTTTGAAATATAAGATTGTTTTTGCTTTTTTAAATTATTTTTATATTCACTTATTTTTCAAGCAAAAAAAGGGGAGTTCATTTATTTATTTTTATTTTTTTAATGCTTTAATGTTGAAAGTATTATATATGTCCCCTTTCTTCCCCATTATCCTCTCCCAGCCGGCCCCCACCTCCCCAGCCCAGGACTTCACCCCTTATTGCCTGTGTCCATTGGTTATGCTTATATGCATACTAGTTCTTTGGTTGATCTTTTACACACACACACACACACACACACACACACACACACACACACCGCCCACCCTCCCCTGCCTTCCCTCTGAGGTTTGACGGTCTGTCAGATGCTTCTGTGACTCTGGATATATTTTTGTTCATCAGTTTATGTTGTCAATGCAATCCCCATTAAAATACCAATAGCATTATTTCACAGACCTAGAATAAACTCTCCAAAAATTTATATGGAATAAAAAAAGACCCCAAATAGCCACAAAGTTGAAAGAATCACAATACCAGATATCAAGCTATATTACAAAGCCACTATTCTCAAAACTGTCTGGTACTGTCTCAAGAACAGACATATAGACCAATGGAACAGAACAGACAACCCAGAAATCAACCCAAGCCATTATATTCAATTAACATTTGACAAAGGAGGCAAGAGCATACAATGGAGTCAAGACAGTGTCTTCAATAAGTGGTGTTGGGAAAATTGGACAGATACATGCAAAAAATGAAACTTGACCACCAACTTACACCATACACAAGAAAATACTCAAAATGGATAAAAGACTTAAACGTAAGACGAGAAACCAAAAAAATCTTAGAAGAATTCATAGGCAACAAAATATTAGACATATCTCATGGCAATATCTTTACTGATACATCTCCTAGGACAATGGAAACTAAGGAGAAAATAAACAAATGGGACTACATCAAAATAAAAAGCTTCTGCACAGCAAAAGAAACCATCAACAAAGCAACAAGAAAGCCCACTGCATGGGAGAACATATTTGCCAATGTTATCTCCCATAAGGGTTTAATCTCCAACATTTACTGGGAACTCATACAACTTAACAAAAGGAAGATAAGCAATCCAATCAAAAAATGGGCAAAGGACCTAAAGAGACACTTCTCCAATACGGGCATACAGATGGCCAAAAGGCATATGAAAGAATGCTCAAAGTCACTAAACATCAGAGAGTTTCAAATCAAAACCACTACCAGGAACCAATTCCAGCATGTCATAATTACAAGAGTTTCATCAAAAGGTTGATGTAGCTTGGGAGACTCAACAAGGGCTGAGTCACATAATGTGATTACCTATTGGAATGGCTAATAGACATCTCTCCCAAACCTGTATAGGATTATTGCTTGCTGCCAGACATCTCAGGGCATCTCAATCTACATGTTATTGCCTCCTGTTGGCCAAACACCTGAACAGCTGTAGACTGTTCCCCAATCTGACAATGCTTCTGTAAACCCTACCCTTTGAAGTATATTATCTCCACCTTGCCTTGGGACAAATCGTGTTAGTAAAAAGCATGGGTCCTGAGTCAAGAGGAAGTCTTTAGCTTCTTTAGCTGAAGCTCCTCTGACCCCCATTGCCTTTCAAAACTGTCTTTCGTCTTTGGACTCCTTATTTAATCTACACATCAGCTCCTTTCTCCAGATTGCTGAAAACCCTTCCTAATTATGGGACAAGAACCCCAGCAAACTATAATGCAGTATCATTGTTACAGGGAACGGCATGTGATAAGAATAGAACCACAGTTGTCTGATGAGTATTCATCTTACTAATGATAGATGAGAAGTTTTCTTACAGACCATGGAAACTGGAGGATGAAACAGGCCTGTAAAAGATGAGACACTCAGAGCCCAACACCTCTGAGCCCAGCTGGACCCATCACTCAAAGAAAAGAAAAACATTTTGAGAACAGACCCAGGACACGTTTTGATTTGTTTGCTGCACCTGAACCCTGACCTTGAGCCCTTCCAGGAGTTTTCCTCAGGAATGCTGACCACTCTCCGGTCCCAGGAATGGGCTGAGCTGTTTGGAAGATTAACCATCTTGTTATCAGACTTTGAGCTTCTGAAAGCTGGACTGCAGACTCTACCCTCCCCTGTCCATGTTAGGTTTGTAGCTTGCAGCTGCACATACCAATTTTCTCCCTTGTGTGTGTAAACAATCAGCCAACTGGCAAGGGGGGTCAGAGCAGATCTTTGTGGGTGACCAACCACTCTCCCATACTGCTGGCATTAGTGGAATAAATGCTCATATACGATTCAACCCTGTCTCTGCTTAATTTGGCTCAAGTAGTGACAGGTGGCCTCAGACCTTTTGGTTGTCTGGTTACATCACCTCACACCTGTCAGAATGGCTATCATCAGCAAACCAACAAACGACAAGTGTTGGCGAGGATGTGGAGAAAAGGGAACCCTCGTGCACTGCTGGTGAGAATGCAGACTGATGCAGTCACTGTGGAAAACAGTATGGATTTTCCTCAAAAAATTAAAAATGGAACTCCCATTTGACCCAGTAATCCCACTTCTAGGAATATATCCCAAGAAACCAGAAACACCCATCAGAAAGGATATATGCACCCCTATGTTCATAGCAGCACAATTTACAATAGCTAGGATTTGGAAACTGACTAAGCGCCCATCAGCAGATGAGTGGATTAGAAAACTGTGGTACATCTACACAGTGGAATACTATGCTGCAGTAAAAAAACAAACAACTCTTACCATTTGCAACAATTTTTTAAAATATATATTATTGATTTTTTTTACAGAGAGGGAGAGGGATAGAGAATTAGAAACATTGATGAGAGAGAAACATCGATCAGCTGCCTCCTGCACACCCCCCACTGGGGATGTGCCCGCAACCAAGGTACATGCCCTTGACCGGAATTGAACCTGGGACCCTTGAGTCTGCAGGCCGACGCTCTATACACTGAGCCAAACCAGTTAGGGCTGCAACAATTTTGGTGGACTTGGAGAGCATTATGCTAAGTGAAATAAGCCAGTCAGAGAAAGATAAATATCACATGATCTCACTTATTTGTGAAATATAATGAACAAGAGGGAGTTTTTGGTGGCAAGTTGAGAATGAAGAGGAATCTCTGGGCTGTGTGTGTGGGTTTCCCTGAGAGAGTCGAAGCTGGGACCCCAGGCTGGGCTCCCCAGTCCAGAGCACCAGAGCCAAGAACAGCAGCCTACATAACACCTGCTGTGAAAGGCTGTGGTGGGCTTGCTTCTGCTGGGGAGACTGGAGCCAGTTGGAGTTTAAGCCACAGGTTTTTTTGTTTTGGTTTGGTTTTTTTAGTTCACAGCACAGAATTTTGTTTTCATCTACTCACCCTAGGCTTTGGTAGAGGAAGGGTGATGCAGACTGGAGTAGCCTGTGGAGATGATGGGGTAGGAAGCATTGGACATGAGACCTACCATTGTATCTCCCCCTCAAAACAAAATCTCTGAACTGCCATTTTTCTTGAAAGGCACAGACCCCTCCGTGAAGCCACAGCTCAGAAAAAGGCAAATAGTCTGCCCTAGGTGATACAGCTGGCCACACCCTCAGGAAGCCTGCTTGCCACCCCCTGCATTTCCACCCCTCAGAGGATACAGCACCAAAGACTAAAGCTACTGGTTAGAGTAGGATCAGGGAGTGCCAGTGACTGGCTTGGGGGTGGGGCCAGCAGCCCCACTATCCCAGGAACCTGACTGGACAGCTCTCCTCACTGGAAAGCTGATAGCAACTCCTGGTCTCCAGCAGATTCCACTGGACTGCACTCAGGTTCTCTGCCCAGCTGAGACAGGGAATATTCTGGGGCTCTCTCAGAGGAGTAGCGCTGGGATGGGGAAACACACCCACCACTTGGCAGAAATCTGACCACCACCTGACCCTCATGGAGACCCAGAGGCCTTACACTCCTGATTCTGCCTAAAGCCCTTTCAGAAACAGCCTTTCCAGACTGAGACTGGCAGCTGGATGGCGAGTGCAAGCGAAGGCTGGTGGAAGCAGACCCTGGGGAAGTTTGCTGACCTGGCCCTGGGCCCCAAGCTGTTAACAAACTGGCCCTTTCCACGTGCAGCCAAGTCCTATAGAGACAGACAGACTGTGAATCACTTAGAGCTTTAAACCGGTTGCTGAGAGCCAAATGTGGACAGCTTCTGACAGGGCCTAGCACCAAAGTACCTTCGGGGAGGCACAGAAATGGCAGACAAAACAGTCAGCCTCAGTCAACATAAGAGCCAATCCAAAGAGAGCTCCCAGCAGGCACTTAACCTCTGCTGAGATGAACTCCACTTCACTTTTTGTTGTTTTTTTAAAAATTATCTCCTCTATTTTCCTTGTTTATTGCTTTGTTATTATTCTCTCATTTATCTTTCATACTTTTAATTTTCCTTTTTCCTTTTCTTACTCTGTTTTTTTTCTTCTTTCTCCTGTTTTCTCTTATTTTTTTTTCCTTTGCTTATTATTTGTCTTTCTTCTTGCTTTTCTTTTTCCCTTTTCATCATTTTTTCTTCCTCTTTTCTTTTATACCGTTTCCTTCCCCCATTCTTTATTCTTATTTTCTTTTTTTCCTCTTCTGCCCTTTCATATTCCTTTTCTTTCCCGTTTTTTCCTCCTCGTATTTTTTCTTTATCATTCTTGTTCTCTTTTCTCTTTCCTAATTCTATTTTCTTTTGTGGTTGCTTTTGTGGTTGTTGTAGTAAAGGTATTTTTGTCTGTTTTTGTTTTATTTCTTGTTTTGTTCTCCCTGTACAACAGCTCACATAACATAGTCTGGGGTGAGCCTCATAGGCAGCCAGCCTGAGAGAAGACGTGAACAGGACAACAATCAAGACCACATTATAGCAGGAGACCCAAAGTACTCCACACAAGGGACATTTCCAGAGCATCTAGCTCAGGAGATCAAAGAGACAACACTTCTGGATCCCCTAGAACACTTACTACATAAGGCCACCCCACAAAGTCTGGGAGACACAGAAGTCTGATCTAATACACAGAAACAAATACAAAGGGTCAGAAAAAAATTTGGAGACAAATAAACAACTCACAAGTGAAAGAAAAGGAGGAATCTTCACAAAAAGAGATAAATGAAATGGAGCTAAGTGATTTATCAGATATAGAGTTCAAAGTAATGGTTATAAGGATACTCAAGGAACTTAGTGGCAATAATAAGGAACGTGTAAAGACACTACAAAGAAAAAAAATTATAGGCCAATATACATGAACATAGATGGTAAAATCCTGAACAAAATAAATTAGCAAATCAGATTGAGCAATACATTAAAAAGATCATACACCATGACCAAGTGGGATTTATTCCAGGGATGCAAGGATGGTTCAATATTTGCAAATCAATAAACATGATACACCATATAAATAAAATGAAGAATAAATACCATATGATCATATTAATACGTCAAAAAAGCACTTGACAAAATCCAGCAACCATTTATGATAAAAACTCTCGGCAAAGTGGGAATAGAGGTATCATACCTCACCTTAATAAAGGCTATACATGACAAACTTGTAGCCAACATCATTCTCAATGGTTAAAAATGAAAAACCCTCCCCTTAAGATCAAAGACAGAGTTGTCCACTGTCATTTCTCTTATTTAACATAATACTGGAAGTCCTAGCCACAGTGATGATATAAGAAGAAGAAATGAAAGGCATCCAAATTGGAAAGGAGGAAGTAAAACTCTCGTTATTTGCTGATGACATGATATTGTACATAGAAAACCCTAAAGACTCCAACAAAGAACTCTTAGGTTTATTAAATGAATTTGGCAATGCAGCAGGATACAAAATTAATACCCAGAAATTGATGGCATTTTTGTAATGAATTTTCAGAAAGGAAAACTAAACAAACAATCCCATTTATCATTGCAACAACAAAAAAATTTATGTAGGAACAAACTTAACCAAGGAGATAAAAAACTTGTACTTGGAAAACTATAGGATGTTGAACAAAGAAATAGAGAAAGATATAAACAAGTGGAAGAATATACTGTGTTCATAGATTAGTAGAATTAATATCATTAAAATGCCCATACTACCAAAATCAATCTACAGATTTAATTCAATCTCTATAAAATACCAATGGCATATTTCACAGATCTAGAAAAAACACTCCAAAAAATTTATACAGAACCAAAAATAGACCCCAAATAGCCTCAGCAATCTTGAGAAAGAAGAACAAATTTGGAAGGATCACAGTAGCAAACTCTACTACAGAGCCATTGTAATCACAACAGCCTGGTACTGGCACACACAAAAAAAGGCATATAGATCAATGGAACAGAACAGAGACCTCAGAGATTAACTGACGCCAATAAGGTCAATTAATATTTAACAAACGAGGTAAGAAAATACAATAGAGTCAAGCCAGTCTCTTTAATAAATGGTTTTTGGAAAATTGGACAGATACCTGGACAAAAATGAAACTAGACCACCATCTTACACCATACACAAGACTAAACTAAAAATGGATAAAAGACCTAAATGTAAGATATGAAACCATAAAACTCCTAGCTGAAAACATAGTAAGATCTCACGTAGCAGTATTTTCATTGATATGTTGCCTAGGACAAGGGAAATAAAGGAAAAAAATAAACAAATGGGACTTAATCAAACTAAAAATCTTCTGCACAGCAAAAGAAACCACCAACAAAATGAAAAGTAAATCCATTACATGGGAGAACATACTCACCAATAGTACTTCTGGTAAGGGGTTAATTTACAAAATATACAAAGAACTCATACAACTCTACAATTTAATCCAACAATCCAGAAAGATAAACAACCCAATTAAAAAATGGGCAAAGGACCCCAATAAAGACTTCTGCAATGAGGACTACAGATGACGCAGAGACATATGAGAAAATGCTCAATGTCACTAATTATTGTAGATTTGCAAATTCAAACTACAATGAGGTATCACCTCACACGTGCCAGAATGGCTACCATCAATAAATGAAGAACCAACAAGTGCTGATAAGGATGTACAGAAAAGGGAACCCTCGTGCACTGCTGGTGGGAATGCATACTGGTGAAGCCTCTGTGAAGAACAGTATGGAGTTTTCTCGTAAAATTGAAACTGAAACTTCCATTTGTCCCATAGATCCCACTTTTGGGAATATAGTCTAAGAATCCTGAAACACCAGTCAGAGAATCCTGAAACACCAATCAGAAGGAACATATGCACCCCTATGTTCATAGCAGCACAATTTACAATAGCCAAGATTTAGAAACACTCCACATGCCCATCAGTAGATGAGTGGACAAAAATTGTGGTACATCTACACATGGAATACTATGGCTCAGTGGATAGAGTGTAGGCCTGGTACTGAAGGGTCCTGGGTTTGATTTCCGGCAAGGGCACGTACTTTAGTTGCAGGCTCATGTGTGTGAGGCAACCAATCAATGTGTCCCTCTAACATCGATATTTTTCTCTCTGTCTCTTCCACTCCCTTCTATTCTCTCTTAAAAATCAATGGAAGAATATCCTCCAGTGAGGATTAACAAAAGAGAAAGAAAAAAGAATTTCTTACCCTTTGAAACACGGAGGGACCTGGAGAGTATTATGCTAAGTGAAATAAGCCAGTCAGAGAAAGACAAGTATCACATGATCTCACTCATATGTGGAATCTAGTGAGCAAAATAAACTGATGAACAAAATAGATCCAGAGACATAGAAGCAGGAACAATCTGATGAATCTCAGAGTGAAAGGGGGGGGGGGGGGAGGTGGTGGTTAGGGGTTGGAAGAGATTAACCAGAGAACTTGTATGCATATATGCATAACCCATAACAGAGACAAGAGTGTGGTGAAGGCCTGGGGGGTTTGGGGTGGAGAGTGTTAGAGAATGGGAATTTTTGAGCACTACTGAGGCCGTGGACTATGCCCCAGATAGAGATGTCAGTGCTGACAGTAGGCCAGGCCTTGAGATAGGGTCTCATGGCGCCTTCCCAGCATGTAGGCCTTCTTTCATAGAACACTGTCAGCTTTCTGGAGAACAGGATGACCCTGTGAATAACATGGTCGTCATTGGCATGATCCTGACGTTGCTTGGGAAAAACTGTTTTGTCTTGGGTTACTTGTTCTGCAAAAACCGGATGTGGTTAATGTGCTTAAAAGCGGTCCTACACAGAGGGTCGCTGCTGCTCTCTGGTCTCCCTGCGTGGAGAATGGCAGAGCAGTCGCCCGGCCAGTCGCTCGGCCCGGCCACCCGGCTAATAAAGGCTCCCTAAATTTTAATTTGGTCTGGGCTCCAGTGGTCATTCACTTGCATCTGCTCCACAACATTTGGAGATGCCCCAGCAAGATAACCAGCCTTTGTCTGGTCCTGTGACCAGAGCCCACCGGGGTCCCTGGACTCTCCAACCCAGGGGGAGATCTCTGAGAGACATGCCTCAGCCCCGGGACTGGTAGAGTTCGGAAACCCCCGTCTGCTAAATTTCCTGATTGACTCTGATAGGAGCCACCTGGATCTGGTTCTTACCGGTAAGAAACTTATTTCTGGTTCTGTTCTGTGGGCGCCCATCTGGGGTCTCTGGAAGGCTGGACGCAGCGCTACTTCCGAGACCAGATCCCGGTGCACGACGGTGCCCGGCGATCCTGTTTAGTTGTCATTGCCTTTGTTATTCTGTGTTATTGTGGTCTAATTGTCTCTATCATTAGAATGGGTCAGTCTGCTTCATGTTCTTCTGTCTGTACTCCCCTGCAACGTTTTTAGAAAAATTTTCAGGAATTCAAGTGGCAAGCAGATGATTACGGAGCTTCCGTTAATACTTTTGATTTACAGAAATTTTGTGAGCGGGAATGGCCAACTTTCCCATATCCCAGTGAGTGGAAGGGGGAGCTTGATCACCTCCCCTAGGTCAAAAATTCAGACTGTCTGGTATGTAAATGTAAGTGTGAGAGTATTTGTTATCTCTTTCTGTTGTTTAATTTGTTTAAAGATAGGGCGGACCTGCTATAACGGAATACGAAAGTCTTTAGCAGCTACTGAGAGACCCTTTTCTCAGAGTCTTTTGTTCTCCGTCAGAGAGGGAATCAGCCCACTTAGCTAATAAAAATTTCTATGTTTGTATAGGTAAGGGTTTCAGTTTGCTCTGATTTGTGAATTTGCTGTATTAAATTGAAATTTTGGAATTCTAGGGTTAATTTGTGAAGGTTGCCAATCCAGAGAAGCAAGAGGGAACTTGTTGGGTTAAAACTGCTCCAGAGCAGGTGTGAGAAAGAGTAGAGGCAGTAGAATTCACTCTCAGCCTGCTGAGATAGAGAAGCCCTAGGCTGGGCGACAGGGGGATATTTGGAGATATCAGAAGTGGTGAAGGTTGAGATCCTCTGCGGCCTTGGAGTAAAGAAGGAAAATCTAGGAGGGAGAGCAGCTGTTCCTTAAGTGTAAAAAGCCTGGTTAAACAGGATCTCAGACCGCTTGCCTTATTTCCCCTGCTAAGGACAAAGTAAATGGTTAATGCAGAAAAGGGGGAGAGCAGGGAGAGATAGATTTTTGTTGATTTTGCTAGGTACAACCAGCTCTGCTGGCGTCTTTGGTTTCTTACTTATCTGAACTCTGCTGGCAAAACACAGTGGATCTTCCTCTGCCCCATTTTCTCACTGTCCGAGCCTGGCAGGGTGGGTTTACTGGGTACTTCTTGGGTGGTGGTAGAATATTCAGCAAGGGAACTTTAAGATATAATATCTTTAATATTTAAGTTTTAAAAATAATCTGTCTCTCAAAAGGAAATATTTTTACCAGCTCTTAGTTTTATCACAGAAGGTCTAAGTCATAAATGTTGATCTAAGAAATTCTGGCTGTTTAGTTTTTAGGATTCATTAAAGGATTGAGGTTTCAAAGAATAAGGAGTACTGAGTAGAAGGTCTGAGGCATGGTTATGCATTTTTAAAGGACATAGAAAGAAGGTTTAAAGGCTAATTTAGAAGTGTCTGTTTCAATAGAAGGTTGTGTAGGTGTAAGAAGGAGAAGAGATATGTTGTAAAGAAAACAAATAATACAGGCCAGTAAGCCAGGAAGAGTAAGTAATTTGCATTCTGCCTCCCTAAACAGAGGGTAAATAGTTATGCCAAAGTACTTAGGGAGGGACTAATAAAAGAAATCTAACAGTTACTGTTTTTTATAATTTGAAAAGTCCGTAAAAAGAACTGGCAAGGAAAAATTCTATCTTAAAGCAGGTCAGTGTATTTTTCTCCTTATACAATTCCTCCAAAATTGGGCAATACTTAATAAATAAATCATGGCAATACATCTTTGCATAAATACAATAAGACCGGTTTCCAATAGTGGTTTTATTAATCAGAAACTTTGACTGGAGTATCATGTTTTAAAGAGCCCTGCCTGAACTCTGAAGACTTGAAGCCAATAAGAGTGCCATGGAGAAAGTCTGGTATCCTGCTTGGTAGCCCTGAAAATAGCTGGTGCTGGAGCATCAGGCCCATGCCCTACCATCACTGGCAGTTGGTCAGAGTAGAAGGGGAGCAATAAGGGCGCCTCTGCGTCCCTGCGGGACCCCCAAGCACTCTGAGCCGAGATGGGTAGGAGGACTGAGATGGGCCTTGAAGCCTAGGGCATGGGCCTGGGTAGAGCCACTACAGGTGAGGGATTCACCTAACTCAGCAGATACTACAGGCAGGCCTGATGGCAGCTGGATGGCTTGGCTTCCTGGCCCTACGGGGCATATTAAGATTCAATCATGAAATTCCGGCAAAGGTAGTCAGTTACCATTCTTGTTATGTTTATGCAAACAATCAGGCCAAATTAAATACAATAGATAAATTAATCTTGATTTGGCTCTTTTGATAAACATGGGGGTAATTTTGAGGAGAAAAATTCTATTTCAATATTAGTTATTAAAACTGAAGGGTTTTCTTTCCCTCCCACCGGACCATTTGTTACAGTTTGTCTCCGCCAGGTCACAAGCTCACCTCCTTCCGTGCCCAGGCCTCATTGTCCCTCTGACAGACAGCAAGGATCTCTAGGCTCTGAGAGAAACTTCTGACCCGCCTCAGCAGGAAGTAGCTAGAAGAGCCTAACAATGCCCATTTTCCCTAAAAGAATTCAGAGCCAGGATCCTTGAGGTAATGTATTAGGCAGTTAGACAGATATGAGCAGAGCAAGGACGATGGGCCAACTAGCACTACCAGATGCAATTAAGTCTTTCCATCTCTACCTATGTGAGACAAGGGGACTCCCCAGAAGCAAGAGGGAACAAGGCTGCAGATGAAGCAGCGCAGGAGGCTGCCCTAAAACCAGTGGGGCCTCTACAGATTCTAGTGACTCTTCCAAATCCTGACCTACCCACCTCACCAGCTTACATGGAAACCCAAACTAGAAAAGCTGAAATCCATAACCAATCTTTACTCAAGTTCTTACAGGCTTTACAGTCTACCCAGAAAGCAGTCCAGAAGCATCTCTGATCCGGTCCATCCTTCCACCCTGGTGACTCTGTTTGGGTAAAGAAATTTGCCACACAAGGACTGACTCCTACCTGGAAAGAACCACCTCCACAGCAGTCAAGGTCGACAAGATCCCGACGTGGCTTCATCACACCCAGCTTAAGATATCAAGCTTATAGTCCTCATGGGTCATTATAACTCCCTCGCCAACAATGACCCAAAAGAGTCAACGATTTGACTCATGTACATAAAACCAGTGGGGAATGTTAGAGAGTGGGAATTTTTGAGCACTACTGAGGCCGTGGACTATGCCCCAGATAGAGATGTCAGTGCTGACACTAGGCCAGGCCTCTTTTGAGGTGACATATAACACCTGTCTCCCCCTTTTTGTTTTAATAAGTGATTTTAAGAGTACGATTGGCTCTTTCCACTATTGAGTGATATCCATTTTGTCAGATTTGATTAGGTTTAAGTCCTCGGGGATTTACCCCTAAAGTTGGCACAGAAAGGAGGATAACATACTGAGGACATTGCTTCCAATAAAACATGGACATTGTCCTTCTCTAATAACATTTTAAAGGCTGAAAATTAAATGAAAAGTTCCTCTGAATTAGTGTGCCCTATAGTAGCTGTTTCAATAAATTTGGTCATACTTACCACATAAGCACTGTTACTATAGGTTGATGGGCTCCGTAGCAAAATCTGTTAAGGCATAAATAAGAGCTTGTATTTCTACTGAAATATAAAAAGTTTGAAGGACCTTTGCTCCCCTGCTGCAGTAGATCAGCCTTTTTGGAACTGGATCCATCTGTAAAAATGGTTAATGCCTAAGGTATAACATCTCTTTTAATGTGGCAGCTAATGTGTCAAACATTTTGACTTCTATTCAGAAGGGTGTGCACACATGGTCTGTAAGCGTGCACACCGACCTTCCTTGCCCTTGGTCCTGGTCAACCTGCAGCAATACACAGGTGCTGACTGCTATCATGGCAAGGCATCTTCACTATCTTTATTTCTAGACTATTTCTCCTCTGTTCTCAGGGGCCACTACTTATTCTGTGGCTGGAAACAGTCCTATCAGGTCCTCTCTGGGATCCGTTGTTGCAGGAATCCATATGGGCTTTGGAGTTTTCTGGAAATATAAACATATTCTCGACCAAAGGTTAATAAAGAACTCTTTTCTATAAATTAGACTTGGGATCCTTTTGATTTTTGTCCAAATGATTTTCCTTTGGCTTATTTTTACACCATAAGATTTTTCATGGGTGCCTTATCAGCATTATAAATGAAAAATAATTTTTAAAGTAAAATTTTAAAGCAATTAAGGCTTGATGTAATTTACTTACAGGATATTTCTTACAGGACATTATTCTACTATCCTTTTTTGATTAATTATTATGAGGCTATTATAAAAAAATTTTAATGCAATCTTGATGACTTTTATTTTTAATTTTTTCACAAGAATATGACTGCTTTAGATTCATTGGGTGTTAAGCAATTTTACCATAAAATGAACTACCAATAGAAATTTTGGTTAATACTTTAGGAACAGCCTTTTGTATAATTGGATTTTCTTGAATATTCACTTATTTCATTTAGCCAATATAAATTAATCTGAAAACTTGACTATTTTACTGTCAAATTTAATACTCTAACAACAATACCTTGTAAATGTTAATGGAAAGGATTATTTGCATCCTTGAGAAAGCCCTGAGCATTCCTGGATTTAGGCTGGATTTAGACATAGGGCAGCTGCCATCGGCCAACTCTCTGTTGCCTGGGTCCCAATCCAAGCTGGGCCAAGTCTCTTTCTGTTATCTGGGTCTCTTTCCGATCTGAGCTGGGCCAAGTCTCTGTATGTTGCCTGGGTCCCAATCTGAGCTGGCATGGGAAGCATGAAGCAGCCATGGGGCAGGAGACCTCCCTCAGAAGGGGCGAGTGTTCAAGCCCCTGTGTAATGTTGGGGGGGTGAGGATCTGTGCCCCACCTCTGTTGACCCCCAAATTCTCTCCTGATGGCCCCTCTACAACTGTGCCTGTCTTAGGCTGTTCCTCCCCTGAGGAATCTTACCCGTCTTTGACTAACCAGCCATCTTCCGGGGCCAAGCAGGGTGATGTGAGGTTCAGTTCTGTCTCCTTGGTAGCCTATGCCCCTATGGCCTCCATGCCCAGCAGCTGCCTTGGGATCCCCTCGCCTGCTGGTGAGGCCCTGGCTTTGATCACATATTTTGGGGAACCCAGGTTTCTTCTCCAGGGAGGGCCCAGCTCATGCCATTGTGCGAGAGAGAGATCCATGGTACCAACCACCACGAGGCTTCAACCTCAGCATGAACAGAAATCTCAGGCAACCGCTGTGGGCAATTGGATTGTGAGAAGAGGGTCCCTCTTGGCAAAAAGGGCAAGAGGGACCAATATAGAATGCTCAAGTGCCTCCCCAGGGGGCCTTCCACACCGTGGAAGGGGTTAAATCCTTTCATGTCCTTTTTAAATTGCTGCCAAATATTCAAAGAATTAGTTTGTAAGTTTGTTTGGGATAAATGTACAATATGCTGTTGTAAAATATCAAAAATTATAATGAAATTGTAGAATAATATCATGTAAGGATATTCTTTGCTCTAGGCCATGGCAATTCAATTTCGAACTGGCTATCAATTTCTTTCTGTATAGACAAGGTTTTAACCAGTTAATATCCCCTAATAATTTCTGCAAGTCATTTAATCTTTTCTTATCTCCACCTTCAGAGGCTTAATGCATTGGTTATCAATTACAATCCTTACGATATTTGAAGGAAACCTCTCTTTATTTTCTTCCAAAATAATATTTCAGGCTATAGAGAGTTTCATTTAAAAATCTTTGCCACATGAAACAATTTCTCTTAAGGTTATGGTGACTGCTAGTATGGATTAGATTTAATATTTTAATAACAATCCTCAGTTTATCCTGTAATACCAGTGAAAGAGATTTCAAAATTTTCAAATTTCTCCTTTTTATTAAGCAAGAAATTTATTTTTTAAGAGTATTCCCATTAGCTAATGTGCATATACAGAGGGATCATGGGAAGCCTTCAGTAACTTTCTTAGAAGACTTATTTAAATTGCTTACAAAGGCATTGGCTTATTTAAAGGAAGGGCGTTGGCCTTTGTTATTTCAAGATGGCGGCCCCCAAGCCACATGAGTGGTAAGACATGTGGCCATCATGGAGGCTGCTCAATCTGTTCTTTTAAAAGAAAGTAAAAAATCACATTTCAGACAATCACTAGCTGTTTTTGGTCTTTATTAGAATTGTTTATAAAATTATTGGCTTTTCATTAAGCTGAAAACCTTGATTATAATTTAATAAGCTAATTTATTTAAGTAGTTAAAGTAGGTATCTTCATTTTAAAAATAAAGCAAAATTACGTCTGAATTCACAAGCCGCAAATGTTGCCCCGCCTCTAGCTTAATGCAGGAGGCTACATAAAGTCAGGCAGTAAATGGTGGCTTCTAATCTGTTCTTAAATATTATTTGGACTCAATTACTTATAAAAACATTGGCTTCTCATGTAACTTAATTTATATGAGACCTTGATTATATTTTAAAAAGCTAATTTATAAAGTAACTTAAGTAGGTATCTTTAATTAAAAAGGCAAAGAAACTTATTCAGTAAACTTATTTGATACTTTATTGGTCTGATCCAAAAACATAAACAGTGTCCCACTTCCAGCCGATTCAAAAATGCAGGCTGCTTGAGGCTTTTGTCTTTCTTGAAATTCTACTGCTGTTGAAAATTTTGGCTATATTTAAGAAATATATTGTTTTTGCCCTTCTTACAGGCGAAAACTTTCATAACATTTAATATATATGTATATAAGTAAAATATATTAATTAATTTTTATTTGATAAAGCTTTCCATGTGATTCCAGGTATCAATGGTTTAATTAAAAAAATATATTTGTTTTAAGAGAGAACGACTTTTGAAACATTTTGGGGCCCGTGAAATGTCTAAAAGCTACTCTCAAAACCTTGAAATACACTTGGAAAGATCAAAAATATATATATTTATATATTTATAAATATGATTTAAAGATTATATTCTTAAATTATCTCAAATAATATCAATTACATTTAAACTGGATCATAGAATTAATCCTCTTTTTTAAAATCAGACCAAGAAGTAACGTATTTTGAATTCCTAATTATTTAAGAGAAAACACATTTTATTTTCTCAAAAACACGGTTTTATATTTTAGGTATTATTACCACATTTATATAATTTCTCCCAATTCAATTTGAACCTTAAAATTTCAGAGTTTGCAAGTCAAATATTAGCAGTTCTTAGATTAACAACACTTTTATATTCTTAAGAATAAATTTTAAAATCTAATAATTAACTTTAAACCATGTTTTTTCTGCCCGGGGAAACTGAGAAGCAAACTTGTAGGTTAAAGGAGCTTTGAAACCTCCTTATGGCAAGAAAAGAGACCTTAAATTTTCAGAGCTTTAAATTTTAGGTAGCAAAATTAAATACTTAGCATTTCTCAAATCAATAATACTTTTACATTTTTAAGGATACATTTCAAATAAAATATAAGGCATATTTAATTAATAGATTAACTTCTATCCTCTAGACTTCATGCAATGCATACTCAGATCAACATTTCAGTATTATAACAATTCAATACAATTAGATCATTTAATTTTATCATTTGATTTAGTAAGCTTCCAAGTTCTTTTAAATTTCCAGCCCATAGTCCTGGCCCAGCCTCTAAATTTCAAAAAGGTCACAATTTTCCTGCTGGGGAAGTCAAGAAGCAAAATCTCAGCCATTCATATGTAAACTTGACTATTTCCTTCCTGCTATTTACTTGCCTCTGGCTGGACATTTCAAGAGTTACTTTAGATGTCTGGGGAAACTGGCCTGTATTTCTTTCTCCGTTCATCTTCGCCATTTTTAAGGCCAAAACAGTCTCGGGTTTTTATTCTGTACACAGCAAAAAGTCAAGTTCAGCTCAAAACTATGCGCACTCATTTTTAAACTGGCCATTTCCCTTTACATGTGTACAGAAACCCCAGATGCATTTATGAATTTGTAAAAGCTTTAAATCATTAGCTGGAAAGAAAAAAAAAAAGATAAAGATGGTGAAGATGAGGCGAAGAAGTGGCTTTCTTGGGGAGTGACATACATATTGGATCGCCACGTGTCTCCCTTCCCCCACATCCTGCTTGCTCTGGGGGAAAGATTCAGTGATGGTCTGGCATTTACTATTTTTATTTTATTTACTTTTTCAATTTTTATATATTTTTATTTTTTAAGGAAAGAAAAAGATTTTTAAGATAAAAGAATTATTGGCAGTTGATGAGAAGTTCCTTTTATCCTTTTCTACCTGGTTACAAGTAGTTTATACGTGGAGGTGGAGGAGGTGCAGATGGTATTCTTAGAGGCTTGCACCCTTCCACTGCACCCCACATAGACATTCTTAAGCTCTCCTGTGCTGAATTAAGGCCATCACCAATTAAAATAGGAATTTTTTCTGGACTTTTGCTGAGTATTGGTCACACAACTGCTTTCTAAGCTTTTCCCAGTGTTAACGGGAAAAAAAACATTGAAACGTGTAAAGAATTTTAGTGAGTTTATTTGAGCCAAACTGTCGACATATGCCGGGAAGCAGAACCTCAATGAATTGAGATAATGTTCCAAAGAATGGCGGGTTATATCTGTATTTATACATTGCCATCAAAGGAGGGACATAGGTGGACTACATGAAATTCATTGGTGATGGATTAAGGAGGTGGGATAAAGTCAAATGGTGGGAAACCCCTGGGATTGGATAAAAAGTAAAATGGTGGACACACACTTAGGTGGGTGCAGGAACAATTAACATGATAATGAAGGAATTTGAGGCATCTGTCCTGGCTCCCACCACATTTGGTTGTGCCCCAGGGGCTCCAGCAAGAGAGGAAGAAGTTACCCAGACATCTCACAGATATGTTATCTTAGAGGCAAAAAAGGCAAATGGGCTCAGGAAAGATCTAAGTTGATCATTGTCAGGGAAAATATCAGCCTAGGAATGACTGCCCACTATAACCTGTTTGTAGTTAAATATTTAATTTTCAGACCATCTTTTGTGGTTATTTTAGGTCTCTGAGTTTTCAAGACTGCCACACAGGCCTCCCCTGAGCTTGTCAGGTTAGCAGGTGGCTTCTTTCATTCACACATCCCCCTTTTGGTCATAAATCAATCCAAAGGATGCATTGATGACCAACCTTTTGGTTGGATAATGGAGTCCCATGGTGCTAGGAAGCCTCAATCCTAGGATGTCTCAGTGTCAGCATGTCTTGCTGAACAGGTGGACCACTGGGGGTGGGGCAAGACCATAACCTTAGATGGCATTTTAAGGTCGAATTATATATATATTTTTAAAAGGCAGGTAAATAGGAGGCAGTCAGATCCTATATGTCCTTGTTAAAAAGTATTCTGGATCATTTCTAATTTTGAGCCACCATGATCCGAGTCTTTTTGCTGTTTGTCTTACGTTTTGTTTTTCTGCATCTAATATAACATTTACATATCATGAACAAAAATAATACTAAACTAATAACACTGATTAGGAACAGAAAATGTCTAATACTAGACAAGGAAAACTCTAAGGGGAACAAGCATCACAGCCAACCGAAACACCCTTTACATGTATTATCATAATCTTTTATTAAGCTAATTATGTTTTCCTCCTTCATCCATTGTCATTTGTACCTTATGATATGTTTGGCCAAATGAATTAAGACTTTACTATTTCATTATCTAGAAGCTCTAATTTTCTTCTGGCCAATTAGTTCCCATAAAAATGGCTTCATGGGGAGGAGTTCAATTTACCAAATATATTGGTTTTTCAGTATCAATATTATCACAGATTTTATGAACATCAGGCAAAGTCATTCTGCCTATAATTTTAGTATTACACCATATTCTAGTATTATTTAATGGAAACTTGGTGATATTACAGTAAAAATTGCTTTTAACCTTTCCCAGCAAAAACGCCCCTTTCCCATATATTATATTGTTATTTGTTGGGATAGATACAATAAGCCAGGACTGGGTGAATTCAGTATTCCATATGGATTGAGGGCATAACCATTCACTTTTCCAATTTTCACGGACAGTGAGATGGGTTCACATTGTTTATTATTTTTAAATATGGCCCATCTACTTCCCATTGGAAGTATTCTAGTATTATTGAGGATGGTCCTTACGCCAGCCAGTTGAACTACTGGGAATTTTAAGCTTAGGATTTAACTGGCACCTGGGCTTTTAAAAATACAATATCGTAGATCACATTTCCCATTTAAAATTTTCCAAATTCCTGGGGAACCATATGAGTCCCATAAGTGTCTGGACTGGGCTCCTGCAGCCATTATAGTTGGCCATTGTTTCATAGCCACTTCAGATTCCTTGCATTAGCATAGACAACAGGCCCAGCTGAGTTAGGGCCCAGGCACGTTCCCATTGTTGGGTTGGGCATGAGTTTTTATAGTCTGTCGAGCCTGTTCTGTCCATTAAACTAAGGCTTTATTGTCTTTCCATGCTGCTTCCCACTGTTTTTCCTTCTTCCAGAAACAGCATTCCCTCTAGATGACCTATTTGAGATAAAAATCTTTTTCTAATGAATGACATTCTTCATTAGCTGCAAGTTCAGCTTGTCCCAGGATACCAAGGCCAGCCCCTACTCCTCCAAGTATTCCTCTTTTGCTTCTTTTAGGGAGACCAATGTTGTTGGATCCACCAGAAATGTTGTTGCCATTGGGTAGCTATGGCTTGGGAGCAGTTAAGGTATACTAAGTGGAGCCAAAAATGTTGAGTTTCCCATGCCATAGTTAAATGGGTGAAGGGGACTCCCAAATGAGCTAGAGTTTGAGTATTTATAGGGCTCCTCAAACGTCCAGGACACAAGGACGGTGGGGTAATTATAAAAATATCTACCCACCAAATGATGTCAATAATTTCTGAAATGGGGACCCATTGATTTCTTTCTTGTTTCACAGACATCCAGCCATAAGAGCATGGCTGGTGAGTCCGAGGACATGATATGCTATGACAGATAGGACAGGCTGCTACAAGCCTTTGGCCATCATATCCAGGTGTTTTTCTTAGTTATTCATCACCCATCTCTATAGCCATACAATATTCATCCAGATTACATCCATATACAATTCTACCAGTGGAATTATCAGGGAGATATTCTTGGAGGTATTTGCCTAAGGTGGGTCCTTTATAATAGATAGAGCCAGAAAACAACAACAACAACCACCACCAAAGCTTATATTGATAGGAGAAGACCAATGTGTGGCTACCAAAGCATTAATTTCACTATCATACCTGATAACCAGAACATCATTGTGTAGTAGGTAGGAAAGATTAGCAGGTATCTAAGTTAAATTTTTCATATCTAATAAAGGAAGAGGTCTGGGGAAGTAGATATTGTTTGGGGAGGTAGATATGTTTCCACTAGGGAACCGTAAGGATGATAATAATATGAAAATCATTTTATGTACATTCAATCAGTATCAATCAGATGATATAAAACAAGCAATATCCTTTTGTGAGTATACAGGCCTTGTTGACGTCGTCTTGGGATAGCTGTCTGCCTCCGTGGTCAGCGACTTCTCATCCTTGAAAAGTCTGTGATCTCTGCTGCAGACGGAGATGGTGTCAGAGATGGGAGTAGACGTCCATTCACAGTCAGATGCCTTTTTTAAATGAGAAATGTGAATCCATGAGCTAACTCCTTTAAGTTTAGCTGCACATGGGTTAGTTAGTAATATCTGGTAAGGTCCCCTCCAATGAGGTTGCAGGGTCTTTTATTTGGTGTCTTCTCCAAGGCACCAAATCTCCTGGTTGTAAGCCATGATCTTTGAAACCTTCATCTCCCAGGAGCGCACTGGGAAATAAATCTGTTACCAATTTGTTAGTTCCTACAATGCAGAATGTCTGCTCTTTACTTTTCCCTATATTCGGGAAACAAAAGATTTAAGAGTCAACAATATTTTAAATAGAATCATAAGAATAATTATCCTCAATTCATTTAGTCCCATAGTTGTTTTTGTTTATTTATTCCTTGAAGTTCTATAAATCTTCATCCAGTTCAAAATATGACCTGCTTAGAAGCCTGCAAGTTAGAGTATATCCGAGTCCTTTTCATGGATTTTTCTAGACATATATACCTACAAATGCATCAGAATAAAGCTGTCCACAAATGACAAAAATTTTAAAGTGGCATGGTTATAGATTTGATAAAAACTTTGCTTTTCTATAAAATATAACATTCCAAGACAACAACTTCTTGGTAAGTAATAATCCTTGTAAAATGACATAGAGAATAATATAAAATTTGTATACCTTTAGATTCAATTATAATTTCAACATATAAAGAATAATATGTAAGATTTTAAAATGAGGCACATGGCTTATTGCAAGCAGTGTATTGAGCATTGAAAATAATTCATAAACTCCCAATATGTGAAACGCAAATACCCAGAGTATCACGGGCAGACGCCCCCACAGGGAATCATGACGCTTGGCTTGCCAGTGTCCCTGACTGGACACATGCTACCCTCCTAAAGTTTCCTGTTTGAACTTGGCTCTGAGAATCTTTGCAAGTTTCTTTCTGAAGCAGAGTGCCTTAACAATGCACGTGACCTGTCCTTGCTCTTGATTGGAGCTCAGGCCCACGGTCTTTCCCGATTGGCTAATTCAAAGGAAGGGGTTGGCCCTTGCTCTTTCAAGGGGAGCAGCAAACCATGCGGCCAACATGGTGGCTGCCAAGTCACAGTCCAAAATGGAGGCTGTCTAGAACTATTCTTTGACAGAAAAGATGATTTGTTTATTCTCACAACAAATAAGGAAAGAGCAAACCGAAATCCCGAAAAGACAGATAGCCACAATTATATTTCAGACAAACAGACAGAAACCTCACTAGCTGTTTCTGGAGGCTGAACCCTGAGAGGGAGAGCAAGAAGAGCCCCCAAGATGAAGAATTCTTGGCAGCTGCTGGGACGTTCTTGCAATCCCTCTCACGCTTTCAACCCCACCACACACAACTAGGCTTCCCCAGAGCGGGACTCGCCTCTTCTTTCAACAAATTAAACAACAACAAAGAGACACAAAAACATCAACACTCTTATACAGGCGCGCAGAAAACACACTAAGAATTTACACCAGAGAATGTCTAGCATTAAAAATTACCAAAGCAGTGTCTTTTATCCCTAGTTCGGGAACTGCCCCTCTCTAGAATTTCAGTATATTTCCAAAGGACTATTCAAAAATGGCTGTAGACATTTGTTAACTTCAGAATAGTTCTGAGACAGTCTCTGAAAATCTTTTTTATTAATTTCCATCTTATTGGAAGAAAATTTTTTTCTTAGAAGCTTCTAGTTTCCAAATCAAGATATGCTTTCCATATACTCATTCACTTTAATTTCAGAGCCGGCATTTTTTTTTTTTTTTTTTTTTAATTCCTGCATGCAAAATATTAACATAGGTACCCCAAACAAACTGCATTTTTTTCTTTTTTTTTTTTTTTTTTTTTTTCTGGCCATTCCCCAGTTAATATTTTCTAGTTAAATTTTCTCATTTCTGTAAAGTACTTGCAAGTAAAGGCTTCTTATCGGGAGTATTAAATGAGGGCTGGGGTCTTGGGAGCTTCTAGCCTTGGAGGCACAAATTCCCATGTTAAATTTTTTATTTTTTGGATATCTGTAGTCTGAGCAAACTTTAGATATGTTATGTAGTGGGTCAAATGTGGCCTCAGTTTCTCTCCCGGCTGTCTAAAACCACAAAAGAGTTTTGAAGCACGGGCAGACCAAGACTTTATGGTGGCCCCCTAGATAAGCCATTTAGTTAATTACAGTTGAGTCAGGACTTCCAGATGGCGCTCCTGCATTTCTGACACCTCCACAAAGATTCTTAGTCATCTAAGAACACCTCAGAATCGGACTATTCTTTAAAAATAAAAAAGTGTTGCCCCTTTATCTTTGGAGATGAATGAGTTCAGCTCATTTATACGGCGAAGGTTATTTTTGCTCAGACTCTCAGCAATTCCAATTAAAAAGCCAAAATCAAAACCAGCCACCCATTTTTTTCCTCCAGTCCCGCCTTAGCCTGGGTTCTGCCAACCCTTAACCTGGGGTTCTGTCAACCCTGGTTTCACCTCGAGGATTTTAAAACACAGCTCAAATAAAGTCAGACCCTCTACCAAAGCAAGGGAAGGTCCTGGATCCAAGAGACAACTCACCCACGTTCACCCCATGGGCGGAGAACCGGTGGGCTCAACGGGCCCTTTGCTGGATCCTAGCTCCAAGTCCAAGTCCAAGGGATGGACCTAGGTGAGTTTTCTTTGGAATCCTGCCACGACTACGCCAAGTAATGTTAACGGGAAAAAACCATTGAAACCTGTAAAGAATTTTAGTGAGTTTATTTGAGCCAAACTGTCGACATATGCCGGGAAGCAGAACCTCAATGAATTGAGATAATGCTCCAAAGAATGGCGGGTTACATCTGTATTTATACATTGCTATCAAAGGAGGGACATAGGTGGGCTACATGAAATTCATTGGTGACGGATTAAGGAGGTGGGATAAAGCAAAGCGGTGGGAAACCCCTGGGATTGGATAAAAAGTAAAATGATGGACACATACTTAGGTGGGTACAGGAACAATTAACATGACAATGAAGGAATTTGAGGCCTCTGTCCTGGCGCCCACCACATCTGGTTGTGCCCCAGAGGCTCCAGCAAATGGGAAGTTACAAGTTACCCAGACATCTCACAGATTTGTTATCTTAGAGGCTAAAAGGCAAATGGGCTCAGGAAAGATCTAAGTTGATCTTTGTCAGGGAAAATATCGGCCTAGGACACAACTGCCCACTATAACCTGTTTGTAGTTAAACATTTAATTTTCAGACCATCTTTTGTGGTTATTTTAGGTCTCTGAGTTTTCAAGACTGCCACACAGGCCTCCCCTGAGCTTGTCAGGTTAGCAGGTGGCTTCTTTCATTCACACCAGGTTTCATCAACAAAACTTAAGAAAGAAATCAAGAATCTGACTATGCTTAACAGCATCTTTGAGCTATGAGCATAGTTTAAAGCATTTAGAAGGATTACCCATGCTTTATACCCAGCTATTTCAATTCAGTTCAATATAATACACTCCCCAATACCTTACATTTCTTAAATCTGTGGCGCGCGCAATTCTTGGGAGCGATCCCTTGCCTCTTACCTCTTGTTGCCTCTTTCATGGCCCACGTTGGTCGCCAAATGCAGGGGCCTGATTCGGCGGTAGCCAGACATGGCGGGGATCTCCCTTTTCCGCGTCCCACGCAGAAAGAGAGATGAACGAACCGGTTCTAAATGGAGGCCAGGGATTGAGAAATATTAGAAATAAAGAAAACAAGATGCAGAAATAGATTCATGAAGCTGGGGCTGGGTAGATCTTTCTGTGCCTGGCTGAGGCCACAGAACAGATCCAGACTGCAAAGCTGAGGCTTTATTTATAATCAGGGACAAACAAGGCAATTAACAATATTCTTGTAAGTTTCACTTGTTTTGGCAGCACTTGCTGCCCCTCCCACAGCCCACTAGCTACCCAGGAAAGATCTAGGGATCAGTTACAGGATTAGGCTTAATTATGCTGGGAGGGGTCTGCCCTCCAAACTAACTTGTTTGTGATCCTGCCACAGGTCAGTCCGAGGCTTAACCCTATAAACGCTTCCTACAAGAACATACCAATAGTCAATAAAAATAAAATATTTATCTAAACTCACCAATAATCTGAAAAATGCAGATTCAAATAACAACCTCCAAATTAGATTTATTAAGAACCTGTGGATTTTCTCAGATGCTGTGAGGATGGTGAATGGTGAATGGGTGGCAGCTTGACAGTAACTATTAAAACTAAAAATGTAAATGCCACATGACTAACAACAAACATCCATTTCAAGATATCCACATTAAATCAACAATACTACATGAGCCCAAGCAGACATAAAATTGAATTTTTGTTGTACCACGGTTTGGAATAATGAAAATATTTTCAAATTCTAAAAGAAAAACGAATACATTTGTCTTGACTTGTACATTAACACTACAAAACACGTGAAAGGACAGCGTGCTGCCAGATAGCACTTGGTGTTGTGCCTGGTGAGATAGGCATACGTTGGTGCACCCCTCCAGAGAGTTTGGATAATCCAATGCTCCAACCTAGGTGTTTGTACCCTTGATCCAAGATAACATATACAAATCTGATAGGAGAGGAAAGAAGCAATCTGAATTTTCAGATAGAGAACAGATAAATTATGATATAGCCATGCATAACAAAAATACACAGAGCTTTAAATAAATTACTTAGCACTCCCAACATGGCTAGGAAAAAAGCAAATCATAGTGCTAGTTAGGATGAAAAAAACTTACAAGGGCAACCACTGCACCATAAGAACAAGCAAAAATGGTAAACTGGAAAAACATTATTTTTAAAGACTTAAAAATACCAGAGATGCAAAGAAGCCTAACAATGCCAAATTCTGGAGATGGACACCTTCTGCTTAGTGAGAAGGAACAGTGCCCCCTTTCATTACCTGGGTCATCTGCTGAGCATCAGCATGGTACACATTGGCCTGGCCCAGAAAGTGAGATGATGAATAAGGAGAAACCAACTAAGTGTAAGTAACCTTGTGGGTGCCCTAGCTGGTTTGGCTCAATGGATAGAGCATTGGTCCATGGACTGAAAGATCCCAAGTTCGATTCTGGTGAAGGGCACATGCTTTGGTTGCAGGCTTGTTGAAGGAGGCAACCAATAGATGTGTCTCTCTCTCACATCGATGTTTCTCTCTCTCTGTCTTTCCCCCTCCATCCCACTCTCTCTCTAAAAATGAATGAAAAAGGTCAAGAGCATGTACCCAGACACACTTGGCTGCGCGGCAGGGCTGCGGACTTCTCAGCGGTCTGAGGAGCTGGCTGCGGGTTAGCCGGACTCCTGGCCACGGGGCGGGAGACAGTGGCCACTCTGAAGCTTTCGTCTTTCCGCGGCTCCGCTCGGTGAAGAGGAACGGGATGTAAAATATAAATTTAACAAAAGCGGACACTTCTCGGCGGCTGATGCGGACGTGGAGACCACACCATCTTGAGAAACAGAGCTGCCTGAGACTCGGATCCTGGCTTCTGACACAAACCAGGACCCTGCAGCCACTGGGGACAGAGAACTGCTATCACAGCTTCAGAGGAAGAAACAACAAGAATCCAGACTTCCCGGCAGATTCCCGTGAGTCAAAGAGCCTATCCCCCTCCCCGCAGGCGCACGCTGATAGCGCCATAGTAACTAATAGACACACCCCTCGCTCAAGCTGCAGAGCTTTGCGCAGGGACGCGCTCCACCTTAGGGAATTTGGCGCGCAGGACAGAAGCAGCTCACCTTCGGGGAAATCTGTCAGTGCGCACAGAGGGCTCCCCTTTGGGGAATTGGGGGGAATTTGGCTTGTGGGTCACAGCTCCCCTTCGGGGAATCTTAGAGCATGCACAAAGGGGCTTCCCTTTGGGGAATTTGGCACGCAGGATGGACTCCGCCCCTCTTCGGGGATTCTGGGAGAGTGCACAAAGGCAGCTCACCTTCAGGGATTTGAGAGTGTGCGCCCTAGCTGGTTTGGCTCAGTAGTGAGAGCACACACAGGACGCAGCTCCACTTCAGGGAATTTGGCACGCCGGACACAGCTGCCTGGGATCCCTGACTCACAGCGCATTCACACTAAGAGCCAATGACCCCAATTGTTGGTGCATGCACACACAGGGACCCTGATTCTCAACGAGAAACTGCACAAGGCAACAGAGACTCTGACACTCGATTCTTGGTGCAGATACAGGGAAACTCTGACTCCTGGCACATGCTAAGGATCTCATTTTCGGCACATACCAACAGTGTGGTGCTGACAGGGCCCCTGATTCTAAGTGTGCACACGAGACCACATGGAACACTGGGACACTGACCCTGGGCAAGTCTGGTTCCCACCAACCAAAGGCAGCCACACGTCCTAGTGTCAGAGCACTTCAGTGAAACTCGGGTGGAGCGAAGTCCCCACAGCGCACGGCCGAGGTCCACACAAACGGAAGCTTGAGCTTTCTGGTGATAGCCAGAATGGGGAAACCCGAAATAACTCACAGAGGAAAGAAAATGTGGAGTCGCCAAGAAAGGAAATTAGTGAAACTGAAGCTTGCAACATGACCGAAAAGGAGTTCAGAGTAATGGTCGTGGAATTCATACATCGGATGGATGAGAAAATCAACAACTTATGCAAGAATCAGGAAGAAATGAAAAGTGATATAGCTACAATCAAAAACACCATGGAAAGTTTCAACAGTAGACTACAAGAAGCAGAGGACCGAATTAGTGAGTTAGAAGATCAGGTACAGAAACAAGTTCAATCTGAACAGCAATTGGAGAAAAAAATTAAAAAGCAGGAGGAAAGCCTAAGGGAGCTTCGGGACAACATGAAGTGAAGTAACATGCGTATAATAGGGCTGCCAGAAGGACAAGAAGAGCAGCAGGGATTAGAAAATCTATTTGAAGAAATAATGACAGAAAACTTCCCGGATATGGGAAAGATAAAAGTTACACAAGTACAGAGAGTCCCAAGCAGGATCAACCCCAAAAGACCCACACCAAGACATGTCATAATCTCAATGGCAAATATAAATGATAAAGAGAGAATCTTAAAGGCAGCAAGAGAGAGACAGAGAGTTACCTACAAAGGAACACCCATCAGATTGTCAAATGATTACTCAACAGAAACACAACAAGCTAGAAGTGAATGGAAGGAGGTATAAAAAGTGTTGCAAAGCAAAGGACTGAATCCAAGAATACTATATCCAGCAAGACTATCAATCAAAATTGAAGGGGAAATCAGAAGCTTCGCAGACAAAAAAAGACTCAGGGAGTTTATCACCACCAAACCAGCAATGCAAGAATTGCTAAAGGGAATACTGTAAAAAGAAGAAATAAACAGGTAAGAAGGAATACAGACACAAAAATAGATATGACTACAAACAAATACCTTTCAGTAATAACTTTAAATGTAAACGGACTAAATGCTCCAATCAAAAGATATCGAGTGGCTGAATGGATAAAAAAGCATGACCCATATATATGCTGTCTACAAGAGACCCACCTCAGAACAAGAGACTCACACAGATTGAAAGTGAAGGGATGGAAAAATATCTTCCAGGCAAATGGAAATGAAAAAAAAGCTGGGGTAGCAATACTTATATCTGACAAATTAGACCTCAAAGTAAATGCCATAACAAGAGATAAGGAAGGCCACTTCATAATACTAAAGGGAGAAATCCAACAAGAAGAAATAATTCTGGTAAACATATACCAATATAGGAGCACCCAAATACATAAAAAAACTCCTGGAGGATATCAAGGGAGAGATTAATAGCAATACAATCATAGTAGGAGACTTTAATACCCCACTATCACCATTGGACAAATCCTCTAAACAAAAAATCAGCAAAGAAACAGCAATCCTAAATGACTCACTAGACCAGATGGAATTAATTGACATCTTCAGAACATTTCACCCCAAAGCCACAGAATATACATTCTTCTCAAGAGCACATGGGTCATTTTCAAAGATAGACCATATGCTGGGTCACAGGCAAAGTCTCTTCAAATTCAAGAAGATAGAAATTATATCAAGCATCTTCTCAGATCACAGTGGCATAAAACTGGAAATCAACTACAATAAATACAATCCAAAGAAATCAAACACATGGAGACTAAACAGCATGCTATTAAACAAGGACTGGGTCACCAGAGAGATCAAGGAAGAAATAAAAAACATCATGGCAACAAATGACAATGAAAACACAACAATCCAAAATCTATGGGACACAGCGAAAGCAGTCTTGAGAGGGAAGTTCATAGCTCTACAAGCCTATTGCAAAAAACAAGAGACAATGGTAATAAATTACCTAACCCTACAACTCAAAGAGCTAGAAAAAGAGCAGCAAGAAAAGCCCAGTGTAACCAGAAGGAAGGAAATAACAAAGATCAGAGCGGAGATAAATGACATAGAGACAAAAGAAACAATACAAAAGATCAACAAAACCAAGAGCTGGTTCTTTGAAAAGATAAACAAGATTGATGGACCTCTAGCCAGGCTCACCAAGAAGCAAAGAGAGAGGACCCAAATAAACAAAATCAGAAATGAAAGAGGTGAAATAACAACAGACCCCGCTGAGATACAAAGGATTGTTACAAAATACTACGAACAGCTCTATTCCAACAAACTGGACAACCTGGAGGAAATGGACATATTCCTAGAAAAATACAACCTTCCAAAAATCAATCAAGAAGAATCTCAACAGCTCAATAGGCCAATAACTATGGACGAAATTGAAGAAGTCATCAAAAAGCTTCCGGGAAACAAAAGCCCGGGGCCTGACGGCTTCACAGGAGAGTTTTACCAAACATTCAAGGAAGAACTAAAACCTATCCTCCTCAGACTATTCCAAAAAATTCAAGAGGAAGGAACACTTCCAAGCTCCTTCTATGAAGCCAGCATCACCCTAATACCAAAACCAGATAAAGACAACACAATGAAAGAGAATTACAGACCAATATCCCTCATGAACATAGATGCCAAAAATCCTCAACAAAATTCTAGCAAATCGGCTCCAGCAGTACATCAGAAAGATCATACACCATGACCAAGTAGGATTTATCCCAGGAATGCAAGGATGGTACAATATCCGCAAATCAATAAACGTGATACATCACATAAACAAATTGAGAGATAAAAATCACATAGTCATATCAATTGATGCAGAAAAAGCATTTGACAAAATCCAACACCCTTTCTTGATAAAAACTCTCAACAAGGTGGGAATAGAAGGCTCATACCTCAACATAATAAAAGCTATATATGATAAACCCACAGCAAACATCAAACTCAATGGACAAAAGCTAAAAACATTTCCCCTAAGAACAGGAACAAGACAGGGATGCCCACTCTCACCACTCCTGTTTGACATAGTACTGGAAGTATTAGCTAATGCAATTAGACAAGAAGAAGAAATAAAAAGCATCCAAATTGGAAAAGAACAAGTAAAGCTGTCTTTATTTGCAGACGACATGATATTGTACATAAAAAATCCAAAAGACTCCGTCAAAAAACTAATAGACTTAATAAATGAATTCGGCAATGTAGCAGGATACAAAATTAACGCCAAGAAATCTATGGCCTTTCTATACACCAATAGTGAACTTACAGACAGAGAGACTAAAAAGGCAATCCCCTTTACCATCGCACCAAAAAAATTAAGATACCTAGGAATAAACTTAACTAAGGAGGTAAAAGACCTATACACGGAAAACTACAGGACACTGAAAAAAGAGATAGAGGAAGACGTAAACAGATGGAAGAACATACCATGTTCATGGATTGGTAGAATCAACATCATTAAAATGTCCATACTACCCAAAGCAATCTATAGATTCAATGCACTCCCCATTAAAATACCAACGGCATATTTCACAGACCTTGAAAGAACTCTCAAAAAATTCATCTGGAATAAAAAAAGATCCCGAATAGCCACAGCAATCCTGAGAAAGAAGAATAAAGTAGGAGGGATCTCAATACCAGATTTCAAGCTGTATTACAAAGCCACTATTCTCAAAACAGCCTGGTACTGGCACAAGAACAGACATATAGATCAATGGAACAGAATAGAGAATCCAGATATTGATCCAAACCACTATGCTCAATTAATATTTGACAAAGGAGGCATGAACATACAATGGAATAAAGACAGTCTCTTCAATAAATGGTGTTGGGAAAATTGGACAGACACATGCAAAAAAAATGAAGCTAGATCACCAACTTACACCATACACAAAAATAAACTCAAAATGGATACAGGACTTAAACATAAGACGGGAAACCATAAAAATACTAGAGGAATCCACAGGCAGCAAAATCTCAGACATATGTCAAAAGAACTTCTTCACCGATACTGCCCCTAGGGCAATGGAAGCTAAAGAGAAAATAAACAAATGGGACTACATCAAAATAAAAAGCTTTTTTACAGCAAAAGAAACTATCAACAAAACAACAAGAAAGCCCACTGCATGGGAGAACATATTTGCAAATGGCATCACTGATAAAGGTTTAATCTCCAACATCTACAGGCAGCTTATACAACTTAATAAAAGGAAGATAAATGATCCAATAAAAAAAATGGGCAACGGACCTAAATAGAATCTTTTCAAAAGAAGACAGAAGGAAGGCCAAGAGACACATGAAAACATGCTCAAGGTCACTAATTATCCGAGAGATGCAAATCAAAACAACAATGCGCTATCATCTCACACCTGTCAGAATGGCTATCATCAACAAAGCAACAAACGACAAGTGTTGGCGAGGATGCGGAGAAAAAGGAACCCTCGTGCACTGCTGGTGGGAATGCAGACTGGTGCAGCCACTGTGGAGAACAGTATGGAGTTTCCTCAAAAAACTGAAAATGGAACTCCCATTTGACCCAGTAATCCCACTCGTAGGAATATATCCTAAGAAACTGGGAACACCAATAAGAAAGGAAACATGCACCCCTATGTTCATAGCAGCACAATTTACAATAGCTAAGATCTGGAAACAGCCTAGGTGCCCATCAGCAGATGACTGGATCAGAAAACTATGCTACATCTACACAATGGAATATTATGCTGCCATAAAAAAGAAGGAATTCTTACCATTTGCAGCAACCTGGATGGAATTGGAGAACATTATGTTAAGTGAAATAAGCCAGTCAATGAAAGAAAAATACCACATGATCTCACTCATTTATGGATAATAAAGAACATTAAAAACTTGAACAAAAAGATAGATACAGAGGCAGTAAAGCATCAAACAGTCTGTCAAATTACAGCAGGAAGGTTAGGGAGAGGTGGGGAAGATAAGAGATCAATCAAAGGACTTGTATGCATGCATATAAGCATAACCAATGGATGCAAAACTCTGGGGGGTGAGGGCATATATGGGAGTGGGGTGGGGGGGCAATGGTAAGATATGTACACATATAATACCTTAATAAAAAAAAATTGGAAAAAAAAAACAGAAACAAAAAAAAATAAATAAAAATGAATGGAAAAATATCTTCAGGTGATGATTAACAAAATAAATAAATAAATAAATAAATAACCCTGTGGGCTTGTGTGATGGATTGGAGTCTATAGAGCTGTGAAGTATCTATCCTATCTAATAAAAGAGTAATATGCAAATTAACCATCACTCTGCTACACCCACAAGCCACGCCCACCAGCCAATCAGGAGCGGGTAAGCAAATTAACCCCAACCAAGATGGCTGTGGACACAGAGCGAGCAGGAGGCTTGGGTTTCTCCAGCAATAGAGAAAGCCAAGCTTTCCGCACACCCTGGCAGGCCCAGGCCTCCACTCAATGCTACAAAGTTTCAATTATAGAAGATAAATAAATCCCAACAAAAATAGTGGCAGCCATAGAGCGAGCAGGAGGCTTGGCTCCACTCAAGGTTACAGAGTTTCAATTATAGAAGATAAATAAATTCCAGATACCAGGGACTCTACTTGGGTCACTGGGGGGCGTGGCCGACTTGCAAACCACAACAGGCCCCTCGCCCAGGCCGCCCCACGCCCCAAGGGAGCCCCCACCCTGATCCAGGACACCCTGCAGGGCAAACCAGCTGGCCCCCACCTATGCACCAGGCCCCTATCCTATCTAATAAAAGAGTAATATGCAAATCAACTGTCACTCCAACACACAAGCTGTCTCCCCTATGTGGTCAAAGATCATGCCCCCATGTGGACACAAGATGGCCACCACAAGATGGCCAGCAGGGGAGGGCAGTTTGGAGGGACCAAGCCTGCAAGGGAGGGCATTTGGTGGCAACCAAGCCTGCAGGGGAGGGCAGTTAGGGATGACCAGGTCGGCAGAAGAGGGAAGTTGGGGAGAACCCAGGCCTGCAGGGGAGAGCAGTTGCAGGGGACCAGGCCAGCAGGGGAAGGCAGTTAGGGGCACACAGGCTGGTAGGGGAGCAGTTAGGCATCAATCAGGCTGGCAGTGGAGTGGTTAGGGGGTGATCAGGCTGGCAGGCAGAAGCAGTTAGGGGCAATCAGGAAAGCAGGCAGGTGAGCAGTTGGGAGCCAGCAGTCATGGATTGTGAGAGGGCAGTCGAACATCCCTCGAGGGGTCCCAGATTGGAGAGGGTACAGGCTGGGCTGAGGGACACCCCCCTGCCATGCATGAATTTAGTGTACCGGGCCTCTAGTCCTAACTAATAATAGAGTAATATGCAAATTGACCATATCTTCTCTACACCCACCAGCCACGCCCACCAGGAAACTGTCGCAGGGACGCTGGGGTGCGGCCGAGGCTTTCCTGGACTTGGGCACCAGCGGGGAGCCTGCACAGATTGCAGGAAACCACCAGGGGTCAGCTCCTGTGATCCGTAACAGGGAGGCTGGGGTGCAGCCGAGCTCAAGGCCGCTGCCCGGGGCCAAACCCCGACCCTGAAAGAAGGCAGGAGGCGGTAGCCACAGCCAAGGCCTGGGTCCCCGGTGCCGGCAGAAAACTGGTGCAGGCAGCCAGGTGAATGAAGATCTATTGTATGAATCTTCATGCAAACGGGCTGCTAGTATATATATAAAAGCCTAAGTGACCGTCCAACTGTTCGACCCTTTGACCTTTCGACTGGTAGCTATGACACACACTGACCACCAGGGGACAGATGCTCAACACACAGGCATGGAAACATGGAACAGACTGATGAATTCCAGAGGGAAGTGGGCAGTGGAAAGGGTGGGAAGAGATTAATCAAAGATCTTATATGCATACTAGAGGCCTGGTGCACGAAATTCGTGCACTTGGGGTAGGGGTCCCTCAGCCTGGCCTGTGCCCTCCTGCAGTCCAGGAGCCCTGAGGGGAGGTCCGATTGGTGGCTCAGTGGGCTTAAGCCATCAGGCAGACATCCTTAGCATTGCCACGGAGCGGGGAGAGGCTCCCACCACTGCCGCTGTGCTCGGCAGCCATGAGCCCAGCTTCTGGCTGAGCAGTTCTCCCCCTGTGGGAACACACTGACCACCAGGGTGCAGCTCCTGCATTGAGTGTCTGCCCCCAGTGGTCAGCGTGCATCATAGTGACCAGTCATTCCACCATTCAGTTTTTTGCATATTAGCCTTTTATTATGTAGACTAGAGGCCCGGTGCAGTTGTGCACTGGCAGGGTTCCTCTATCTGGTCTGCGGGGATTGGGCTGAAACTGGCACCAGCATCCCCTGAGGGGTCCCGTTTGCTAAAGGGTGCAGGTCAGGCCAAGACACCCACCGGTGCACGAATCCGTGCACCCGGCCTCTAGTATAATATATGCAACTTTCCCTGCCAGCTAATTTTCCTCCCAGAATTTTGCTGAGTCCCTGGTAATATGAGAACTTGGGAGGTAGATAGAAGACAGAAAAGCTCTCTCTAGTTTTATGCAAACAAGCATCATTAAGGAAGTCAAAGATACAAACAATACTTTCAATCATCTTGACCTAATTAACATTTAAAATTGACATGTACATTGACTACACCCAATAACTACAGGACAAATATGTCTCTAAATTTCACAAAGAATATCCAAGAAATAGACCATATATTATGGTCGTAAAACAAGTCTCAATAAATTTCATACAAATCATACAAAATGCATTATTTGACAACAATCATATTAAATTACAAATCAATAAGATTGAGACAGTCAACTTTTTATAAGTGAAATAATATGCTTCTAAATAATCCATGGTTTATCAAAGAGCAATCAGATAAGAAAGTAAATATTTTAGAATAAGGAAATATTCCAACAGATTTTCAAAATTTGAGATATTTAATCAAAGGAGTTTGTTATTAGAAATTTATAGATTTAAATGCTTATAACATAAATGGAGAAATATATAAAAATCATACATCTAAACTTTTAAATTAAAAATCTATGAAAAGTGAATTAACAATAGAAGAAAGGAAGTAATAAAGGTAAGGGAGGAAACTAATACAGTTGAATGTAGATGTATAATAATAAAAATCAACGGGGCCAGAAGGGTTTTTGCCTTTCTTATTCCTTTTTTTGAAAAACCACCTACAAGATTGATAAGAAAGAAAAAAAAATTCAAATCACAGATTATTAACATCTGGAGTGAAAAAGATGACATTCCTACAGATTCTACAGACATTAAAAGATACTAAGATAATATTGTAAAGATTTTGCATAAATAGATTTGATATTTTTAGTTGAAAAACACTATTTCATTATCTATTCCTGTGTAATAAGTTACCTACAAAATTGGTGGCTTAAAATATAATGATTTTTAAAAATTTATTTTCATCTTCAGCCATTTAATGGTGTTTCACAGTTCTGGGAGTTGATTGAATTCAGTGGGTGGTTCTCACTTGGTGTCCATCATGTGGTTAGAGTCACCTGATAGCTGGGGCTGGGTCCTCACTCAGGACACTGAGACATTCTCTCCCTCTATATGCAGCTCAGTGTTCTAACGTGGCCTCTGTGGTCCTTCCCATCAACAGTGAAGGGAATATTATAATATTAAATTTATATTAGCTATGGCTGGAGACTTTCAAGAGAGGAAATTAAATCTGCAAGATTTCTTGTGCCCTAACTGGGAATCAAACCACGACCTCCTGGTTCATAGATTGATGCTCAACCATTGAGCAACATCGGCCAGGCTGCAAGACTCCTTTAGACCCAGCCTCAGACCTGTGTGGCATCACTTCCACCACCTCCAGTGGTCAGATTGAATGGGTGTTCAGGGGAGGATACAATCTACCTTTCCATGAGATGAACGACAAATAATTTACACCCCTCTTTAATCTGTCTCACACAATTTACCAAAACTGACTCAAAAATAGACAATCTTATAGTCTTACATCTGATAAAGAAATTGTAACTATTAATAAAAACATCCCTCAATGGGAATTCAAGGCCCTGTTTACTTCAGTGTTGAATTTACTAGATCTTTTCACCCCATCTGGAATTGGGTTTTATTAATGTTTTTTAGGTGATAGCACAGTAAATTTTCTCAAGAGGACATTCCAGTGACTTAGCAACATTGGCTGCAAGGACCACATTCCTCCCATTGCATCGCAGTGCCACCCTCAACCACAGCACTGTGTTTGGAAGGGGTCTGTTTCCAGAATTTTGTTCTGTTGTCTAGTTTGTCTACTTTGAGCCAACTCCACACTATGTTAACTAGTATACCACAAGATGCTAACTAATATGACCAACACCAATAATGTTAATTAACATTAACATTTTGCTACCTTATACTAAATTTCTTCCAGTTTTGTTCTTATTTTTCAAAATTTTCTTAGCTAATTTAGGACTTCAATATTTACATACGACTATGAATTTTAAATTTAGCTTGAAAGCCCCCCCCCCAAAAAAAAACACACTAAAACCCCAAACAAACCAGAAGAAACAAGAATAAAACAAGCAAACAAAAATTATTGCCATGATATTTTTACTGAATATAGATCAATTTGGAGAGAACTGACATATTTAAAATATTTACTCTTATACTCTCCAAATTGTTTCATTTTTGTAGGTGCATTAATTTCTCCCAGTGCTGTCATCTAGTTTTCAGTATAGAAATCTTGTTCATCTTTCAAACTTAAGCTAATAAGGGTGTTTATCAAGGTTGCAGAAACCAAGATCCACGAACAAATTCTATTTGTGTTTCTGCATATGCAATGAAGACATAAAACAAAAATTAAAAATACAATACCATCATAATCACTAAAAATAAAAAGGAAATGCGAATATAATTCTATGAGAACACGTATAGGACTTGCATCCCGAAATGCTGATGAAATTAATCCAAAATCTAAATAAATGGAGATACCATATTCATCAGCTGGAAAATAGTAAAGATGTCACTTATCTCCTGATGTCACTTACCCTACTTTAATGCAATTTTAATCCAAATCCCAGCAATAATTTTAATAGACAAAGTTACTGTAGACAAAGTTACTCTAAAATTTATATGAAAAAGCAAAGGAATCAGAATAAATAAAACAAATTTGATAAAGAAAAATAAAGTTGAGAGATCACTCTCTAACCAAATTTAAGACCTTTGTATAGCTACACTAATCAAGACTGATGGGTATTGCCGAAACCGGTTTGGCTCAGTGGATAGAGCGTCGGCCTGCGGACTCAAGGGTCCCAGGTCAAGGGCATGTACCTTGGTTGCGGGCACATCCCCAGTAGGGGGCGTGCAGGAGGCAGCTGATCGATGTTTCTAACTCTCTATCCCTCTCTCTTCCTCTCTGTAAAAAATCAATAAAATATATTTAAAAAAAAAAAAAAAGACTGATGGGTATTGTGGAGGAATGGACAAAGACTGATGGAGCAGAATAGAGACCCCAGAAATAGACCCATGCTGAGTCATCTTTTTTTTGTTAACCCCCACCCAACAATATTTTTTCCCATTGATTTTTTAGCGAGAGTGGAAGGGAGGGGGAGAGACAGAGAGAGAGAGATAGGAAGCTAATGTGAGAGAGACACATCGATTGGTTGCCTCCCACACACATCTTATGGGGACTGGGAATTGAGCCTGCAACTGAGGTAAGTGCTCCTGACTGGAATCAAAACTCAGACCCTTCAGTCCATGGGTTGATGCTCTAACCACTGGACTACTGGCTAGGGAACGCCAAGTCATTTTTGACAAAGGTGCAAAGCAATTGAATGGAGGATGGGTGGTCTTTTCAAACAATGGAGCTGGAGGAAGTGAATATCCATGGGGGGCGGGGGAGAGTCCAGCAGGGAAGGAGGCTGCTCTACCTATCGAGTACCCTTCTTTCTGTCCCATTCCTTCACTTCACTGATAAATTCTCTTTCACTTTAAACTAAAAAAAAAAAAAAAAAAAAAAAAAAAGAGGAAAAAAAAAAGAAAGAAAAAGAAATGAGATAAATTCTCATACATTCTAAAAAATTCACTCAAACTGGATCAAAAATATATTTTTTTACCCTCACCTAAGGATATGTATTGATTTTAGAGAATGGAAGGGAGAGACAGAGAGAAACATCGATGGGAAGAGAGAAACATCAATCGGTTGCCTCCCAAACAACCTCCCTAAGCCGAATGGGGATTGAACCCAAAACCTTTTTGGTGTATGGGATGATGCACCAACTGTTATCAATGGAAGTGGGGTTCTTGGGGTACTGCTGGAATAACATTTTCGGAGGCCCCCATGGGAGCATGAGATATGGTAGAAAGTTTTATTTCCATAGAATTATATCCCTGGGTTTCCAAAGTCTCATTTCCCTTTGTCCAGTCATAGAAGAAGTACTGGGCTTTCCGTCAAGCTAGAAGCAAAGCCAGTGTCCAGAGTTTCCTTTCCTTGTTGGAGCCGGGTCCAGTACAGCATCAGGTCAGCTGCAGTCCATTAGTCCATTATGTGTGGGGTCCACATGGCTGTGGCCACATGGGAGAATCAGGAGACCATGCCCCAAGCAACAAGAGTCCCAAGGGTCCTGAAAGCACAAGAGAGTGAACTCCTCTGTTCAGGTGTTTAAATATCCCAAATTTCCGCATGCTTGCAGTGGCCACACCCATCTGGCCAGCCATCTCTGTCCCCATGTGTGATTGACAGCAAGCCAGCACCTTCCTAATGTCATCCCATCTTTCCTGGGCATGCGCCTATCTTCCCTTCATCATCCTCTCCCACCAAAGTCTTGCAGGGAACATGCCTGTAATGTCTGGCCTTTCCTTTGCTCCTTTCCTCCTTTAATAATTAGCTAATTACAATGGTATCACAACCAATGAGCCCCTCGACCAGGGCTAGGTCAAAAATGTAAATGTAAAGTATAAAAATTTTAGAAGAAAACATAGGAAACCTTTGGGACCTAGAGATTGGTAAGGACTTTTTAGACGTGACACGAAAGCATAACCCATAAAAGGAAAACATCAATAAATGGGGCTTTATCAAAATTAAAAATGTTCTGCAAAAATTCTGTTAAGAGGATGAAAAGATAACCTACAGGCAGAGAAAAATATTTGCACTCCCCAAATATTACAAAGGGCGTGCATCTAGAATAAATAAAGGCCTCTCCTAACTGCACACTAAAAACACCCAAGGTCAAAATGGGTGTAAGACACGAAGAGGCATCCCAGCACAGGATACCCAGGCGGCGGATGAGCACACACGGAACGAGGTTAACAGCAGTGGCCTTGAGAGAAATGCAGAATGAGGACATGATGATGATGCACCCTGTGATACAGCCAAAACATAAAGTGCTGACACTGCACAATGCTGGTGAGAAACGGAATCCTCATGACTGAGGGTGGGAACTTGGGTAGTGCAACCCTCTGGAAAAAGAGTTTGTCAGTTTCTTAAAAAACAAAACACACACTTCCCACAGGACCCGGTCATCACACTTCAGTACATTAATGCCAGAGACATGGAAACTCACGTTCACGAATGGTCACAGAAGCTTTATTTACAACAGCCCCAGACAAGAAACAGCAGCAGCGCCCGTCAGCAGGTGGATAGACACGCTGTGGTGCAGCCATCCTGTGGGACACTACTCAGCAGTAAAAGGGAACCAGCTGTCCATACACGCAAACTTGGATCGCTCTGGAGGGCGTTATGCAGAGTGAGATAAGCCAGACTCAGAACGTCACATACTGTCTGATTCCATTTACCTGACGCTCTCAAACTCACAAAATTATAGAGATGGAGAACAGATCAGCGGAAGTCAGATGTTAGGGGACAATGTCTGGAGGGAAGTGGTGTAACTCTGAAGGGAGGCGTGAGGGAGAGCTCTGTAGTAACTGAACGGTTCTGTGCTTTATTGTGTTGGTGGTTACACAAATCCAAAATGTGATAAAACAAAGCAATAGAACTGTAGGTACACAATGTTCCAATATCAGCTTCCTGGTTTTGATACTGTGCTATAGTTTCTTAAATATAACCATTTGGGGAAATAGTGAAAGGGTACACAGCATCTCTATGTACTGTCTTTTCAACTTCCTGTGAATCTATCATTAGTTCAAATAAAAAGTTTTTAAAAATTAGCTTTCTAGCTAAAATTCAGAACACTCAAAATACCAAATGTTAGCTAAAGGGACTCATTCATTTGTGCTGGGAATGCAAAGTGGTACAGTCACTCTGCAAGACACTCTGACGAAGCTGAACACACCCTTACCATTGATCCAGTGTCACAGTCTCAGGGATTCACTCAAATGAGTTGAAAACTTTGTCCCACAAAACCCGGCCCATAAATGTTTACAGCAGCTTCATTTACAATGACCAAGTCTTGAAGTAACAAAAATGTCATTCAATAGATAAATGGATAAATAAACTGTGGTACATTCACACAATTAAGTATTATCCTATCTAATAAAAGAGTAATATGCAAATTGACCATCACTCCAACATACAAGATGGCTGCCCCTATGTGGTCAAATATCCTGCCCCCATTTGAACACAAGATGGCCACCATAAGATAGGGAAGGGCAGTTGGGAGTGAGCAGGTCTGCAAGGGAGGGCAGTTGTGGGCAATCAGGTCAGCAGGGGAGGGCAGTTGGGAGGGACCAGTCCTGCAAAGGAGGGCAGTTAGGGGTGACCAGGCAAGCAGAGGAGGGAAGTTGGGGGCAACTGGGCCTACAGAGAAGGGCATTTGGGGGGGAACCCAGGCCTGCAGGGGAGAGCAGTTGAGGGGGCCCAGGCTTGCAGGGTACGGCAATTAGGGGCAAACAGATTGGCAGGGGAATAGTTAGGCATCAATTGGGCTGGCAGGGGAGTGGTTAGGGGGTGATCAGGCTGGCAGGCAGAAGCAGTTAGGGGCAATCAGGAAGGCAGGCAGGTGAGCAGTTGGGAGCCAGCAGTCCTGGATTGTGAGAGGGATGTCCGACTGCCCGTTTATGTCCAATCCTACCATGATCAGGCCTAAACAGACAGTCGGACATCCCTCAAGGGGTCCCAGATTGGAGAAGGTGCAGGCTGGGCTGAGGGACACACTGTCCGTGCACGAATTTCATGCACTGGGCCTCTAGTGTAGTGATAAAAAGAAATAAGCTATGAAAAAACATGGAGAAACCTTAAATACATGTTGCTAAGTGAAAGCATTATCTCTCTACTCCACCCCATCTTCTCCTCACACTTCCTCACCTCTATTATCAGAGGCCAAACCCTAGGCATTGAGACCCACTCTACTGAAGATCCAGATGTTTCATTGACTTGGAAGCTCAAGAACCAAAACCAAATTCTGAACTGGTTGCTCGGTAGAGATCTCCCAACAAACCTTCCTCTAGAGTTTTCCAGACGAGGACTGGACCCCAGCAACTGGATTGCTTACAGAACCTCTGAATGAGACCACACCCTAACGAACCTGGGTATTAATTACAGAGGGTGAAGGGAGCACATATATTCCCCAGCCCCTGTGAAGAACTGACTCAGATGCCAAAAACTCCATCTACACTCAGCCAATAGTTTATTGTATTTAGAAAAACCACAATTACAATTTGAAATCCCAAGCAAGACATATACAGAAGATGTTTTTATAGCAAAGAAATGATCTTATGGCCTATTGCAGGGGCATCGCATGCTGACAGTAAAAACTATAATGGGAAATGGAGGGAAAACAGAAATAGAAAGGGGCAATGACAGGGCAGCCCAACTAGATCCTGGAATATGGAGAGACTGAGACGGCATCACCCCTCGTAGACTGACTTAGGGGCTGGAGGTGCTGAAGAATGGTTGTCCCCACTGAGGTGGACATCTGGAGAAGTGCCAGGTGTGTAAAGATATTAAAGCAGAAATCTCTTCATTGATCTTCTCCCGAAGAAAGTTCCTTCCCTATAGGAGGACAAACATAGTTTGTAAAGAGTTTAAGATGAATATTTGAGCACTTACCTTCAGATTCCTTCCCCTTCTCCCTTAATCCTTTGACTATGAAAGAGTCTCTTAATATTCATCTGACCTCTAGTAAATACAACTTTTCCAACATGAACTGCATGAATGAGCAAACCATGCTTTACCTTCTCTTAGAACCCTGACACCACTTTTCAGATCGGAGGAGCAAACACAGACATTAGCATTCATACAGTAAGCCCACACTGACCTCAAAAGAGCCATGGAGATGCTTTTTTCCTGATGGTGTGCCTCACAAAATGTAAGCCAGAAAGTGCCCAAATCTTGAAGCTAACCTTCCTGCACCACTGGGCCTTGTATTCTAATGTTAAACAGTAGTCTTAGGTCTGGAGATAATTCCCAAGACTGAATGTCTAGGTCAGGGGTAGGGACTATCTGGCCCGTGGGCTATACAAGTTGCACAAAATCATTTGGTCTGGCCCTGCCAAGGCATTGGGGGTGAGTTAATTAAATGTTTGACCAAATATAGCAGGCTGATTTTTAAGTTGATAATTTTGTATGGCCTGCAGATGATGTTATAAATATCCAAATGGCCAACCTTGAAGCTTGGGGATATCAGACAATGCCTGTGTCCGATTCTGTCCTAGCAAAGGTAAGTCAAGAGCTATGACTTTCCCCATCCTTTTCCCTTAAAGGCATCATATGTCCTTTTCCCCACTCTGTTTCCTTTTCTTGATAACCCCACACATCTTCCTCTGAACACACCACACCCACCTGCAGCGCCTCACAGCGGCCCTCGGCGTTCAGCAGCATGGCCCTTGCGCACGCCCTTGATGATGAGGACGGTCCCCACAATGATGCCCACCAGACCCACAACCAGGCCCAGACCACACACCACATTCTCTGTTGTCTCTGGGAGGGGGGTCTGTGCTTCAAACTCTGGGGAAATACAAAAGGAAGTACAGAGGTAATGAATGTGGTACTACGTCAAAACAATAGTTATTAACCCTTTGCACTTGCTTGCTTTTTTCTCAATTCCTTTATTCTAATGCTAACTGTGTTGAGTCACACTCGACATGCGAGTGCAAAAGGTTAATCAACCAAAGAAAAGGAAGATACAGTGATGCATTAAAGGAATTACAAGTTAGAGAGCGAGGAACGCTGGATAATGGGAGAAGACAAGACCAGGAATTACAGCCGTTGTTATGAAATAGTGCGGTGACTCTGGTCCCAAAGGACCAGACACATGCATCACAGAAGGAAACACAAAAAAGAAAGGAGATTGAAGGATGGTCCATACCCCAGTGCTTGATAAGAGGCTCCTCCAAACCCCAGTGCTCCACCTTGCAGTCATAGACGTCCTCATTTGAGGGCAGGAAGGGGAGATAGTAGAACTTGCGGAAAAGGTGGTCCTGCCTGGGCAGGAAGACTGTCTCTGACACTCCGGTTGTGACAGGTTTCCCATTTTGAAGCCACGTGACGTTGAGCACAGGTGGGGAGAACTTGTCAATGAAACAGATGAGGATGTTGGGCTCTCCCAGTTCCACAGCTTTGTTCGGGAACACAGTCATCTCTGGAGGTACTGGGGGACACGTGACAGAAATTAGCCTTCCTTGCTTAGGCTTGGCCCCTTCCTCTCTGTCTCTCTAAAACTGAGAAGAAGTTGATATTGTGCCCTGAGAATCTATGCCACAGACTCAGATACCGATCTCTGACACGTTCACCCATAAACTGTAACCACTATTGAGGTATAAGGTATCCAAGGACTTCATTCCTGGCTCCCCAAGCATAGATTCAGGGCAATAACTTTTTAAATGACAGTGGATGGCAGAGACAAGATGTGAGATCATCAGGAAATGAAAAGCCCCATGAAATTGTTGGGCCTGTAGCATGAGAATTTAGGGCTTGATATGGCAATGTTAGGCCCCTAGAAGGGGAAGTCATTCACAATAATACAAAAAAAGAGCTGAAGCATCTATTTTAAAGCTACGATCCCCACTCCTAGGAGGGCAGCAGGGAGAAGTACCGTTGGTGTTCGGGGTGTAATTGGAGCGCTTCATCATAGTTTCCAGGTTGGCTTTGTCCACAGCAATATTGGCCAATGCACCCTGAGCCTCAAAACTGGCAAACTTGCCAAATTCTTCAAGCCGCCAGACCGTCTCCTTCTTTTGCATATCCACGTGGAAGATCTCATCACCATCAAAGTCAAACATGAACTCGCCTGTTAAGTCAGGTTCCATGAAGAACTCGGCCTGGATGATCACATGATCCTCTGAAAAGGTGGAAAAGGAGTTAGGGTTGGAACAAGCCGAGAGAGATGAGGAACCCAGGTGTGAGACACACGTGGGCAGGGGGGTGGTAGGCCAAGAGGAGTGAAGGAGTGATGGAGAGTAGGATGAGTGGGAAGATGAGGCTGGGTGAAGCATTTTGGTGTTGAACAGAGACTGGAGGGAGAAATGAGGGGCATGTTAGAGAGGGTGGACTGAAGGAAATGGTCTGAAAAGCCTGAGTCTTGTTAAGCTGTGGTTTGCCTCCAGGTCACTAGCTGAGGAATGATCCCACTTTAGAAATCCAGCAGCAGCTCCTAAAAGGTTGGGTTATGAAGTCTGAAATCAAATTAAAGTTTGAATTCTTATTCAGCTACTTACTTACCTAGTGATTTTGAGCAGATTATTTCACCTCCTTACATGTAAATTTTTAAATTATTTTCTTTTATGGTTTTGTTTCTTCCATGGGTTTGTTTTTAATTTAAATAAGACAAGTTAACTACACTGAGTGGCCAGATTATTATGATCTCTGAACGCATAATAATCTGGCCAGTGTGTGTGTAGATATATATATATATTAGAGGCCCTGTGCATGAATTCGTGCATGGGTGGGGTCCAGCCAGCCTGGCCAGGGGGAGGGGACATGGGTGTTGGCTGGCCTGCTGGTCAAACTCCTGGTCGAGGGGACAATTTGCATATTAGCCTTTTATTATATAGGATATACACTGAGTGGCCAGATTATTATGCGTTCAGAGATCATAATAATCTGGCCACTCAGTGTAATTTCTTAGTATATCATCAGGCCAATAACAAGCACTTTAGGGTTAGAAACTGGCTTGTATGTAGGGACTACATGGAAAAGAACACTGGGGCCTGAGGTACCTGGGAAATTAAGATTGAGACCTTGTAGAGCACCCACTTTCCTGGATCTACACCCACACCATGGCTACTCTGAGGGAAGAATTACATTTGGATTAACCTTGGCAAAGAACGCTTATGTCTCAAAGATCCTTATATTGAGACTGTCATTATGGGGTCTATTCATATGGTTGATACTGAGCCTAATTTATACCAAGGGCATAATCAATTTGAAACAAGAAAGTTAAAATTAGAGAGTTTGCAGCCTCCATGGTGTGTGTAGAGGAGAGGGGGATTTTAAAGTCTGACTGTATATAGGTAAAGCCAGGGATTTATTTAGCATTTTCAGCTATGTATTCATGTGTACACACACACACACACACACACACACTCTCACACACACACATTCTAGTTGCCCCTTCCCAACCCAAGGAAATAGCCTCTCTCTTTCCAGATATGTATCCCCATGTATGGCTCTTTCTGGGCAATAGAAACCTACAGTTTCCATCACGGATATTGGAGCTGGTATATTCCTTTTTTCCAGTGTGCCTGCCACCCTCTGCAGTGGTCACCTGGGTGAAAGGTATTTCTTCTCAATATATCTTCACTATAGCACACTGTCTGCTCAGGAGACAGCAGAGAACATCGGCTCTTCACCTCCTTACTCATTTTTCTACTCTCCTTGTAAAATCGCTAAGTAGCAGTGATCAAAGATCATTGTACGATCCAATAAGGAGGGCCTGTCACTGTCCCAGGGGCAGTAAATTGAATACAGCTCATGTTGTCACACTTGTCCTCTCCCTCCCTTAGGAAGACTGTTACCTTTCGGTGACTTTCCTTTCTAGTGATCTTCCACAAAATGTCATTGCTCAAAATATTCTGACAGGATTCGCATGGCAAAAAAAACAACTACCAGGTGTCCAGCTAGGAACCGCTCAGATTTTCTCATTTAATCCTCACAGTATTGTGTGAGGTTTTCAATTTTACTAATTTTCTAGAAAGATAAATTAAAGCCTAGAGAGGCAGCTTGCTAATGCCTCCCAGACAAGATTTCTTCCTCAAGTTTGCCTTACCTCAATGAAATATACAACTCAGTTTTGCTCTTCTAGGCTCAATTTGACTTACTTCAAATTGTGGTGAGAAGAGAACTCTTCCACCTTCAATGTACTATACTTCAGATTTAGACCCACAGAATACCTATAAAATGTTTCTTTCACTCCAAATAGCGTCCTTCCACAATTCACAATGCTCTCAGAGCTTGTTCTCCCCAGTTACGATTCTCTCAGCACTTACCTTTGATAGCCCATGATTCCTGAAGGCACACCAGGACAACTGTGATGAAAAATCCTAACACTGGGTCTCCAATTATGGCCATTTTTCTTCTTGGGTGCTTTGATGGGGGTCAGCAGAGCTCAAGAGTGGAGCTGGACAGATAGGAGTAAAACAGGGGAAATCGTGTGAAATAGTGTCGGATTGATTAAAATTTAAATCAGTTGAGCTGCAGCCAATCAGCACAGTGTTTTAAGATGACTCATCTGTTGCTAAGGAAAGGACTTTTGTAAAGGGCCTGGGAAAGGAGATAGATAAAAGGTAAAGCTCTTAAACAAATGAACACAAAACAACAAAAAATAAGTTTTTGAGATTAGGCAATCACTCACACTTTTCCATCCCAATCCAAGTTCTAGAAAGGGATATACCTCAAGCACATAGTGAGAATATAATCAATAAAAAACCTAAAGTGAGAGTTAGTGGCAGATCACGCATCTGTGCTGTGACAGCTGGGGAGCTTACTAGTTTCTTAGTATTTTAAGAGACAACAAATCATCTAAAAAGAAGGTAAATTATCAGGCTAAGAAGAATCCCCAAATCTTGCAATATTGGAGGACAGCTTTACTTAAGGAGCTCCTTCTCCTCCTCCTCCTCCTCCTCCTCCTCCTCCTCCTCCTCCTCCTCCTCCTCCTCCTCCTCCTCTTCTTCTTCTTCTTCTTCTTCTTCTTCTTCTTCTTCTTCTTCTTCTTCTTCTTCTTGTTTGTTTGTTAATCATTACTGGAAGATATTTTTCCATTGATTTTTAGAGAGAGTGGAAGAGAGAGGGAAAGACAGAGAGAAACATCAATGTGAGAGAAACACATTGACTGGTTGTCTCCTGCACAAGCCCCGACCAGGCCTGGTCCAGGAAGGAGCCTGCAACCAAGGTGCGTGCCCTTGACCAGAATTGAACCCGGGGCCTTTTGATCTTCAGGTCAACACTCTGTCCACTGAGCCAAACTGGCTAGGGCTTAAGGAGCTTCTTATTGCTTCAGGCTTCTCCTTCAGTGTCCTAGACTCCAAGATGGCCAGCTCCTCAAGAGTTAGGATACCTGGCACTGTACTATCCTTAGGGAACTCTGAAAGAGAAACTGAGTTTCAACACTCCCCAAAATGGAGGGGGTAGAAATGGGTAGTGGTTGCTGAAAACAGTGAATTATTAAGGGGCTACGTTTTACTAATCCTTACCATCTTACATATGGCCAGACATGGAGTAGACTGTGGGGGACACACCTCACTTGAGGACTTGGGTTGGTGAGTAGGCTGAAGTAGATTGGTCAGAGCTAATTTTACTGGGAGTGAGGGGGATGAGCTGCAGGAGGGCTTTGCCATTACTCCCTCATGTCATAAGGTTATGAAAGTTCTGATCCAAAGACTTAATTTTGATATTTACTATTGAGAATACTGGAAGTCAAGACACGCTGACCTTCATGTTTTTAAAAACATAGTGCAATTCAAAAGAAAATGAAACCACACATAGAAAGGGCTGGAATCCAGAGACCTTCAATGAAGGGAGACCTGTAGATGAGGCAACCCATCAGATGGTGAGCTCCCTGTTTAATATCAGTTATGATAGATATGCTCAGGGTGGACTCTCCCATTGCTGTGCTGAGGCCTTACCCTGCCCTGCAGCTGCCTCACAAATCATGGGGGCACCCACCCCATACACACGGATGGTCTGATCACATCCAAGGGCTTTGGACGTGCTCTGACGCTGACTTAGGTCACTTGGAGGAGACCCACAGCACAGCTCTGTCCTGTAACTGATAAGGACTACACTTCCTGGAGGTGGGGGAATGGGCCCAAGGAGAGCTGTACAGTGTCCGTCTGCTGAGAGCTGATCCTTCGATTCAGGCTTTGCCATCTTCTCTTTTGGAGGGAAGACCAACTGATTTTTCTGTGTCTGCCCTTTGCTGCCCTCATGCCTCATTCTTATAAGTAGCTCAATAAATACTAGAATATGGTCATCTCAGAGACATGTTACAGAAAAACATTTTACATGTCACAATAGCACCTTCAGTCTGAGGTGTTGCTCAGCAACTTATGATACTGCTTGGTCTAAAGCACTGATTGGTTCTCCTCCTGAGATTACTAAATCTGGGAGATTTTGCAAAAGACTTTCGGTTCCCTCTCTCTGTGATGGTGGAGAAGTTCCTATCTGGACACCTCTCAGGATTCCCTGTCTCTTCCAGCATGATTGAGGAAGTTTCTGAGGCTCCTGGGATCTTTTTGGTGCATGGATGGTGAGGAGCCCCTGTACTCAGAGTTCAGTCAGGAAATAGAAACCCGTAGACACCCCCAGGACGTTTGCGGCAGTTCTGCCCTATTTCAGGAAGTTTACCTTAACACTGCTAGGCGTTCCGGAGGAGCACAGTCAGCTCAGACCCCCAACGCTGAGAGGTCAGAGGTCAGAGGCCTGTGGGAGCCACTGCAGACATCTAGCTCCTCAAGAAGGGAAGGAGAGTTCCTAGAACCCGGCGACTTGCCAAGACTCCTGTCTGGGAAGCCTTTGTGTTCACCCATGAGAGGGCCTCAGCCCAGCTGCCGCCCCCAAACCTCACAGCAGCGTGTCCACTGAAACCTGGGGCAAGGAGGGCCCAAGAAATGCAGAGTCCTAAGTCTGTTTCCCATAGCATGGGCAAGACCATAGAGGTTAATGAGAATTTTTTAAAAAAGACTACATGCAAATACTATATCCACCGTAGCTCACTCTGGCTCCCCCACAGCAATAAACCTAGAACCCAAAAAAATGTGTGGGTTACAGGTCAGGCTTGGGAAATGAGAACTTTCACACGGGACACAAGTCTGGGACCTGCTTGTTTGTGTGGCTGGAATTCTGAGAGCCTCCAGCCCCTTCTTTGTGCTCCCTGCCCTGCCCTCCCCCTCCAGCACTAAGAACCTTGCTGCTTCTCCTGCCGAGGCATCCGGAGGAGCTGTGGGCTTTTGATCTGGGCATTCCTTTCCCAAATCCCCATGTAGGACTTTCCTTGTTCGGTATCTTTTCTCCTCCCATCCTGACAAGAGGCAGAAGCTAGTCGGCTGAAATGAGTCTCTAGCAGGTTTCAACAAATGTGCTGGGGTGGGGGGTTATGGGCCTTCCTAACGTGTCCTGTGTGGGTAAGGGCCGCATGGTGGCATGGTGTTTGGGCTCACCTCCACCTGAGAGGATGACAGCTTGAAAGTCTGATTCATCCTCTCTTCACCTCCACCTGAGACCCAGCACTTTGAAGGTCTGAGTTCCCTCTGCACAGGCCCCAGGGGTTAAAATCGCCCTTCTTTGCGTGGATAGTTTTTGTACATATACATATATACATATATTTACATATTTTTATATATGCAAACACACACTCTTATGTTTGCTGTGTATGTGCACGGACGTGAGGGTTTGGAAACTTTGAATCCACATCTCAGAGTACCTGTCTACCAGCCCATCACAGGTTCCATCACTACGACCTGAGCACCAAGAGGCACAAGCTTAGCTTACTGACCCAGAGACTGTGAAGGTAAAGATTAATTTGAAAAATCACAGAAGGCGCCAAAGAGCTGCTGCCTTCAATAGCCTCCCCCATGGCCAATCAACAGCCTGAGTCACTCTCGAGCTTAGCACCTCCTCCTGTTCTTTCCATGTTCGGCAGCTTGAGAGCTGCTTGCAGCTTCCTTTGTCATCCTGCCACTCAGAAGCCAGCACGCCCAGAGGAACAGAGGGCGTGCCAGCAAAGCTGCTCTTATCTTTTGAAAGCGTGCCTGAGCTCACCAGTGAGTCTTCCTTTCACTCTCCCATGACTAGGGAATGACTTTAGTCACTGTCCATGGAAGACACAGTCCAGGACCCGCACCTTTAAATGCGGCGCTCTGTCACGAGGCCTGCGCTGCGGGGTCTCATCCGGGTCGGAATGCTTTTGTGGAATACAGATGGGTTTCATAAGTACACCTATGTGTGTATGGGACTCGGAGAAGGAGCACTGGAAAAGTCTATTTCAATCAATCAAATTATATAATTTTTGTTTACTCATCAATTTTTAAATTAAATGCTATTTGATCACACTCTATTTTTAAGGTATTGTCTTGTTGCATTTTAGAAAACCTGAAGCATATGAATGTCACTGGTGGGTTGGATAAGCACTTAATGAAATTTTTGATTGAGCTGAAATCCGTGTGTCTGCTATTGCCCCTTTCCAGATTCTCACTGGGGAGCTATTTCCCTGTCATTGCACAGGAATTGTAGCATACCACGGGGAGTGTGCTCCATTTTAATTAACAGAATATCCTCTAATTCTTGCACAAATATATCTTAATTCAGCAACGAGGTTATGTAGTTCTGTGTAACGAAAGCCCCAGTTTAACTGAAGATGAATAATTTCTTCCCCTTCCTGGAGAGTTTGGAGGCAGGAAGGAGTTGGGTGTTTCTTCTTCCACGTGTTCCAGCTGGGGTGGGTGCCGAGAGAGGGAGGGAGGAGGAAAGGCGGGCGATGTCCGTGGGAATAGAATGTGTGTATGCTCCGGGCCCGATGGTGATCAAAGCAGAGCTTTCCTCTTGTGTGAGCTTTTGTAGGCTCTTCCAATTCCCTCGGGGCCTAAACTGGGGTGTAGGAAATGCTGAAACATCGTTTGTGCCCACAAACTGTAGGTGTGCAGAGCATCCCAACACAGCCACCCTTTCCAGCATCTGCCACCCTGCCTCTAGGTCTCCTGACTCTATGGCAGCTAAAGCAAACTCGTGGGTGCCCTAGAAATTATGTCACTAAGTTCCAGGCAAGTAAGTTAGTCTCTTTCCCACATGCGTTGGGGCTAGAGGTAGAATTAAAAGTAAAGAGCAGATCTGTCCAAAAATATCACAAACCTGCCTTCTATACCTTCTGAACACCCTTTAGTCAGTGGAGAGAGAATAATTTAATTTGTAAATTCTGCAAAAGATGTAAGTCCATAGACGCATCTGTATTAATGGCCCTTTAGGTGAAACTGAGGAAAAAAGATACACATTAGACAAACATTATATATTAAAAAGTATAAGTCACATTATATTACAGTGAAAGAATGAACATAGAGCTAGCACTTAAGCTGTTTCTTAACCCAGTTTCCTCCAAGGATTAAGCTATAACTGGTTTTTCTTAGAGTAAGTGTTATACAGGCGTCTTCGTTAGGAATAGATCTGACTTTCTTTCAACCATTTTAAAGCTACCTGTGCTTTGTTCCAAGAGTAAAATTGGTATTCAAGGCATCAACCTATTGTTTCTTTCAAAGCATTCAGCATTACAGTGACGAACTTCCAAGTTACTAAAGACATCTACTCGTGTGGGGTAGGTGCCACATAAAACTGCTCAGTGTTGAAGATCATTCTGTCAGAGGAAAGAAAGTAGTAGGCTTTATAAAAGTATGTTTCCATTGATTTCAGAGAGAGGAAGGGAGAGTGAGAGAGACAGAAACATTAATAATGAGAGAGAATCATAGATCCTCTGCCTCTTGCCTGCCCCATACAGGGGATTGAGCCTGCAACCAGGCATGTGCCCTGACCAAGAATGGAACCATGATCTCCTGGTTCATGGGTTGACGTTCAACCACTGGGCCACACTGGCCGGCAGACCTTTCCTGTAGTCAGGAGGACTTTAGGGGCTGCAGTCTGAAGAACTGACCGTGCCCCGACCCAAGTGCGGTGGTTCCTGCCAGCACTCTCTGGGTCTGTGCAGCATTATTGAAATGCTTATCCATTGAGCAAGAGCTCTGCTCATTTCCGAAGATTATTAAAAATGTCTATACAGCCCTCTTTTACATTTACTCTGTACTAGTGGGTATAATTGAGGGCGAGAAACTGAAAACTTGAAGATGGTTTATTTAATGCATTTGGTTAGTCATCAGGGCTGAGGAGCTGGGTGCTAAACATACAAACCACACAGAAGCTAAGGAGACAAGAAGCATGCAGGTGAGAAGAAATGTGAAGGATAAATCACTAGACCCACGAGCTGAGTGGCTTAGGATGAGGAAAGTGGTAGAAAATAAATTAAAAAGTACTTAAATAGTTAAGGTTTTAAGTCTGCATGTCCTGAGTGAAGAAGTTTACAAAGACACAGAGATCAGGGGCTCTTGTGGCACCGACTCACAGCATGGGGCCCACGCAGGGGTGAGAGGGAAGTTGGTTGCATGGTTACAGCAGAGCGGGGAGCAAGAGTGGAGGAACGCCATCTAGAGAGCAGATAGGGTAATGCATGAGGAGTGGCCAAGGCAGTGAGATGTTTCAGGAAAACCAAGAGAGATGACAGAGAATAACAACGTATTTGGGATTTCTGAGGTGGCGTTTGAATAGACGAGGGGCTTGTAATTATTTTTACTGAAATTCTTGTTTTTGGTGCATTCTTTCTCCCTCACCAATTAAAAATACTGCTAATAACAGCTATCACATAAATCTTACTATTTAATTTGCTAGATAATAATTGCATTTCCTTTTTCTGAGAAACCCGAATTTAAAAGAAATCTAGTCCTTCGGTCAGGGGTTGAAAGTGGAAACAGTGGTATCTAAACCTAGTATCTAACTCAGTGGCAGAAACCTGTGGAGTCCAAGAATGAGTCCATTCCAAGCACTAAACCCTCTTCAACCACAGATCAGCCTCAGGCAGGCCTGACAGTTGTCCTATTAAATGTGCTTATAGGTAAACATTTCAAAGGCTCTCAGGAGCCATCTCTTTCCTGGTTTTTCTAACACATAGTAAAAATGGGACTAGGCTTCCCTCTCCTGGTCAATATACAATTCTTTTACTATGTGTTTATTTCTAGTTTATTTTTTCAGTTACAGTTGACATACAGTATTATATTAGCTTCAGGTGTGCAATATAGTGATTAGATATTAATATATCTCATGAAGTGATCGCCCTGACAGTCTGGTAGCCACCTGACACCATACATAGTTATTACGGTGTGTTGACTATATTCCCTATGTTGTCTTCACATCCTTGTGTTTCTGTAACTGCCAATCTGTACTTCTTAATCCCTTCACAATATTCACCCAGCTCCCGACCCCCTCCCACCTGGTAACCACCAATTTGTTCTCTGTATCTATGACTTCATTTCTGTTTTCTTTGTCAATACATTATGTTGTTTATATGTAAATGAAATCATATGGTATTTGTCTTTCTCTGACTTTTTTAACTTAGCATAATACCCTTTGGGTTTATCCATGTTGTAATGAATGTCAAGATTTCATTTTTTTATGGCTGAGTAATGTTCCATTGTATATAACTACCACATCATCTTTATCCATTCATCTATCGGTGGACACTTAGGTTGCTTCCATATCATTGCTATTGTAAATATAATGCTTCAGTGAATATAGGGGTGCATATATATTTGAAGTAGTGTTTTGAATTTATTTGGATAAATACCTAGACGTGAAATTGCTGGATCATATGGTAGTTCTTTTTTTTTTTTAATTTCTTTATTGATTTAGGTGTCACATATTTGTCCTCATCCCTTCATTCCCATCCCACACCCCTCCCCACGGATGCCCCCACCCCCCTGTTGTCCTTAACCATTGGTTAGGCTCGTATGCATGCACACAAGTCCTTTGGTTGATCTTTCCCCGCTACCCCCACCTTCCCCTACCCTCCCTCTGAGGCCCGACAGTCCGATCGATGCCTCCTTGTTTCTGGGTCTGTTCTTGTTCATCAGTCTATGTTATTCATCATTTCCCCTAGATGAGTGAGATCATGTGTTACTAGAAATATACTTATAAGAACCGAATGTGAGACGAGCAATAATAGTTATGCTGACAGGCAAATGACTCAGTCTGTAGTGAGTTTCTTTCTGGACCAACAGTTCTTTTGAGACCCAATTTCAATGTCCACCAGTTCCTTACGTGTACATGTCAGCACTGACTTTTCAGCTCTGGATGGTGGAAAATGGTGGTAATGTAGGTCCGACTCCCTCTGGTTTGGTCTCGCCCAGACCCAGGGGCACGGCTTCACCCAGACCCGGGATACAGCTACACCCGGACCCAGGGGCGCGTGGCCTCACCCGGACCCGGGACCCATCCTCACCTGGATCCAGGGGCGCACGGCCTCACCCGGACCCAGGGGTGCGTGGCCTCTCCCGGACCCAGGGGCATGGCCTGACCCGGACCTGGGACCCAGCCTCACCCGGACCCAGGGGTGCAGCTTCACCCGGACCCAGGACCCAGCCTCACCCGGATCCAGGGGCGTGCGGCCTCACCCAGATCCAGGGGCGCGTGCCCTCGCCCGGACCCAGGGGCGTGCAGCTTCACCCGGACCCAGGACTCAGCCTCACCCTGACCCGGGTCCCAGCCTCGCCCAGACCCATGGGCGCGCGGCCTCACCCGGACCCGGGACCCAGCGGGGCTTCGTCTTCTTGATCCCAATTCCTGTCGGTCAATTCCCTCTCAGCAATTCCTTCGGCCATTTTCTCAAAGCTCCAGGGCAGCTGCCACGGAATTCATTGGGCGGCGGGCTCGGCGAAGCTCCGGTGTGCCCGGTGCGCAACGGCAGGCTGGTCCGAGGTCGTTGCAGCGGCACTCGGGTCTGCAGCGGCGACCAGTCGCCGGGTGAGCGCTCCTGGATCCAGGACCCAGCGAGGCCTCGTCTTCCTGATCCCAACTCTCATCTGTCAATTGCTTCTCAGCAATTCCTCCAGCCATTTTCTCAAAGCTCCGGAGCGTCTGCTGCAGAACTCGCTGGGCAGCAGGCTCGGCGAAGCTCCGGTGCGTCCGGTGCGCGGTGGCGGGCTGGTCCTGGGTCGCTGCGTTGGCGCTCGGGTCTGCAGCGGCGGCCAGTCGCCAGGCATGCGCACCTGGCCGCTTCCGGGGCACTGAGATTCTCGAAGGACTCAGCGGTCAGCAAGCATGGGGTCTCCCACCCCATGTCTCTCAGGGGTTCGTCTGTCCGTGCTCGGCAGCGAGTGGAGCTGTCCCCTCAACCGGAGACTGCCGGGGGAACTGCGCCGAGCACATTCCAGGCTGCCATTGTGTCGCCAGAGCCGTAGTTCTTAAAGTGTGATCTTTGGCTCACCGGCATCAGCATCATCCTGTGTACCCCTCTCTTTTATTCTAGTTGTAGAGCATCTGCTCAGCCAGCCCTCCAGTGGTTCTGGATGGTGTCTGCTCTGTTTTCCCGTTGTAGTTTCAAAATTGTTGTGGTAGGCAACAATCAGGCGTCCACCCTATGCCTCCATCTTGGTCCTCCTTTGTGTAGTTAAGTCTTGATTGTTGTTGGTGTCACTGGGAGGAATTTTCCTCCAGGCCAATTGGCTGTGAGGACCCGCTGTGTCTATAAAGGAAGAGTTGCTATGCAGGAGACACGTTTATGGGCCGGGACTTGTTCCAGTAAGGCTTTGGCGCTCACTGAGTCTGCCTCTTGAATGTGTCCCTTATGTGAGTGGTTGAAATCTGGTGTCGTCTCACACCGACCACTAGATGCCCTCGTTTCTGGGTCTCCAATGGGGTGCAGGTCAGCTACTGTCTGAGGCCACTTAGCAGGAGTTACAGCAAAAACTGCAGTTTTCTCCTCCTGCTTGAGTGGTTTTGGAGCAGTCTGACTGGAACTGCAGTTTATTTGGTTAAGCTGCCACAGGGCAGGCCATTTATATGCAAAAGCTGCTGTTTGGAGCCTGGGTGGGTTTGTAGAATGTGCGGGGCGGGTCTCAGGGCGGGGCGGGGTCTCAGGGCATCACTAGGCTAGGGTGTGGCAAACAGCAATGGCTGCAAGTCTGCTTTTTCTGTCTTTTCTCTTTCCGCGTTTCCAAGTCCCCGCGTCCCGTGCTCCAGCGCAGTAAACACTGATTGCTGGGCGCACCTCTGCAAGAAGGTCACTCTCACTTTCCGACCTGATGGCCGAGAGTCCAGCTTCTCCCCATAGGTGTCTGGGTCTCCTGCGCATCCCCAGAAGTTGGATTTCAGAGTGATGGGGAGCTTATCTCCCTTTAGGTTGGAAAAAAAGCCACACGTCCCTTCCCCCGCCACCAGCCCGACCCACGCGCCTCTGCACCTCAGCCCCTCGGCGTTTGCTCTTTCCTCTTCCCTCTTAGTTGTAAATCCACCCTTCAGCCAGCTCTCCTGTGGTTCTGGGTGGCAGACGCTCTGTCCTCTAGTTGTATTTTTGAAATTGCTGTGCATGGCGCAGTTCATTTGTTTAACTTTGCCGCCATCTTGGTTCTCTCCTGGTAGTTCTACTTTTAATTTTTTGAGGAACCTCCATACTGTTTTCCATAGTGGCTGCACCAATTTACAATCCCACCTGCATGTCCTCTTTGGAAAAATGTTTGTTCAGGTCCTATGGTAATTTTTAAATTACATTATTTACCTTTTGGTGTTAAATTGTATGAATTTCTTATATATTTTGAATATTAACTCCTTGTCAAATGTATCATTGGCAGATTTCTTTTCCATTCAGTAGGTCGTCTTTTCCTTTTGAATATGGTTTCATTTGCTGCACAATATTTTCAGTTTGACATAATCTCATTTTTCTTTTGTTTTTCCCTTGCCTGGAGAGACATAACCAAAAAAAATATTGCTAAGGGTTTACTGCCTATGTTTTCTTCTAGGAGTTTTATGGTTTCAGGTCTTAAATTTAAGTCTTTATTCCACTGTGAGTTTACTTTTGTATATGGTGTAAGAACATATTTTAGTTTCTTTTTATGCATGTATCTATCCATTTTATCCAACACCATTTATTGAATAGCCTGTTTTTATCTCATTTTATATTCTTGCCTCCACTGTCATAGATTAATTAACCATATAGGCATAGGACTATTTCTGCGCTCTCTATTCTGTTCCATTGATCTACATGTCTGTTTTTATGCCAGTACCACACTGTTTTGATTACCTGGCAGTAAAGTTCTATATCAGGTAGCATGATACCTCCAACTATGTTATTTTTTTCTTCAAGATTTCTTTGGCTATTTGGGGTCCCATATAAATTTTAGGATTATTTGTAGTCCTGTAAAAAAATGCCATTGGTGTGTTGTTAGGAATGGCACTGTATCTTTTTATTTTCTCTTCTATGTCTTATTAGAGACCCAGTGCATGAATTTGTGCACCTTGAAAGAAACTGTGGGCAGCGAGGCTGGGGTGGGCACAGTGGCAGGTCTCAGCCCATCCTCTGAGCCCTCTCCTGGCCCCTCCCACTACAGCCCCTGGTCCCATCTGCCAGCAGCCCCACTCTCACCACCACTGCTTCCAATCAACGTGGAGTGATTGGGGCTGGCACCAGCAGTGGATGTAAGCAGGGCCAGCACTGGCAGTGGGTGTGAGAGGCGTCTGCTGGCCCCGATCATCCCTCAGGGGGAGGTGGAGAAGCCCTGAGGGGTGATCGGGGTTGGCAGCCGCCGCTCGCACCTGCTGATGGTGCTAAGCAATTGAGACTGGTGCCGGGGGCTGGCACCGGGAGCCAGCAGCGGGTGTGAGCACCAGGCAGGACCGCGGCGCATGGGAACAAAGAATTTTCAGTAACCACAAGAGGCTCGCCCCGGTGACAGCGACCGGAGCCACGCCTTGGTCTGGCACCCCCACTCACCTGCTCCACCATCCTGCCGCAGCTGACACCCACCATGTTCCATGCGCGCCCCCTGGTGGTCAGCGCACATCATAGTGACCGGTTGTTCGGTTGTTCAGTTGTTCTGCCGTTTGGTCTATTTGCATATTAGTCTTTTATTAAATAGGATAGTTGTCTGAGTACAGGTCTTACACTTCTTGGGTTAAATTTATTTCTTTGTCTTTTATTTTTTTGATGCACATTAAGTAAAATTATTTTTTCAATTTCTCTTTCTAATAGTTTATTATTGGTACATTAAAATATAGAATATTAGTTTTGTATCATGCTATCTCACTAAATTAATTTATCAGTTCTAACAGTTTTTTGCTGATATCTTATGATTTTTTAAAATATATATTTTATTGATTTTTTTTTTTTTTACAGAGACGAAGGGAAAGGGATAGAGAGTTAGAAACATCAATGATGAGAGAGAATAATTGATCAGTGGCCTCCTGCACCACCCCCTCCTTACTAGGGATCAAGCCTGCAACCAAGGTACATGCCCTTGACTGGAATCGAATTCTGGACCCTTCAGTCTGAGGGCTGACGCTCTATCCACTGAGACAAACCGGTTAGGGCTTTAGGGTGATTTTCACATAGTATTATGTTATCTGTCAATAATTACAGTTATACTTCTTTCCAATTTGAATGACTTTTTTTTCCTTGTCTGCTTAGTGTGGCTAGGACTTTAAATAGTATGCTGAATAAAAGTGGTGAAAATGGACATTCTTGTCTTTTTTTTTCTGATCTTAAGAAAAAGATTTCAGCTTCTCACTGTTGAGTATAACGCTAAGCTATGAGTTTGTCCCCGGAGCTTGCTCACCTAGGCAGGCAGTCACCCTCAGTCTGACTCTCACACACCAGGCCCTCTCCTGCCCTAAGTCAACCCAAAGCCAGGCCTCCACGCCCAACCCACCGGGATTACTCAAACCAGCCACTTCTGAGCTGCTTCCTCTGCCCTCCCTTGCACCCCGTGGAAACCCCTAAAGACTGGCCTGGGCTCTCCCTGCAGTCCCGCTCCTGCCCTGACCAAACCTCCTCCTGCTTCCTCTGAGGCTGTGTGTGGTGTGCGGGCCCTTCTCTCTAAGAAGGGAAGTATGGCATTCACTCTCTGAGTAGGCCCCTCAATCACCTCCGCAGGGTAAAGTCCCGCAGGTACAAGTGGAATAATTTGCACAGTGAGCAGTGACTCAGCGTGACAGAGATCATGAAGGTGTGGCTCTGGTGACGGGAGTAGTGCCCTGGTAAGAAGGGGAGTCCACACTAGAGCTCACTC